>NW_024121288.1:3512908-3616560 GCF_016745375.1 Pimephales promelas
AAAATATTTTTTTTGTACAAAATGGTACTCAAACCAGTCAAGTAATGTTGACAAGGTTTTTCTGAGTAACGAAGGCATAGCATGCAAACAGTACAGATTACTAAGACATTTTAAGTTCGTGCAACAAATTATTGGACATTAAGTAAAGTTAACAAATTCTTAGTAAGAACAATGTTAGATTTTACAGTGTACAGTTTCATTATGGGCACGTTTGTGAGCGCAAACCATTCTCACTTCTTTTCTACTTGATTATAACAGCCTATAATTTTGTCTCATGTAGCCCAACTGTATAACAGTAATAACAACGATAGAAATAGGAATAAACAATTCTTCTGCCAAGTAGTAGAACCTAAGTATTGTTTATAAAAGACTTGAGGCTTAAAAATAATCATTATTAATTATAATTCATCATCTTTATTTTTACTTTAGTACTTATTAGTAGTAGTACACTCTAAACAATGCTGGGTTGTTTGAACCCAAATTTGGGTAAAATATGAACAAACCCAAATGTTGGGTTAAAAATGTCATTTTAAATTTTAACCCAACTTCAACTGTACATTTTTTTTTATTTGCATTTTTAACCCAACATTTGAGTTTGTCCATATTTGACCCAAATTTGGGTTGAAACAACCTAGCATTTTTTTAGTGCAGCTTTAATAAAAATATGAATATAATGGAAATAAACAATTCTTCTGCCAATTAATGTTGGACCTAAATGAGGAAAAAAGGCTGTTTTATTAATATTGTTCTCTGTGTGAATGGTGGTTGTTTATTATGTTGTTAATGTTATTAATTAATACAATAATTGTTTTTATTATTAATAGTATGACAGTTCTTCCGCAAAGTTAGTTGCCCTAAATGAGGCAAAAATATAGTTAACATGATTAATTAATTACAATATTTTGGTGGTCTAAGACCATGTAATTTTGCGTGACACTAAATGTTGTGTTTGTTGTTGTTGTTGCAGTTGTTATTTTCGTAGCTGTCTGGGATGAAGTTTTAATTAAGACGCTTTAATCTATGATTGACCCAATGTTAATCCAAAGTGAGTGTCTATCCTAGGGGAGATTTTCTTTTTTTTAAAGCGAAAACTAGAGGAAGGGAAGCTTTAGCATTCGCGAATGAAGATTCACTCCGGCCTGGCGTGCAAATCCTCGTCTGTCCCCACCGGATGCTGTTCGTCCTCATCACTAGGTCCGTCAGTTCTTGTTAAGCTGTCTGCAGTGTTCTACAGTTACCGGTTGTGTCTTCGGCCCCTCATGGCACAGCTCTTTTCATACACATTCATTATGTGATGACACTCAATCACCGGACGGCATGAGTTGTCCCCCCAAATGGGCCTCCATGGACTCGCTGCTGTGTCTCGCCTAGCTAAATGTTAGTCACAGCATTTCACCTCGGGGATCAGATAAGTATCTATGTATCTGTCAGTATATCATAACATTAATTAGATTGGGTTAAAATATAGATGCATGCCTGGACATGGTTATGAAAATAATAAACGAAGAACCTGAGATGCTTGCATGCTAATGTAACTCCTCGTCTGTGAAAGTCCCTCAATGTCAGCGCTGATTCAGTCATACATCACACCAGTGCTATCTGCACTGCTTGGACTAACTGGTGTATGAATTGAATTGATGAGGTAAATAACAATAATTACTGCAACAGATCTTTCTAATGTGATCATTAAACTATCATTACAGTCAAGCTTTTTATTGTGCATCATGCGAAATTTAATATTTAATGAAGTATTTAAAAAATAAAACGTTATGAAAATTGTATTGTATTTTTGTATGTATTGTATTTATGATTTTTTATTATTTGAAGTTTAGATAGATTATTACGGGTGTTGTGGAGTGGACAACATTCAAAAACACAGTTCTTTAGGAATTACAGCAGTTTTTTTATGGATGATTGTTTCCGCCACTGAATAAAAAAAAAATACTAAGAATAATTGCGACTTTTTATCGCACAATTGCGAGATATAAAGTCGCAATTCTGAATTAAAGTCTCAAGTCTGAGTAATAAAGCCGCAATTCTGAGAAAAAGTCGCTATTTTGAGAAAAAAGACAGAATTGTGACTTTATCTCAACAATTATGACTTTTTTTTCTCACAATTGCTAGTTTACATCTCGCGATTCTGACTTTATAACACATAATTGCAAGTTTATATCATGAAATTCTGACAACTTTTCTCAGAATTGTGATCAGGCCAATTCTAACTTCTCCCCAATTCTAACTTCTGACTTTATATCACGCAATTCTGACTATCATGCAAATCTGCCTTTATCACGCAATTCTATATCACACAATTCTGACTTTATCATGCAATTCTGACTATGTCACGCAGTTCTGACTATATATCACGTAATTCTGACTTTATATCACACAATTCTGACTTTATCAAGCAATTCTGACTGTCACGCAATTCTGACTTTATCACACAATTCTGACTTTATCACGCAATTCTGACTTTGTCACGCAATTCTGACTTTATATCACGCAATTCTGAGAAATAAAGTCAGAATTGCGAGATGCAGTGGTGGAATGTAACGAAGTACAAATACTTCGTTACTTTACTTAAGTACATTTTTCACGTATCTTTACTTTACTTAAGTACAATAAATAGTGCATACTTTTTACTTTTACTTCGTTACATTTTGCAGCAATTATTATACTTTCTACTCCACTACATTTCTACAACTTCTGTTACATTTTCGTTACATTTTCTGATCAGTTTTTCCCCTGCCAAAACAATCTGACCGTCCGTTCGTTGCACGTTTGTCTCACCAGTGACGTTTGGTTGCCATAGATACAGTATATCAACCCGGTCACACTAAATGCGTCACACACGCAGTGTGTTTATAATGCAACTCATACGCGAAAATTTGTTTTTACGTGCATAGGAAACACACCGTGTGTAATATATGTTTGGTTTGGTTAGGATTAAGGCAAGCCAAGAGGTTCAGAATTACACCATAAATGAATCACGTTTACTGGCAAACATAGTTATTAACATATAGTAAGGATAAGCATGATATTGCCTAATTGCAAGCTTGTTTCAGAAATGGTGACATTTTTTTTCCATCATTATTGAACATCATTATAGGAGTAGGCTATTAGGTTGAATGAGTTAGAATTAAATGTTTTATTAATCATTAGAAAATAGACATTAAGATAATAAATTTTTATGCAATTACTTTTACTTTTAATACTTAAAGTACATTTAAAATAAAGTACTTTTTACTTAAGTATGGTTGTCATTGTGTTACTTCTACTTTTACTAAAGTAAATATTTATCTGGGTATTTGTACTTTTACTTAAGTACTGAGATTCAGTACTTCCTCCACCACTGGCGAGATGTAAACTCGCAATTGTGAGAAAGTCGTAATTTTTTATTTTTATTATTTATTAATTATTTATTTTCCATTCTGTGGCGGAAACAAGCTTCCATAGTTTCTAGTGTTGACGACTCAATAATTGGAAACAAGTGAACATATCCAGCACTTCCTATGACCCCGTTTTTACACAGTAGTCATGTGTGCCTGCTAGAGTGCATTCTGTCATGTGTGTGTGTGTGTGTGTGTGTGTGTGTGTGTACATTCGCTCTCTCGGGAGACTGATGTAGCTCTAGCAGCTGTGGGGATGTAATTCAGTCCTGTAGGCTGTCATCATTATCGGGACCCCTGCGGTTCTTGGCTGTTTTAGAAGTTTGCCAACAGAGAGACTGAGAGAGTGGGGACACAGTTTCGTCTATAGAAGAGAGTATATATATTTAAAAAAAAGTAAAATAATAGAGATAAAGGGGATAAAAACAACTAGAGAAAGTGTGTAACTAGGAAATGAGTGGAGGACTGGGCTTTGCACCGGGTAGTTATAGGAACTTAGTTATAGGAACTACAGCCACCAGGCTAGTTCCCCGAGAACTAAAAGTTCCTCTAGGCCATTTTCCTGGTTGCATTTACACAACCACTCGTTGTTGAACTTGTGACTTATTTTGATGGCACTGAGAACGCCATAGCCTGAGCTCACAGCTCTCCCATTCTCCATCTTCATTAGTTTATGATCTGTTTACCAGTCCTGTACTGTTGCGCAAAGAAAGTTAACAGTATCCGAATAGTATAGTGTTTTGCTGTGGTTGATGCCCAATGTCACTAGCTTGGTCCCCTCAAAGTCGCATTGGATGTTCAAAGGTTGAAAGGTCCATCTATCACTGTTTTCCATCTTCGTAGAGTTAGTTCTTGGAGTAAATATATAGGCTATAATGTGTGTACACAGTTTTATTATAAAAAATAAATAAATAAATTGGTGCTGCTGGTGTTTATCACGTGCGTTCGGCCAATCAGTGTACACTTACGTCACTATTAGTGTAGGAGCTAATTTAGTTCCCACAAAAGACGTTCCTATAGAACTAAAATCATTCCCAGTTCCTGCCAAAAAGCGGGTACTTCCGGCATTAGATCTATGGAAAGGTTCCTCCGGTGCAAAACTAAGGAGGAGATGAGTGTTGTTCTCTGGCTGAAGAGTTGGAGGCAGACAGCTGGAGGAAATGGCCTGAATCTTGCATTCCTGCTCTGGGTCAAACATGAGTCTGAGAGACCCTGCCAGATCCCCAGTTCCTGGAGGATCTGTTCAAACAAAAGAACTGTGTTTCTGAAAGCATGTAATATATTGCTTTTTAAAACACTGCGGAGTTGATGCAGATCATACTTGGATCATTCAAAGAATGTCAATGTGTTTCGCACATTGACAATCTCATTTGATATTGTTATAGTATAGTGGCCTCGCTTAGGTCACATTTATAAATGGATTGACACTATCATTCAAATTATTTTCCAGCAAGGAATCAGCATTCAGTTGATCAAAAGTGACAGTAAAGAAAGACAAAACTTCTTTTTCAAATAAATGCTGTTCTTTTGACCTTTCTGTTTATAAAAGAATCCTGAAAAAAGTATCACGGTTTCTGTAGTAAGCAGCATGGGTGTTTTCGACACTGATATTAATCAGAAATGTTTTTGAGCAGCATATAATCATATTAGAGTGATTTCTGAAGGATCATGTGACACTGAAGACTGCAGTAATGATGCTGAAAAATTCATCTTTAAATCACAGGAATAAATTACATTTTAATATTAAAAGAGAGAAGTTATTTAAAAATGTAATATTTCACAATACATTTATTTCTGCGTTTTTTTATAAAAAAAAAAAAGGGAGCCTAAGAGACAGAAAAAAAATATGTATTACAAAATATAGGAAAACTTTTGTTTGTTAGGTTTTTATATTATTTAGAAAATTATATATTCTCTATTTAGAATACAGTAAAAAGTATTTGGACACTAGATGATTAGATCATTACTCCTGTTTAGATCACTAATCAAATACCTGTGAAGTTGAAATCCACTGATCTATTAAAAATGAGACGTTGTTAGCGAATGGCTGCACTGCTCTATATATTAGCATTGTCAGTTAGAAAATCCATTGTGGTCACACTAATGTCTACTTGATTTACTAATATTGAAGGCTCCTGATGGTGTCATCGGGATACATTTTCCTACAATACTTATGTAACGCTGGCATGCCCATACAAAAGTCAATTGGAAATGGATTAATTTGGGTGCCAGGTAGAAATTGGTCTACCAAAAACACAAGCTTTTAACCCAGGATAACTCAATAAGCCACCAGTTACACAAAACAAATGTATAGTCATGGAGTTCATTCACAAAAAAACAAACTATTTAGTGTGTAAAAATCCATATTATTACTTTAAAGGGGTCATGAAGTGGCATTTAAAAAAATTATACTGTTGTCTGAGAGGTCAACTTTTGACATTCGCTTTGTTTTTGCATTCAAAAACATCAAAATGAATAAGTAACAGGCTATTTTCTACCCTAGTTTTGAGCCTAGCTTAAAAACGCTCTGTTTTTATGGCCGTCTCGCACTGAAGACTTGTGTTTGGTGTGTTAGTTAATGTGAGTGTGTGTCACTGAAATGAATGCAAGAAGGCCTCAGAGGAAGACTTTTGAGGAGAAGTGGTTTTGAAGTACCTGAGCTTTAGCACCATAGTGCTGTCACCATAGTTTTTAAGCTACCAAGAATTAAACCTTTCATCCCTTATATTGTCATGAAGAAGCCATTGTAACGGCTTGCACTGTGACCCCTGTTGAGCTTAAGTCTGGAGGGAAAGCGAAACTGCAAGGGATTATAATTAGCATCTCTTCACTTCGACTGGGTTGATGTTTCCTCCTGTTGCATAATTTCTAGCACTTCTTGGAACTGAAAGGGAGTAATTAGTCATCAGACGTAATAGATGGAAATTGCTCTTTGGCAGCTCTCCCACTGATTGTCATTGAGAGATCTCTTTAAAGCAGTCGAGATGTTTGTAATGGCTGTCCTGAGCTCTAAGAGTTCGGCTTATGTAATCTCGGGTTTCTCAGGGGGTTTTTGACTGCTTCGCGTTTGAAAAAGTACCATCAACACGTGAATCATAAAGCTGTGAGAATGTGAGGGCGACTTTACTTTTGATATCAGACGGCGAGAATGAATGTGCATCCCAACATCAGATGACGCCTCACATGACGCCGTGATGGAGACACAATAGTGTGCATTTCTGTGTTTATGATATGAATCCAGCACCGGTGTGGGCTTTATCATGGATCTGCGAACTTAGATAGATTCGGACTTAGAAGAGCGGAGGCTGGTTTGGGGTGTTAGAGATGAGAAGGATAATGCTAAGAGATTGATTCTTGGGAAACCATGAATAGCTCTTTGTTCTCTCTGAGTTTGAAGTGAAGTTTTCTATATGTGCTTATTCTCAAGTCGTAAATAAAAGAGATCTTGCCTCGGCGACATGTAAAGGATGTTCAACTCAACTCAACTCAACTCAACCTTTATTTATAAAAGCACTTTCAAAACCATTAAAATGGACCAAAGTGCTGTCCACAGGCAATAAATAATACACAGAGATATAAAATTACATCAAGACATGACAACCAGATAATCAACCCACAAATCGCTCACAGATCTCGGACCTACTCAAATGCCAAAAGCTTGATGAAATAAATAAGTCTTCAAATCCTTTTTAAACATTTTGTTGTGTGTGTTGTTGCAGTCGCAGCCATAGTGAGACCGTGCCTGAGGCTGAAGCTTTCCCATATCAAGGTCAAACTCAGCACTCTTTTACCCCTCGTCTCTTTTAACACACTTTTTATGCATTTTGTCTAGTTTGGCTGAAAGAAACCGAATAAATAAACAATTTCAGCTAATTTATTTTTTTTGGAAGACTGAAACAATAGTTCCCTAATTACTTGTGATTCCGAGTCATGATTCGATTCCAAAACGATTCTTGCTCAACTTTTTTTACTCATTAATAAATCAGTTTGCCGACTTGTAAAGCAATAATATGGGTAACCAAACAGTTGATGGCGCATAATCTATTTGGTTACCAACATTCTTTTTTTTTTTTGTATATATTTTTATTGATTTTATACAAACAAGCCCAGCTATTACCAACATACAAAACAGGGGAAAAATTATTCACACACATAAATTGCACATCACGTTACATCACATAATGTACATTATTGTTTACAACAAAACACATACATATATAAAAAAATTATTATAAAAAATAATAAATAAATCAAAAAATAAAATTCAAAAGAATTTACGACTTATTGGTGAAGACAAAATGTGGTCTCCCATCCTGCAGCAAACTAGCAAGATCACTAGGAAGGTGGTCAAGAAAAGGTTGCCAAACATTATAAAACAAATTGGCATTGCCCCTTAATATGCCACTGAGGCGTTCCAGAGGAAAAACCTTAAATATTTCTCTGTACCACTGTGTGACCGAGGGAGGTTTTTCCTCAATCCACTGGAACAAATCACAACGCATTGCTAAAAGTAAGAGTTTACCCATTAACAACAGTTGCCCTGCAGATAGAGAGAGCTGCTCTAGATGTAGATTCAGAAGGAGCAAGACTGGTTCTGATTTAAACGTTTTGTGAAAAATTTAACTTAGCTCCTGAGAAATATTCCTCCAATACCTGAGTATTAAGGGACACTGCCAAATACAACGATAGGTCCCTAATTCTTTCTAACACTTCCTACAGAAGCGAGAAACTTGAGGGTTGATCTTGTTTTGAAAATTTACCAACATTCTTTAAATATATTCTTTTGTGTTCAGGTTTGGGACAACTTGAGGTTGAGTAAATGATTCAAATGATCAAAAAAAAAAATCAAATTTGGGTGAACTGTCCCTTTAAATGTTATATTAGTGATTCTCCGATGACACGTTTTTACAGTGTCAGCAAGCATATGTTTAGTGCACACAATTAGGAAATCTACAACAGGTCAGCATGTTAGCAGTGTGATCAAAGTGGATGCTTAAGTTGCAATATGCAAAATTTGTTTAACTGGTTTAATTTATCACACAACACTGTGATCAGCATACTGATGTCACTTTCCCCATTACCCAAATTGAATTACTCACATTTTTGGTTTTGGTTTTTGTCTAAATGCTCAAGTTTCTTTGCCCTGCGCCTCGTTATATTACGATGAGGGTGAACAAACTCCCCACAGTGGATTTTACATTTGAATTGATCAGCAGATCGCCATGGCTGTACTGTAAACGCACTGCTATTTAGACAGAAATATCTATCTGTATCACACATCCCAGCCTCAGAAGGTTGATAGCGAGCCCTCGGTTCTGTCACGGTTGCGTCTCAATAACAGGATGTTGTGTTTCCACTGTCACCCTTCCAACCGTTGTAATCCTCAGCTGTCAGGACGGTTACAAGATGCTGAATTTGAAATAAGAGTGGGCAATTGTCCACAAGAGCTTCCCAGAGACCTTTTAACGTATTTGGGGCAGCAGCCCTGAAGTAGAACAGTTGAGCCGAGGACACTCTTGTACTGTCAAAGCAGCATAACTATAAAGATATTACATGCCATTTCAGGATAACTCTCAGAGATTGTGCTGTACGTGTCTCACTCGTTTGCCTGAAAACTTCGGAAGTCAGGGAGACTGAAATAGTCACACTAATAAAACCAGTTTTTACAATATTCATGTGGTTTAGATTGATTAATCCTAATATGTGGCTCTCCTTTGCAAACGTAACTGCATGAGCTGATATTTTGAATTTGGACTGCAATACCGATCCCAACCACTAGTTGTCATTCTTACAGGCCGCACATTTAACAGTGAAGGGTCTTCTATAAAGATATGATTAATAGGCTAACCTAAAGATTGATACCGATATATGTTAAAATGTTGAATTAAGCGAACATTTTATGCACGGCATTGAAATATTTGAAAACAGAACGAATATTCACTGTGAGATTATATAGATAAACTATACTGTTCGAAAGCTTGGGTTTTGAAATATTATTACAGTTTGAAATAACTTTTTTTATTTTAATATATTTTCAAATTATAATTTTTTTTCCTATGATTCAATGAGTTTTCAGCATCATTACTCCAGTCTTCGGCGTCACATGATCATTCAGGAATCATCTAATATGATGATTTGGTGCTCAAAGAAACATTTATTATCAGTTGATTAGGGCTGCACAATATATCAAAATATTGCAAATGTATATATCGCAATAACTGGCGTCATGAATAAAAGGCAGAGAAAATCACTTACTGGCTGAATAACTTTTGTAGCTTTAAGAATCAGTATATGAAGAGTTCAGATGCAAAAGCCTCTAAATTCCATTTGAAATTTTCTTCTTTAATGATGATTTTTATCAAACTTGTATATTTAAGTTCAGTAATTTCACTTAAATGACAATTAATAGGTAATTATCATTGCCATTTAAGTGAAATCACTGAACTTAAATATACAAGCTTGATAAAAATCATCATTAAAGAAGAAAATTTCAAATGGCATTTAGAGGCTTTTGCATCTGAACTCTTCATATATTTAATTATTTCATATATTTTCAGTGAAAACGAAGCAGTGTTTTATTTTTAAATTTGAGTATTCATGTTCTGTTGTTAAGGCCTGCCTGAAACCCCAAAGCCCGTCGTTAACTTTCAGAAGTTGTAAGGATGTTTTCTCGTCACAAAAAGAATGTGAAACGCGCATTTAGGTTATATAATTTTAAATATATTCTAAAGATAGTTCAAGTTCATTTTACACACTTTAAGCATTATCATATCGCATTATTTAATGAGTTATCACATTTTTTTCTTCAATATCGTGCAGCCCTAGTGTTGATTTATTGAAGATTGTTTTGATGAATTGAAAGTTTAAAAGAGCACCATTTATTTTTAATCGATCTTTTGTAACGTGTTAAATGTCTATTTTGATCAATGTGTCAATGTGTAAATGTATTTTTTAAAAAGACCTCAAATTTTATAACGGTTTTGTGAAAGATAATACAAGCAGACATCATGCATTATCCATTTAATGCCAAATATCTGCTTTTTGAGATTATGTAAACATATTATCCTATAGTATAGATATAGATATCTAGAATTTTTCTCCTCATTTTCTTTTTTTGTGACAAATTTGTTCCATTCTATCACATAATGATATCAGAATGAGTCTTACATGAAGGCATTTATACCTGGCAGCAGGTGAACCTGATCCCAGCCTAATTGTTCAGGACTATCTTAAACCCAGTTAGTTGACTATTCGTTCCTGGAATCCACTAATTGATTTTGGAAACATGTTTTTTTTTATCTCTACATGCCAAGGACAAGCATGCATATGCATCCTTTAGGCCTCTGCACAGAACGCTGTCTGTGTGTCTAACCTCAAAATACCCTTTCTCTGCCCACTGCCTTAGTGTGCTGTATTTTGAGTCTTGGCAGGCCTAATTGGATGAAGTGGAGCATGCTGTAATGTGTTGTCATGGTGAAGCAGCGCTGGGTTGTAATGTGATTTGCTGTAGTGGCAGTCAGAGCTGTAAATTCTCACTGATGGAATCAGGAGTGCGTCAGACGCCCAGTGTGAACTAAACGTAGGTGTGTATCGCCCGAGGTCCGCGATCCGGCATTGGTGCACACCGTTACCACTACACTCACACACTTACTTCACCTTCACACAAACAGTCGGGAGGGGAAATAGAGCTGAATTGATCAGTATTGATGGCCGGGGAGTCAGTCAGGCCATAATGTTTGACACCGCAGGGAATGTTTGTGTGCCGGAGCGTGTCTCCTTTGTATGAGAGTGTGTGTGTGTGCGTATAGAAGGTCAGGAACACACACACACACTTTTATCTTTCCCTCTAAAACAGCTTGTCTATGCCTGTATGAGATAGATAAACCCAAAATTCATGAGCTATGAATCAGGCTTAGGCTGCCTTTGATGTCCTATACTACGAGGAGACATTCCAAAGCCGTGTGTGTGTGTGTGAGAGAAGAGTGAACCGTATTAGCGGTACGAAGGCAAGAGCAGCAGCTGTCAGCTTGTACCCATCAGTTTTGCTTTGACTCTATTGTTTTGTGGAGACAGTGGGTAAATGCCTGCGGGCTGGCACTGCCACACACACACACATCTACTGTTATTTCATGGATGTTGTATCGCACCTTGTGTGTTGTAATTCATAATATCAAGCTTATGTACCATGTCATTTTCTCTCATTGTTGTGTTTCTCTCCTGATTCTCAAAAACACTCGCTGACACACACACAACTCGTAATGCTAGCTTGTGCTGTTGTTCTGGTGAGCTGCTGTTTCTATAGCAGCAGGTAGTAATGCTAACGTCTCACTCTGGTCTCTGACAGATCACTCCATCCTCTGACGGCTGGCTGACGCCCACATACAGGAACTGACCGACCCAGAGCTCATGGATTCCTTAGTACTGGGATTTCGCTTAAATATGACCTAGAACTGGGGATTCATTATACTGTAAGTTTCCTCATCTTGATGGCAGTGTCTTAATCTAGTGAGATCATTACCTGGATACCATTATTGCGCATCGTTTCTCAAAATCTAGTGAGCTCACTGCCTAGATGGCATGTTTTAGCTTCATAGATATATGGAGTATTTTATTTCAATTGTTTGACTTGTTTTAATAAATTAATAAAGTTGAACCAACACTTTAGATGCCAGTGAAGTTTCAAATTCCTGATTCCAGTTTTCATACTACAACAAAATCGAATAGCCCAACTAATCATAAATTAAATACAATTAAACAGTCAGTAATGATAAATAAACAAATTGTAGGAGCACACATAAATACACAAAACAGTGCTTTAAGTTTTTCAGGTACAGTAATAGGTTAAGGTTTAACAGTAGTTTTCAGGTACTGAAATTGAAAAATAAATGTAACATAACAATCCATAGTCCTCACTGTATTCATTATTTTAGGGCTGTCAAAGTTTAATCACATCCAAAATAAAAGTTTGTGTTTACATAATGTGGGTGCACTGTATATAAATATATAAATACACACACATGCTTGTATATATTTAAGAAATATTTTCATGTATATACTGTATATAGATTTATATATAATTTATATTATAAATAAATATAAATATTTTATATAGAAATCATTTTTTTTTTCTTAAATATACATATGTGTGTGTTACAGCCCTCAATCCAGTTCAGCTCGTTATAAATTCTCACATAGATAAAAGACCGAACATATAGGAATCACAGACGATTTAGCGTTTCTGGCGTTAACACACCATATTTTTAATTAGACAGGCCTTGAGAGTTGAGTGGACAATAAATCATAAATTCAGCAAAATAAAGATAACACAGGTAGGGCCCATAAAGGGAAAACAGATACCCTTGCTAACCCTGTACTTCAGTCAGGAGAGATCTTACCTGGCTCCCGAAAAGAAATAAAACGGGTGAATCTTCCGGGCAGCTGCTTCCCTTCACTAAACTAAATAAATAATAAAAGTGTACAAAGGAAAATAAAGCCACTACCTGGTTTAAACAAATAAACTAGAATCAAAAGAAAACAATCATTCGCCTCGCTCCCGCATGGCGAGACGACAACCCACAGGTGATCACCCCAGCTGGTAATTAGGCGGAGAGAAGAGGAGAGCGGGCTGTGAGAGAGCAGTGAGAGAGAGAGTGCCGTGACATCAGAACCGGCACCGCTTAAATAGCAGGAACTCCCGTGACGTCACTTTGCTTTTCGCTGTACAACTCTACCTCGCCATCTGTAACTCAAAAGAAATAGCACACACACTAATCGCTCAATAGTACACACACACACACACATAACACCCTCACCCTTAAATGATTAATTGTAGGGATGAAATCAGCTTACCTCAGAATAACCTACAATTAATTCAAGTACGAGACAAAGCGTCAGCAATCACGTTATCCTTACCCCGAATGTGACGAATGTCCAACTCAAAAGTCTGTAAAAACAAACTCCAACGCATCAGTCGTTGATTATTGTTTTTCATTCGACTAATAAAAGTCAAGGGATTGTGATCCGTGTAAACAATCAGTGGGTGCGTAACAGAAGCAATGTAAACATCAAAATGTTGAATGGCAAGGACAAGGGCGAGCGCCTCCTTCTCAATAGTGGAGTAACCTCGCTGATGTTTATTAAATTTGCGTGAAAAGTAGCAAACAGGATGCTCAACACCAGCCTGATCTAGTTGAAGGAGTACAGCTCCAGCACCAGTGTCACTTGCATCAACAGCAAGAAAAAACGGAGTAGAAAAGTCAGGAGCTGACAAAACAGGAGAAGAAACCAAAAGTGCTTTGATTTTCTCAAAACTCAACTGACAAGTCTCGGTCCATTTAAACGCAACTTTTGGACTAAGTAGGTCGGTTAAAGGAGAAGCGACGACAGAAAAATTTTTGCAAAAACTTCTGTAGTATCCGACCATTCCTAAAAATCGACGGAGCTCCCGACGCGTGGTGGGCATGGGAAAATTGGTGATAGCCTCCACCTTAGACTCAACAGGTCGAACCTGACCGCTACCGACGATTTTTCCCAGATAGGTGACCGTGGCGCGACCAAATTCGCACTTCACTAAATTCACTGTGAGGTTAGCTCGAGACAAACGACTGAACAGCTCCTCGAGTTGCTCCACATGTTCTGACCAAGACGCGCTGTAAATGACTAAGTCATCCAAATACGCTTCAACATTATGCATACCTTTGATGACACGATTAACCAATCTCTGAAAGGTTGCCGGAGCGTTTCGTAAACCGAAAGCCATTACTTTGTAATGTAGGAAATGATCTGGTGTTACGAACGCACTAATCTCTTTTGCGCGATCTGACAAAGGCACCTGCCAGTAACCTTTAAGCAGATCGATTTTAGTGACGAACGCAGCATTTCCAACATGATCCACGCAATCTTCCATACGCGGCAATGGATAACTATCGGGTTTCGTTACAGCATTAACGCGTCTAAAATCAGTACAAAAACGAAATGTACCGTCAGTCTTTTTGACCAACAAGCAGGGGGAGCTCCAAGGACTAAAGCTGGGCTCGGCGATATCATTTTCGAGCATAAAGTTTACCTCGTGTTGCAGTTGAGTTCTCTTTTCAGGGCTCACACGATATGCGTGTTGTTTAATAGGCAACGAATCGCCAACGTCGATATCATGCTCTATTAATGAGGTACACGAGGGAACATCAGAGAACAAATTCTCATACTTCCGAATAATACTAATCACATCAGCTCGTTCAGTTACAGTTAAATGTGAAAAATGCGAGTCCAAAGTTCGAATTATCGAAGAATTCTTCAACCTTCCCGCAACCAGTTCTGCAGCAGGAAACTCAACATCCCCTTCACAAGTGGCAACAGCAACGTTGTCCGATAAAGGACACTCTGGGCGGATGAAAGATTCAGCACTGGACAGCACCCCATCCTCAGGTACATCAGCACTGGACAGCACCGGTCCCTCGGTCACCGGAAAGTCTGTAGGTAAAACAGTCAACACAGCCGACTTCCTACCAGACCATTCTGGCGGTCTTTCGAAGTACGGTTTAAGCATGTTAATATGACAAAGACGAGTTTTCTTTCTTCGGTCATTCGTCGAGATAACATAATCAAGCTCACTCACCTTTTCTTTGACTGGGTAAGGACCATAATAACGAGCTTGCAATGCAGACCCAGGCACTGGCATCAGCACTAACACCTTGTCGCCAGGAGCAAAGCTACGAAGTTTAGCACAACGATCATAACGTTTTTTCATTCGTCGCTGAGAAATCTCCAAATTCTCTTTGGCCAACTCACATGCACGACGCAACTTGAAACGAAATCCTGAAACATAGTCAAGAATGTTAGGAGTTGGGTCACTAGTCCAATGATCTTTAATCACTTTAAGTGGACCACGGACAGTATGCCCGAACACCAGTTCAGCCGGACTAAAGCCCAACGACTCCTGCACAACCTCTCGCACGGCGAACATAACCATGGGTACCCCGTCGTCCCAATCCTTCTGAAACTCAAGACAGAACGCGCGCAACATTGACTTTAAAGTCTGATGGAACCTTTCAAGTGCGCCCTGGCTTTCAGGATGGTAACAACTTGACGTACGATGTTGTATATGCAACTGCTCCAGAGCTTGTTTAAACACACGTGACATAAAATTCGTACCTTGGTCCGATTGAATAGTACGCGGAAGACCAAACAGTGAGAAAAACTTTACAAGAGATTTCACAATCACTGGTGCAGTAATTTTACGCAGAGGGATTGCCTCTGGAAAACGTGTTGACGAGCACATTATGGTCAGCAAGTATTGATTTCCTGACTTAGTACGAGGCAAAGGACCGACACAGTCAATCATCACCCGCTCAAATGGTTCACTAAAAGCAGGAATTGGATGTAATGGAGCGGGTGGGATATTCTGGTTCGGTTTTCCCGTCATTTGGCACACATGACAACTTCGGCAATAACTCGCAACATCGGTTTTCAAACCAGGCCAGAAAAAATTACGGAGGATACGGTCGTATGTTTTATTCACTCCTAAATGACCGGCAAACGGGCTATCATGCGCAAGGCTCAAAATCTCAGAGCGGTACGAGGAGGGAACTATTATCTGCTTGACGACTTGCCACTCATCATCAGCAGATGCAGTAGGTGGTCTCCACTTCCTCATCAACACCCCATCTTCAACAAAGTAACCTTGCGATACCTGTTCGAGTTGCTCCACAGGAACAACAGCTTCAAAGAGGGATGACGTTTTCTCATCTTTCCTCTGTTCAACAATAAGCTGCTCGCGAGACAGAGACAATCCATTGAGCCCCATAGAGTGTTCATCTCGCTTATTAACGGCGAGGTCTAAACCGTCAACAAAGTCTGAACACTTAACCTGACAAAAATCTGCATTAGAGAGGAACGTATCGCTCAAATCAAAATTCCACTCACTTTCTGATTCACAAAGATTTTTATCTTTCAGTCTCTGGGTCATAGCGCGAGTAACAGCACATGAGGGGAAAACCTCAGGATATGTCTGAGCTAATGCATCAATAGAAGTACCAGGTAGAGGAACATCAGTTACCTCAGGGCTAGCAAAAACTTTTCCTCCCGCTAAGTCATTTCCTAAAATAAATGTGACATCTCGAACAGGAAGACACGGTCGCACTCCAACCACAACGCGGCCAACAACAAGGGAAGACTCAATTTCAATCTCATGCAAAGGTACCTTCACAAAGCCCATTTCAAAACCCTGTACCAAGACGCTTGAACCAATAAAGCTCTCATCAGACAACGGCAATACTCCCTCCAGAATAAAACTCTGAGCAGCGCCTGTATCACGAAGTATCTTGACTGGTTTACGTAAATCATCTTTACCTGCCAAAGATACGAATCCGTCCATCATGAACGGCACATATCCCTCATCTTTCCACATGTCAGCATCAGAAGCCAACGACTGCAGTCCTTCCACCTGTGACGAGGACGTCATCAACAGACCTACTGGTTTAGGAACATTATTCTTCTTTTTGAGCACATTACACTCAGAAATAATGTGTCCACGTTTCTTACAATAAAAACAAACAGGTGAGAACACGGATTTATCAGAACTCACCGCCACTTTGTCGACAGGCAGAGGGCGTTCCAAGTTACGCTGAGAAGACCGATGACTGTTAACTGATGGAATCTTTGGTGTTACGCTAAACACATTTTTATGTGTAAGCACATATTCATCAGCCAACGCGGCAGCAGCGGAACATTTCAAAACTTTTTGCTCATTTAAATAAGTTACAACGCGTTCGGGTAAGCAGTTTTTAAATTCCTCTAAAATAATCAGTTCACGGAGCTCTTCGAAAGTTTTCACTTTCATAGAAACGCACCAACGATCAAACATTGACTCCTTCTCCCGAGCGAACTCAACGTAAGTCTCATTAGTTTTCCGAAGGTTACGAAATTTCTGACGATAAGCTTCGGGAACCAGCTCATACACTCTAAGAACGGACACCTTCACCTGATCGTAATCAAGACTCTCCTCAACTGATAAAGAAGAAAAAGCTTCTTGGGCTTTACCACAAAAAACACACTGCAACAACATGGGCCAAAATGTTTTCGGCCATTTCATATTGTTAGCAACGCGTTCAAAAAGAGCAAAAAACTTATCTACCTCTTGCTCTCGAAACTGAGGAACCATACGAATATTACGACTCACGTCGAAATCAGAAGTATCTGTTAAACCTCTTTCACGAGATTTCAGCTCCATTTCTTTCAGGCGGCACGCTTGCTCCATTTCTAACCTTTTCAACTCAAGTTCATGTCTCTCACGATTCATTTGTCTCTCTTTCTCACGCTCCCATTCTTCTCTCTCCCTCAACAAAACTCTGTCGTGCTCCTTAGCTTGCAGCTCCAATTTCTTAATCTGCAATGCAAGATCCTCTGAACCACCCTCAACTGAATCAGGATAATCCATCATCTTTTCCTCATCACCAAAAACGCCCAATTCATGCAATGAATCAAGAAGCAATATCTGTAACTCACGTTTAGTTATAGTTTTACGGAAACCAACCTTAAAGTGAGCAGCAATTTTCGTAAGATCTACCCTGTTGATTTTGAACAGCTCATCTTGCGTCGGATCTGCAATAAAGTTAGTTAATTCGAACATGGTCAGATCTAACGTTTGGGTTAAGAGAGGAAACAAAAAACGAGCACTACACGAGTCAAAAAAAAATTCACGCCAATCGACTGTGATTATACAAAGTTACCGAAGTAACAACTACAAAGTGTGAGCAGATTAAACAAAGCCACACAAAATTCGTTCATCGATCTCGGACGAGCCCCCAAATATGTTACAGCCCTCAATCCAGTTCAGCTCGTTATAAATTCTCACATAGATAAAAGACCGAACATATAGGAATCACAGACGATTTAGCGTTTCTGGCGTTAACACACCATATTTTTAATTAGACAGGCCTTGAGAGTTGAGTGGACAATAAATCATAAATTCAGCAAAATAAAGATAACACAGGTAGGGCCCATAAAGGGAAAACAGATACCCTTGCTAACCCTGTACTTCAGTCAGGAGAGATCTTACCTGGCTCCCGAAAAGAAATAAAACGGGTGAATCTTCCGGGCAGCTGCTTCCCTTCACTAAACTAAATAAATAATAAAAGTGTACAAAGGAAAATAAAGCCACTACCTGGTTTAAACAAATAAACTAGAATCAAAAGAAAACAATCATTCGCCTCGCTCCCGCATGGCGAGACGACAACCCACAGGTGATCACCCCAGCTGGTAATTAGGCGGAGAGAAGAGGAGAGCGGGCTGTGAGAGAGCAGTGAGAGAGAGAGTGCCGTGACATCAGAACCGGCACCGCTTAAATAGCAGGAACTCCCGTGACGTCACTTTGCTTTTCGCTGTACAACTCTACCTCGCCATCTGTAACTCAAAAGAAATAGCACACACACTAATCGCTCAATAGTACACACACACACACACATAACAGTGTGTATGTGTGTATATATATATATATATATATATATATATATATATATATATATATATATATATATAACAAAATATCTAGGGTTTGGACAAACCCAGCCATTGGGTTAAATTTTGTCATTTATTTTTTAACCCAACGTTTCGGTTTGTCAAAACAACCCAGCATTTTTAGAGTGTAGTGAGCTGACTTACTAGACAGCATTTCTGAGCTACATAGGCATATCATAAAATTAAATTCTACATGTTTGATTTTTTTTTTCTCTTTAAAAAAATTGTTTATAAAAGGACCATGTACAATTTTTATTTTTTAACATTTAAATGTTTCAATTTCATGCATTGTACCGGATTTAGCCAAAAGCTAATTTTCATCCGTAGTCCCCGTAGATGACATGAGCAAATCACAGACATGTTGGAATGATTAATATTGTGTGTTCACTATCGGGCATGTTTGAGCATCATAGACATTTTAGAAAGTTTGATTTATCGCGTATGATTCAACACTCAATATTTAGTGAGCCGATTACCTATTAATATAGATAACATTTTTGTACACCATAGACATGTTGTAACGTTCAAATTAACATTTGTTTTTTTGCTTAATTTACTAATTTCGCTGCCTGGATGGCATTTTTGGAATGTCGGAATGTTCAGTTTGCCATTTGTGATTCAACATGTTTGATTCAACACAGTTGTTTCAATTTTGGAATGTTCAGTTTGAAATGTAACACTTTTGGAACAATTCAAACGTTCGAATCAACATGTTCAAAATCTACTAAGTTCACCACCTAGATGCCTTCTTTGAGGATCATTTACTGTTTGGATCGACACTCAACTTAGTGAGCTTTTTTTCATAAAGCTTTTATGAGCGTTATATTTGAATGTTTGTCTTGACCGTTTGAACAGGCCTGTGTTGCGTATAAATGTCTACGTAGACAGCTCGCTAGGTCCTGAAATATCCCTAGTGGGATACCGTTACAAGCTTTCCGTTCGTTTGCACAATAAGAGATGTTTGTTGGTGCTATAAGAGCACTGTTGTAGAGATAAACAGACAGAAGGACACTCCCTGACGCCCCACCTGGGAGATTTGTCAGCCTGCAGCCTCATTTGTTCGTTTCAATTCTTGATTTGTTTGTCTGGTGTGTGGGCTGACCTGTTTTTCCTCTTCTGTGTTGTGTGTTTGTGTGGTGTGATAATGGCGCTGAACAAAGCTTGTCTATGTGTGTGTTTGCAATACTGTGTTTAGGAGCCCCAAGGACAAACTGGTGTTTCGAGTTTTGTTGTCCTGAGGCAGAATTTACTTCCTCCTCCTCTCCTTTTGCTGCTCCGCTTCTGGATCCTTCCAGATCCTTTTTTGTTTCCTGGCCAGTCAAGTGTAAATTCTACCATGTTTTTCTTAGCAAAATGTTTTTATGCCTTACAAGAGTGTTTGTGTGTGTGTGTGTGTGTGTTGCTTGGATGGTTAAATAGATTGGCCAGTATTCAATTTTGGTGCCATCAGGTACAATATGGAATGGATATTATTTTATGAAAATACTAGGCCTTTTCCTGTTCTTATAGTAGACACTCGGACTACACGTGTACTATAGCTCTCACTGTCACATTCACAGACCCAAACACCTGTGCACTGTTTGATCACATGCCAGCCAGATGGCACACATGGGCATTTCCTAGTAGCCCGCTGGCCTCCTGAGATCATTATTTTCTGGCTACAATCACAGATGGGTCAGGCCATCCAACAACCAACTGGTCAGTTAGTGATGTGAGTTTCTGTGAATAATTTAGAAACACAACTATGTATATGATTTTAGCTTTTAAGACTTAATGCATGCTGTGGTTTAGAATGCTAACTGTAACCACTGTACAACCCTCTCTAAAAAGTTGCCTCTAATTTCATATCTCTTGGAGTACCCAATGCTATAGTCATCAAAGCTGACTTTGCAACAAATTCACAACCTTTAGCCATTGATTTTCAATAAAATTTGAGCAATGTTCCTGTTTTTATTCATAGGATGTCAGTGTTTGGGATGACTAACACCTAGGCTGATCTATAAGCTGATATTTGCATTGGTTAATATGTTTGTCTGTTTGGCGCTAAGTGTCAAAAGCGCGACTTTTATATCGACAGCACCAGGATTTTGGTTCTGACAGTGCTAAAAAACAGTTTACTACCGTCTGTGTAACAGTTCTGTCTAATAAATTATTAGTCAAACGTTAAATTGTATATGAAAAGTTTCTAAATGCAAAGTCTATAACTTTTCATATAAAGGTGGCTTTCAGCAAATATGCATTTGATTAAATTTAAACAAATTTTTGAATATCTAAAAATGTAATTTCACGAACCTCGAAACTTTAGCGAATCTAGCTGTTGGACCCTCTAAAGTGTGTATTCTTAGCTTGCATAAAAACAAGTGTTCTCTGTGTGTGATGGTGTGTCTTTTTGAGTTCTTCGGTCACTGGATCAAAATGAGCGACAAAGTTTAAATCCTTAATGGCAAAATGCCCTGCATTAATCACTTTTCTGCTATATATACTACATATATATCATATTAATCACTGTACTGCATGTAAAATTAGGGTATGTTTTTTCCTTAGCATTTTTGCATACAGACAACAACGTGATCAAAATGATCCCCATTCACACGGATCCACGAAAATGACACGAATCGCTGATTATGCTGCCAGGCCAGTACATGGCAATGTCACTTTGTAAAGAAACACTATGTACCTGTAGATTGAACACGTAACACACAAGTGCATGACATCACATTTGCAGTGCACAAATTCACGTTTTTGTAGTTTACGTGGAGACGATAGCAGTAGTTTTCCAAAATGTCCACTTTGAAACCCGTTTTCAGGCCCCCAACGCTGTCGTTGTGTTAATGCCAAAGGCCGCCTTAGTGTTACCAAGTATTTATTTGAGAAAATGACTTCTAGTGCACATGAACATACCAGATTATCGAGTGCTTACATTCCTTTCGTTTTAGTCATATATAATGGAATGATGGAACCAAGGACTTGCTATCTAAATTATAAATGTTTATTTTACAGGTTTATTTTTTCATCAAATTTTATATATTTTTTTTTTTTCGAATCAGTTTATTTTAAAATGATTTATTTCATGCTTTAGTAAATATGCACAAATATAAATGCAAAATATAAATAATAAAACAAATTTACTTGCAATGTGTTATTTGCAGTGTGTTATGTGTTATCTTTAAATTAAATTGTGTGTCATTTAGTATATATCAGTTTTATGTGGCCATTGGTTACCCTGCTTTCTAAAATATCAAAAATTCAGTCAAACACTAATCAATTTACTTTTTTTAATGTATGTTTTTGGTCTTATTGTGTAACTCACTGTTTTTGACTGACTGCACTAATAATTTTTCACATAAGACATATTACGTGAAATATGGGGTGGATGGTGATGCGCAGTTGATAAAACACATGCCTTTGGTGCGAGAGACCCGGGTTTGAATCCACTGTGAGACACCAATGTGTCCCTGAGCAAGACACTTAACCCCTAGTTGCTCCAGAGGCGTGCGACCTCTGACATACAAAGCAGTTGTAAGTCGCTTTGGATAAAAGCGTCAGCTAAATGAATAAATGTAAATGTATATTACTCATTCAGAAAACCAAGACTAGTCGATTTTGTGAACATGCAGAATGTGTGCCTGTTTTTTTCTGCTAACTCCCATTGTGTGGGACATGCACGACCTCCCTCTAATCTATAATTCATATTTGCATGCGTTTTCTCTGCTTTATTGATTAGCTTTCACTTACACTATGGATTTTATACACCTTTGACCTTCATCGCTTATCTTAGTGAATTAAAGGATTATGACGAGCCCCTGCCTGCACACATGAAGCAAATGCCAAGAGTCCAAAACACATGAATCCGTAACGTCCGTCCTCTCTTCACCATGACCCTCACCTTTAATTTCCAGCATCATATGCTTTCCTCTGTCCTTCACACCCAGTCATGTAAACCCCATAGGGCAGATCAAACGCCGACCCTCCATTGCACATCCTCCCATTTTAAACACACACTGGCCAGCTGCTATCACCAGGGGGTGCATGTCTGACACCCCAAAACAAAGTGACAGGAAATCGTCAGAGGAAACATGCTGTGTTGTGATTGACAGATCTTGTCCTGGCACTGGCTGTCTGTAGCAGGTATAAGCTGAGTCACTTGCTGTAGGCTGCAATGGTATGAGCGAGAAGAATTTAAAGGACAACTCCGGCGCAAAATGAACCTTTGGTCTAATTACACATTGTTACCTAGTCAACCGTTATCTGCGATTTTTTTTCATGATTGCTGAATGTAAATAGTTTTATCTATAAAAACAGTTTAGCCTATAATGCTAGTATAACGCTAGTCTATAGGGCATAGAGCAATGACAAATAAAAATCGCTTTTTATTACCACTAACAAGGCTCAAAATAGCCCCACAGTAACACGGTAGCACAATAAGGATCCATACATTCAAACCGAAGCATTGAGAACGTTGTCAGTGTCCATACCGTTTAATAAGAAGATATTTTATACACACAGTCAACTTCACGAATACAGGAAGAAGCCATCTTTAAAAAAATAGTCTCTACCAGTCGATCTACGAACGCCGATCCAAGTGCGCTGGTGAGATGTGAATAAAGTGATAATGTGAGCGCGAACAGTAGGCAACATGTACATATTAAAGAGAAGAAAATGGTTCGTGTTTGTGTTTCTTCCGGAAACAACCGACCATATAAGATTCTGCACAGTTCAGCGCACTTGGATCAGCGTTCGTAGATCGACTGGTAGAGACTATATTTTAAAGATGGCTTCTTCCTGTATTCGTGAAGTTGACTGTGTGTATAAAATATCTTCTTATTAAACGGTATGGACACTGACAACGTTCTCAATGCTTCGGTTTGAATGTATGGATCCTTATTGTGCTACCGTGTTACTGTGGGGCTATTTTGAGCCTTGTTAGTGGTAATAACAAGCGATTTTTATTTGTCATTACTCTATGCCCTATAGACTAGCATTATACTAGCATTATAGGCTAAACTGTTTTAATAGATAAAACTATTTAGATTCGGCAATCATGAAAAAAAATCTCAGATAACGGTTGAATAGGTAACAATGTGCAATTAGACCAAAGGTTCATTTTGCGCCGGAGTTGTCCTTTAATGTGATTTAAAGCTCCAGGGCTCACAAACCGACACCAAACCCTGTCTTTCGATGTCTGATGGAGTTAGTTGAATTAAAGTCACTAATAAATCCTAGTTCACACTACATGATTTTAAAACGTTGGGCTAAACTGTGCGGTTCACACTACATGACTTGCTCTCTGTGAAATCAGGAGTGTTCAAGTTGTTGAGCTGTTCACACCACACGACAACATCCGCAACAGGAGGTTACGCACTACACGAGTTGATACCAAAACTCTGTCACGAAAAATCATGCGAAAACGAACTTTTGCAAATCGGGCTTAAAATCATGTAGTGTGAAGTGAACTAGGCTTTACATGCCTGTGTGTGTGTGGTCTCAGTTTGAGCTAGCAGAATGTGAGCTAATTACTATGTGAACAATTAAAAACAGTTTGAAGTCTTTCAAATCTGGCACTTGGTGTCGGCTTGCTTCCCAGGAGTGTGTTAGTTTAAACGTCTGCATATTCACACAGTTCATACTTGCTTTTCCCGGTTCACTCAGACAGAATAAAAACAAGGAATTTACAGGCTGAGGGAAACCGAAAAACATTCAATTGGAAAGTAACACATTATTTCCCCCTTATTTCTGCAGCCGCTGTTGTGAACTTGCCCTGTGAGTGTTGGGATGGGGCGTCTGCCAAATGTTGGGGGTGAAACTTTTACACAAACTCACCTTGAAGTGCTTTTACATTCACTGAAACAAAAAGCCACCTTCAGTGCAGTTCTATGGCACTGCTCCACACAACCCATTTAAAATCAGCGACTATTGCCAGTGGCATAGCTGAGATCAAACACTGTGAAATAACTACATGACTGTTTTTAGTTCTGACTGGATTGTATCGAAGTTGTTTTTGTTTCATGAATTACCCATGTATGATTGTAATCTAATATCCAGAGGATAAATTTGATGTACACTATCAGTAATTATTTCACAACTGTAAATTGTGGTCAGAAAAGGAACTGCTGGAAACATTGTAGATTTTTTTTTCTTTTTAGACAATGAGAGATTGAAAAATGTATGTCTTGTATTCAAGGTCAGCTGAGACTGACCTTGAAATGAATTATTGAAACCGTATTGAAGAACCTTTGCCTGAATGGATAGAGTTTGAGGGGGGATTTTGCCTAAATCTCACCCCAGAGACAAATGAGAAATGTCTTGTAGATGGCGTTAATCTTGGAGGGAAAGGAGTATAGTAGGCCTGCTGGAACGAATTCTGAAATTCGAATATAATTTGAATATTTAAAAAAAATCAATACTATTCGAATGCTGAAGTTACTGTTAGAATATTGCTTTTATATATATATATATTTTAAAATGTTTCTTTTATATGCAATCTTGCCTTTTCGCCGCCTTGGCGAATGCCTTTGTTTCGTCTGATGATCAATAAAGTTTTTGAATCGTAACACCAGTGTGCACGTTATCCATGGTGTATCATCATAACAACTGTCAAAAATGGTAGCCTAAATGTTTAACGACGTTAAAAGCGCCCTTGAAGCGAAAAACGCAAATATCTCAACGGATTCGGTGTGCATCAAACTTGTTGCAATCGTGTAGTTGAACTGAAAACAATGATTTTCAGAATTTTCGGTGGTGTTTTAGTGGAGATATCAGCCGAAAACTATCGGAAGCGCTTCAACCATATTCAGCATGAATAAAATGTGTATTAGATGTCTCTCTAGTGGACCGAACGTGTAACAGCACTCACATGCTATAGTGGCATTGGCGATCCATAAGCATGTGTAATGTCGTAAATACTGATAATAGGATCAATTTTAGCATTTAATATTCGAATATTAAATACAATAAGGAATGCAATTTGAATAGTATTGTAGAGGAAGATTGACAGCCCTGGAGTATATAGTGTGCTGTTCTTTGGCCAGTACTCAGATCATTAAACAATAACAATGCTGTTGAAATTTAATATGGAAAGATGTCTCATACATTGCTATTACTGTAGCCTACTTATCACAAACAGAGAGGCAAGCTGTGGATGTTTAATCTAATATTTGGATGGATGGAGATGGTGAGACAATGAAAAGGGAGGTAATGTGAAGTTACACGGAGGAACAGGCGATGCTGAGTGGCTTTTCATAGTCGCTGAGCTGCAGTGAAGCCTGATTCAAGATGACTTTCATATTAAAGCGAGTCACTGGGATTCAGATTCCCTCTTGCTCTCTTCCCTGGATTCCTTCACCACAAACCATGTCAGATTTCCTCTCTTCCCGCTCCTCTGTTTGCTCTACTTCTGCCTCTCCCTAGTATCCTGTCTTTTTGTGTTTGTCTTGTTCTTTGACTTTCTGTCAGTTTCATTTTGTCATTTGTTCACAGTGAGGGATGAAGCATGTGGAGATACTCTGAGACTCAAGGGGCCTTTCTCTCTGTCTCAAAGTTTGAGCGTCTCGTTCAAAATCTAGAGTGTATCACAATCCTATGCTTATGCATTCTTGGTTAAGTAAAACCGTCCACCTTATTATCTACTCAGCAGTTCCCATCAGTAATCCAGCCAGTCCTTGTTATGTAACCCCTTTTGTATGCAGCTGAATGTGGGCAGAATCCTAATCTTACTTTCAGCTAGATCTCAGGTAATTGGACGCTTCACCCTGCTGACCCAACCTCTCCATCTGTTATAGCTGTCATGGGACCATGGTAATGGTTTTCATGGCTGGTAAATTTGTCAGCACCTGTCAAAGTGTCAGGGGGCGTAGTCATATAGTAGTAGTAGCATTGGGCTTTGCGTGACTGTTGATAAACACTTACTTGTCTAGTAAACTACATCTGACTTTCACATTTTCAGACTTTTGGTTTGCTCCTTTACGTCCACAATTTACGTCATTTGTTCTTTTACTTTTGTCAGTTGGTGTAAATACTCATTCACACATCATTTGCAAGTAATATCTACATCTATCAGGGAACAATATTGGCCAGCTGCTAAGTAGAACTAGGTGTTGTAGCTGCTTGTGCAAAGATTTTGGTAAATTATTTTCTTGACTGTATATGAAGAGTTCAGATGCAAAAGCCTCTAAATGCCATTTGAAATTGTCTTCTAGAATGATCATTTTTATCAAGCTTGTATATTTAAGTTCAGTAATTTCACTTAAATGACAGTTAATAGGTAATCTTCATTGCCATTTAAGTGAAATTACTGAACTTAAATATACAAGCTTGATAAAAATGATCATTTTAGAAGAAAATTTCAAATGGCACTTAGAGGCATTTGCATCTGAACTCTTCATATTTAAAAGGTATTAATACAGAATATCTGCCAGGAAGAGGAATAGAGATTAGCCCCAAGGGAGTATGAGAAATCCCCATCTGAGAACCGATCACCTCACTTTCTCTCTCACACTAACCTATTTCTCTCCGTGTCTCTTTTTCATCCTACTCCCTTTTTCTTATTTTAGTTTCAGTCAGCTTTTCTCTGCATTTTTCTCTCAAAACTGCAATCCCCTTGAGCAAAAAAACATCACACTATTAGAAAAAAGGTTTGGGAGAAGTTGGGGCTCCAAAGTGCTTAGAGTAAGTGGTATGTAGGGAAAGGAAAAAAAGATCACAAACCCGCCCAAAAACAGAATGTTTTCATATGTTGTACATAAGTATCCAGATTAAATGAATACCAGACTAATTTTCTTTTTTTCTTGCCTTTTTGCAGGTCTGTGATTTTGAGTGGCCTTTGAGCTTTATGATTGTTCCAAAAAGATTAGGGAAGGTTAGTCCTTTCCTACTAAAGAAATGAGTGTGAGAGGAGGAAGCAACAGCAGCGTGGAGCTTGTCCATCTCAACACCTCCTCACAGAACACCAGAAGTCTCGATCCAGGATGCTTTCTTCCCCACAACCCCTGCCCTCATCTTTGGCCCTGAGACTACAGTGGGCTCCATGAACATGTACAGAGATACAGGGGTGTGTGCCACCCCTCTTCCTCCACCCCATCTCCGTCTACCCCTCCATAATGGCCACTCTTCCATGGGCGATCCAGCACCACCCCGCGTGTCAGTGCCCAAAATGGGGGTTCGAGCTCGGATTGCTGAGTGGCCTCCACGCAGGGCACTGTCAAGAGAATCGCTGCTTGAGAATGGCCAAGGCAATCATCCGGATGACGTCAACAGTGAGGATGGAGGTGTGACTAGGTTGCCACAGCGAGTAACCAGGGATGGTGACTTCCTTGAATCAGGTCCGAGGCCTCCAGGCACACCACCAAGGTTTCGGACTTCTGTATTTGCTCCCCTCCGGCAGCGCTCCAACAGCGAGATTACATTAAGTGAGCAAGATGAATCGGAGGTCGAAAGTCGCTTGTTCCGGGAATATGGCAGTACCTCTTCCATCAACGTACAGGCTGTGTCTGAGCAAAGCTTCTTTGACATGCTCAATCAGTTCCAACAGGAGCGGCCAGACCAGCGTAGCACAGCCCCTGCCAAGCTTGGGGAGCTGCTTGGTGCTTCTTTAGAGGGACCGTCTTCCCATGCCTTCTTGTCAACACCACAGCCCGACGACCACCCGGAGAATCGTGTACGCAAAAAGAGTGGGGGAACAGAGTCATCCCTTGGCACCTCCTCTTTATTCCGCAAACTCCGTAGCGCCAGTCGGGGTGAAACGGAGAATCCACGAGGCGATGCGGATGACGCACGGCCCCCCGAGACATTGTCTTCCAAACCCTGGCTATGTGTGCGAAGTTTTGCCCACTATGACTCTCAAAGCGTTCTGTTTGACTTGCACGAGGCAGCAGCTCGGCGTAGCTACGCCGCCCAACGGCGGAATACGGCCACCGGAGCTTCGGCTGCCTCTTCGGCTGCTCTCTCTTTGGCAGTTTCCAGAGCTATTGCTCTGGGGGGAGTGGAGCCCAACTTTTCTAGCACTGATGACCTCAGTGTCAGAGACCTATCAGAAGGATCAACCCTAGGACTGGAACATTCGGAGCAAGGTGGTCCAGCTAGCATTAACCCCAACTCTCAGCAACAGTTGTTGCTGAGCTGCCCGCACTTTCTCAATGAGACCGGAAGCTGTGGGGAACGTAACGTCAGCTTCTTGAGCTCGTGGGCAGAGCGAGGAGAGGCTGCTGTGGTGGAGGCTCAGCTACATCTTCGCTGCAGTAATGCCAGTGTGTCCAAACTGGAGGTACTTCCAGAAGATCGGGCCACCAGGTTAGAGAGACTGCAGCAGCACTGCATCGAGCATGTTGACCTGGGTGCCAAATACTACCATGAGCACTTTTTTGGGAAAGGTAGGACATTTATGGCTTCTATCTAGATATAGGAAACTGCTACATTAGGAGACTTTACCGTTCGTCCATAATTGATTTTAGGCTGGGTCAACTAGAACCTCCAACTACATTGATACGTTTATTAAAATATGTAATGCATCTGAAAATCATAATTGGATTGCATTTTGAAATCCAATTTGTTTTCAGGATCAGCTTCAATCTCTCTTTTAGAGGTGGTCTGACCTTCAATTGTATCTGTACAACCTTAAATTTCATGGTTTCCCTTTATTTAGTCTCATTACAGGACTTTGTCTTTGGGATTTACATATTTTTAGCTTATTTAATCCTGCAAAACCAAGTTCCACCTATAGTTCTTCCTTCGGAAGAGATTATCAAAGCATGCCACAATTATCAATGCTCCTTGCTATTAGCCAATAGAAGTACAACCTGGAGCTGAAGCTAAACTCCTGCCACACATCTGCCTCCCAAATGTTAATCTCACTAAAGGTCTTGCTTTTCTAAAATGCCAATGTTGTAAAAACAACCCACAATGTCTAAAAATAGCTCGCTCGTCACCTCTTAGCCACATTAGATAAATCCTTGCAGATGCGAGTTATCTGAATGCTCTAATTAGTTGTCTGTTTTTATGAAGAGTAAAGCTGGTGAGAAAGGTTAGCGTTTCAGAAGTAATCTCTGTCATCCAGAGTTTCGGAAGTTTGTTTTCGATGACCAGGCTACATGCCAGAAAGGGCATGCACACAAGTTTTATAATTTCAAGTTAAGCAGCACAAAATGCAACCATCTTAACATGGGGATATGGATACAATGACAAATGTCACATGTAAAAGATCATTTTTGCAAGAGAAAACGCAAGAGAAATTTTATACATTTCTCACCAGCTTTACTCTTGGGGCGGCAGTGGCTCAGTGTTGAGATTGTCTACAAACCGAAAGGTCTCGAGGTGTCCATGAGCTGGACGAGCTGGATGGCGCCGTTGGTGGATGAATGAGTAAGTGAATGTGAGGCAAATGTAAAGCGCTTTGGTGACCATTGGGTCTATGAAAGTGCTATATAAATGCAGTCCATTTACCATTTAAATTTCCTCCTATCTGAAATTGTTTTGGTGAAAAGATAATCCTGCTCCAAATTCATGTTATTTGTTGAGCTTACGCTGCTGTGTTGGCCTGGTTGCTCAGATGCTCAGTTAATTGTGATGTTTTAATAGCGCCCCAGGGTTTATACCTTTTGGGAGAATAAGCCTATGATTGGCTTACTTTATAGTTGTCTTTCCTTTGTAAGATGGGAAAGAGGAAGTATTTTAACTTTCACCTTTAAGCCATGCTTTTCATTGTGTGATCTGTTTTTCTCATTTAAGTGTTACATGTTTAACTTAATGATGATTCCAAGCCACTAAAGTATTTTACACTTTGGTGCCAATTACTTCTTGTTACCCGTTTACTTAATTTTCCAGTTCAGCAACACTTTTTGCGGTACTTAGTCAATGCGTCACTAAAGTATTGCTTGTGTATTTGTGTTGTAGTGCCAGCCATGCAGCTGTACTGATTTGGTATTCCTCAGTCCGGAAGGGCAACATTTTGCATAGTATCAAAATCTTTGCTGCGTTATTAAAAAGCCCATATCTGTATGCTCCTGAGACTTATAATTCTCTCAACTCAAGTTTCCTGAACTTTCAGAACCCTCACAAAACAACTAAACTCACATCATGTGACGAGAAATACTGGAAAAATGCCGTCAAGAAATTAAGGCTGGAAAATTGAAGGGCATCACGTTCACAACTTCACATCATGCTTCTTCCTATGTAGTATTTTTGATCCGTGGATGCAGTAAATCTGAGAGTATAGCATTTTTCCCATGCAGAAACAAACATGCACGTGGAAACAAGCCCGTGGAACATGCTTTCCTTTCCGTGAATGAATCACATGATTGATATGGTCCTCTTTGAACCAATTGAAACAGACCGAAAGAACCACGGAAGACCACTGATTCACAGACAAACCACATTATGTGCGGTTATGTTTGTCTTGAATGCAATGATAAAACTTTAAAATGAAAAGCTATAAAATAAAATAAAAATCAATGTTTTATTGCCATTAAAAACTTAATAATAGGTTATTAAAATAGAGTTGTTATTGTTTGGCTAGATTGCAGACTTTACAAGTCTCTATCCTCCTCTGCAAAAACCTGTAGGAAACCCAGTAGAATAATCATTCCTTTATTCTCAAGATCGTGTGTAGTATCGGCTTTGTCCGTGGTTTTTTATTAGATTTGAATGCTCTCAATACCTACAGGAAGTTCTATAGCCACCATGACCTAGATGTGTAGGTTTTCCTTATAAATCCCTTCTTTGTCCCCTGTGTCCTTCCTTCCATCTCTCATCCTTCATATCGACTTCCACTTTTCTCCTCGCCTCATTAATTATTTTTCTTCTCTCTCTCATTTTCTGTATTAATGGTATTAATCTGTCTTATTTATGTCCTCTCTCTATGTTCTTTCATTACTCTCTCTATCTGTCTCCACAGAGCACTGGAACTACTTTGGCACCGATGAGAAGCTGGGGCCCGTGGCTCTGAGTATCCGGCGAGAGAAACTGGACGATACCAAAGATTTAAAGGACCAGTACCAGTACCGCATCATCTTTCGCACTAGTGAGGTGTGTATAACAGGGAAGATTTGTGCAAGTTAAATTAAATAAACCTGGATCAAACTGAAGGATGATTTATTCTCCTACAAACACCCATGGGCTTCTCCAGCCACTTTTATTTACCTCTTTGAGCCTGAAACTGAAGCTTATTGTTGTCTGTTCTCGCTATTATCTGATTAAATCTGATGAAACTGCTTGACAATAAGACTTCTGGGCTATTTGATAGAACCCTATACCTTTGGGGCCATTTAGAAGCACAATGTAGGGATGCTGGGACTATTTTTAACTTGTTTGCTGTTTTAAAGGAGTAGTTCACTTTAAAAAAAAACTTTTGCTGGTAATTTCCTCACCCCCATGTCATCCAAGATGCCCATGTCTTTCTTTCTTCAGTCGAAAAGAAATTAAGGTTTTTGATGAAAACATTCCAGGATTTTTTTTGCATATAATGGACTTCAATGGGAACCAAACGGTTCAAGGTCCAAATGAGAGTTTCAGTGCAGCTTCAAAGGGCTTTAAACGACACCAGACGATGAATAAGGGTCTTATCAAGCGAAATGATTGGCCATTTCAAAAATAAAAAAAAGTTTAAGTTTTATAAGCACAAATGTTCGCCTTGCTCTGTTCTGCGATGAGCGTTCGTGACTCTCCTGTTCATCAAAATGAACAAATCTTTTTTCGAGTCATGACTCGAAGGGTCCTAGATAAGACCCTTATTCATCGTTTAAAGCCATTTGAAGCTGCACTGAAACTCTCATTTTGATCTTGAACCGTTTGGTTCCCATTGAAGTCCATTATAAGGAGAAAATCCTGGAATGTTTTTCATCAAAAAACCTTAATTTCTTTTCGACTGAAGAAAGAAAAACATTGACATCTTGCATGACATGGGGGTAAAAAGTAAATTATCAGCAAATGTTTTTTTTAAAAGTGAACTACTCCTTTAAAAACAAAAAGCTCATAATGTGAGACGCTGGACTAAATCATTTTGAGGACTTTGGGCTTCTCAATGCACCTATGACATTTTTATGAACACAAACAGCATGATGCCTCTGGTTCATGTCATGCGTTTATAAATCAGTCCATCATGTGTCCTGTATGAAGTAACATTATCATTCCTGAGTGTGTTTGTTGCCTTGCGTGTTTGCGATAAAGACCACGAGGTTACCATTGCTTAATAATGGCGTGTTTGAAAAGTGCTGAGCTGTACTGGTATGACTGCAGCTCTGCTGGGTTTAGTCCGATTACATGGCTGTCTGGACACATTAAACTCACCCGCTCTGAACAATGCAGCGTCTTCAGATCATTCACACTCACACACTCAAAACGGCCTTGAACGAGTTCAAGAGTGTTATATTGGTCAAAGGTTCGAGTTAAATGATTGAACGGGTGGCTGTCCATGTGACATCTTCAGATGTGTGACTCATGCCACAACAGAAACACAGGCCTCAAAAACAAACTATTATAAGAATGTCAGTGTCTCCACCTGTGTACTAATTTTACAGTAGCTAATGGCTTTAGCATCAGCATGTGTGAGGTTAACAGAGATGCTGCAAGCAATGAATCATGGAGCAGTGGGGAAAGGATGCCACACAGTGGGCGCTTCTGCACACCATTTTTTCAGCCATTCATAATCATTCTCATGCTCTGTCACATGCTCTCAGAGGATATTTGGTCAGTCATATGATGTTTTTTTTGATTGTGTGTGTGTTTCCCCACATGGTTTCCTGTGGCTGCTGCAGCTGGTCACATTGCGAGGAGCGATACTGGAGGACGCTGTTCTGTCCACAGCGAAGCACGGAACGGTTCGTGGTTTGCCTTTAAAAGAAGTTCTGGAGTATGTGCTGCCAGAGCTCAGCGTATCTTGTCTGCGATTGGCTCTCAGCACGCCAAAGGTCACAGAGCAGCTTCTTAAACTGGACGAGCAGGGGGTGAGTGAAGGATGACCAGTCGGACACTACATCCAGTACGGTGTCTTAAATGTGGTGTTCCCAAACAACATAAAATGTGGTGTTCGATATATTTCTGTGTGTAAATAGCTAAGTCAGAAACACAAAGTGGGCATCCTGCTGTGTCGCGCGGGGCAGAGCACGGAGGAGGAGATGTACAACAATGAAGAGGCCACGCCAGCCTTCACCGCCTTCCTCGATCTGCTGGGAGAAACTGTGTGTCTGAGGGGTTTCAACAAATACGCTGCCCAGCTAGACACCAAAAGTGAGCATGGCTTTCTGTCTCACTTACATGTTTCCTAAAAAGGCTCAATACAATAAAGTGTCAAGCGATTAATCACATCTCTTCCATGTTAATCTGAGTTCCACTGTGACCATGAAAAGCGCAGTGTGGAAATACATTTTGATGGTCTCTTGGTTATATTAGGAGCGCCACGCTGGGTAGCTCCAAGATCTCACTGTCAGTTTTCAATGGCCCAAAATCTTGCTCAGGACTGAATTAAAACACTGTTTAAAGGAGAACTCCGGTCAATTTTAACATTGAGCTCATTTTTTTGTACATTTGGAGTGCTGTCAGTACAGACATAAACGACAAAAATCGGTGTTGCCTACACCGTGTTATCCTCTTTTTAAAATTCGCACCCTGTTGACTTCAATGGGGCATGTTCTAAACCTGCTTAACATCCGATGTTATTGTGGTGTTATTAAGAGTGACCACGGTCAATCTGACTGCAGTAGACGTGAAAGATATTTATAAAAATGAGTTTAATTCAGCCAGCTCACATACCTCTATTTACTTCCTGTTTTCGGTCGAAGCCCACAGTAGTCGATTGTCGAGTTCACGCACGCGATCATTTGTGAATATCATCTCAAATCTCCTCCGTGTGTTCAACATCTGATTCTGATTAACTATCCATTTGAGCTGATATTCTCAGAACATCACACAGTGGTAGGTTTGAGATGATATTCACTAATGATCGCGCGCGTGAACTCGACAATCGACTACTGTGGGCTTCGACCGAAAACAGGAAGCAAATAGATGCATGTGCGCTGGCTGAATTAACATCATTTTTATTGATATCTTTCACATCTACTGCAGTCAGATTGACCGTGGTCACTCTTAATAACACCACTCACATGGCTGTGCACTCGTAATGACAAATCAAGGATGTTAAGCAGGTTTAGAACATGCCCCATTGAAGTCAACAGGGTGCGAATATTAAAAAGTTGATAACACGGTTTAGGAAACAACGATTTTTGTTGTTTTTGTCTGTACTGACAGCACTCCAAATGTCCAAAAAAATGAGCTCAATGTTAAAATTGACCGGAGTTCTCCTGCAAGTTCAAAACTTTGGCTATGTTAATCCGGATACATTTGAAAACAGTTTTTGCTCCGTCCACAAAAGCATTTCACATTTTCTCATCCACACTGAAATCTCACATAAACTCGCTTATAATAAAGTTCGGGCAGGATCATTTTATTTAGCAAAACATCTCACCATCCACTCACTGCTGCATCCAGTTCGCACTTAATCACCATTAAATGTTAAATCTAAAATGCAACTGCTCCTATGTTCTAGGCTTGCCGCGATAGACGGTGTTAACGGTGTTACCGGTTTTAAGCCCAATCACCGGTGACATCTCTTTTCCACCGTGACACCGCGATCTCTTGACTTTTTTTTTTTAAAGTATTCGTTTTTGCTAAAATATTTATTTGAATTAATTAAAAATAATAATTTTCAATTATTTAGTTCAGAAGAGAGCATACATTATAATTAAAAATGAACTACGCAGTGCGTGCCAAGAGATCAGCAAGCATCAGGATTCCATTTAGCACGTGTGGAGACGAGAACGAGTCAAATTACAGAAAAGCAAGATTATGGCGGAAGACTTGGTGTCAAGACGCAATACAAAAGCGCCTGTTTGGCAATATTTTGGCCAATATATATTAATGTTAATAAATGCCAATTTATAGTGTTTTACTTTTTTTTTAGAGTGCTGTCATTTATGTAGGCTAAGATCCTTTTTGAAGTTTTTATTTTATATTCGTCTCTTTTTATTTGGTTTTATCTTATTTAAACTTTGTGTAATTTATTTTCTTATTCGTTAATAAACGTTTTATGGTTCTTATTTGTTTGGGCCCACAGTTTGCCGAATTTCACTTTTTTCAGCCTATGCATGGGGTTAATTTTATTTGTTTATTATGCTAATAAAAGTTCTGTCTATATTTGATTCGTTCGTTATGCTAATAAAAGTTCTGTATTAGCAGAAAGTACCCTTAAAAGTGCGCTTATTTCGAAAGTATAACGCGCACGCATTTAAAAGCTATTTAACCCCCCCGCCCCGCCGTCCACGGTGACACCGGGATTACCGGTGTTGTCACACGTCGATTAACCGGTGGGAAATTTTCCTCACCGCGGCAACCCTACTATGTTCTCAAGTAAATTGCAAGTTTTTTGTCATCTTTGCAAGGCAATATGAAGAGTGTACACATCTTTAGCAACAGTGTGAAAGTGAATTGCACATTACAGTGGAATAAACATACAGTAGCACTGGGTAAATCCTGATCATCATGAACAAAATCTGAATTTGTTTTATAGATTTTTGTTAGAACTTTTATTCTATATTCACAATGTGGTCTCAGAGTTTTGAATCATTAATATGCATGTGTATGTTTAACAGCGGACTCAACTGGAACACACTCCTTGTATACCACCTATCAGGACTACGAGATCATGTTTCACGTGTCCACCATGCTTCCATACATGCCCAATAATCCTCAACAGGTAAGAAACACACACATGCTCACCAGTGCATCTACTGTAAGAGCCTGTGGAGCACAGACATGACCCAACTTATCCTGACACATCCCACCTGGACAGACTCCCAGATCGCATTGCACATTGTTCAGATGCTGTTCATTTTCTTTGCTCTCATCCGCCAGTGTGTTTGTGGCAGACCCAAAAGTTTGTAGAAAAAAGTTACCCAAGAGTTTGTAAAGAAACATCTGGAATGGTAGTAAAGTTTATGAAGTGGCTGCAGTAAATCCACTGGATGTGCCCCAGCTCTTTTTTTTTATTCAGAAGGAGTGGCCACAGCTTCTGGACGTCCACTCACAGAGTCTATATTTTGTGTTACATGTGGTTATGAAGGAATTGTTCTCGCTCTTTCTCTTTTGGTTGGTTATTGTCAAGTTCTCCCTCTGTTTTTATGTGCACTGCTGGATGAATCAGAGCAGGGTGTGGTTGTCTAGTGATTTCCATGCTGTTGATTAAAATCCAGTAATGTGGCATCTTTTGCCCTCAGGAAGTTTCATGTTCGTGCATATGAGTCAACAGCTTTGCCCTAAAAACATTCATTATAAAAACAGGCTTAAAGACAGCATGATTCAATATTTGCACATTTAACTTGCATAGTGTGATATATTTCTGAGTGAAATAGACTATTAAAAGGGAAATAATGGAGAGGGAGACTTCAATTAATCACATTTTGGTAACATTTTTTAATATTTAATAATTATTGTTATTCATGCATCATGTTTTATTTAGCTTGGTTTAATACAGGGTATATGACAGGTGCATTACAATATATTATTATTATTAATTATTATCTATTGGTATTTCATTGCAGTGTGTGTTCATTGGGCATTGGGATGAAACAGGTTGTATTATTTTTGATTTATTAGGTTTTCCTGCCTGTGCAGCTTGGGTTATATTGGCTGCAAAAAACAAATTTGTTTTCAAAAAGAAAAAGTTTATTTGCCTTAAAACATGCACTAAAAATTATGCAGTAAGACCAGGTAAATATAATATAATAATAAAAAAACTCAAAATTGTAGCATTGGTTGTGCAGAACTTTAAGTTAATTCATTTGAACTGCAGAGGGCAGTGTTTATCTTTCAGATATGTATTTGTTTTACACACACACAAACAGTCCCACATGTGAGTGTGTTGTAGCGATTAAGAAAGGGATGTTGTGGCGAAGATAGAACGGGATGTCAGCGTTCATGGAAGAGCAGTGTTTCCATGTTTTTTCCTTTGTGTGTGTTTGAAATGTAAGATAGCTTATATAATTGATGCCCTCACACTGTTGTGAACGGGTGGGCAGCCTCTATTGCTCTGACTCAGATTGGAGGCCACAGAGATGCTCTTTTATTTTATGGTCTATTTATGTTGATTAACAGCAGTTTTAAACATCGGTTCTCAGCATCTCTGCTGTCAGCTCTCCTAGCACTTTAGAGAGAGTTCAAACGAGTCCACGTAACTCGCAGAACACATTCACAGCTTAGAATAGACAAGTCAACTCTGTACATAACAGTGAAGAAAGGCACTCCTGGCTGTTTTCAGATGCTTTTTTGCATTGCTCGCCAGGCAGCACTGTAATGGCATTCCTCAAACATTCTCATTAGGGTTCGTTCGTATTATATTTGTTTTTATTTAATTATGAAAACTTTCCATTGATTTTCAAATCAAAAAAACAAAAGATATGCACTCGCTTGTGTCATATAAATTAATTTTATATATATATATATATATATTTAGTATGCAACAAAGCACATGGATCAATGAAACGTTTCGGCAATCAGCCGCCTTCAGTGAATCAAATTTAATTTATGAATTCATTAAGAAGTCACAAGCGAGTGCGGATCTTTTGTTTTTCATATCAAAGTAATGCTACAGTATATTCCACTTATCTACGGACCCAAAAAAACGGTTAATCTTTTTTTCATTTGGTGAAAACTTTCCATTAATAAAATATTTTTTTATCATTCTATAGCTGCCTTTTATGCACTGATTTGGAATATAAATTTGGATATAAAATCTAATGCTTAACAAGGTTGCATTTATTTGATCAAAAACTGTAATATTGTGAAATATTATTACATTTTAAAATAACTATTTTCTATAAACTGTAATTTATTCATGTGATTACAAAGCTGAATTTTCAGCACCAATTCTCCAGTCTTCAGTGTCACATGATCCTTCAGAAATCATTCTAATATTCTGATGTGTTGCTCAAAAAATAATTCTATTATCAGTGCTTAAGCTTACTATAGCGGTAGTGTATAAATCCTCACATTTAGGACTCAACTTACTCAAGTGTTTCCAAAAGAGTTCCAAAAGAGTTTTTTGCAGTGCATTTTGGGATTACTTTCTCCATCAAGGATACATGTAATTCTACCACGAATTTGGACAAATTTCTGCCCTTAGAGAGCAAATATGTTGAATCTGAGTGCTGTGACCATGACAAACAGACTCAGATGCATCATATCATAAGATATACACTACACCTGTGCTGTCTTGCACTCACCGATATTTATAATCCTAGTACAGCATGATCTTTTAACAACATAAGTACATTTGATTGCTTGTGTTTTAGTGTCTGTCTCACAGATTTGTGCTGCAGTGCTGTTTACAGGCTTTTTCACACATCCGTGTCTCTCACCAGCGGAACGATTGTGCATCTATGAAGAGATTTCTGCCAGTTTCCACATTTTCTTCTTCTGTGTCCTTCAGCAGAACACTATCCTTTCTCTCTCTTGCTCTCTCTCTCTCCTACTCTTCCACGCTTGCAATCTTTTTTTGATATCTGTTGATGCAAGTACATTGGCGCATTAAACAATAAAGTAGTACTTGTTGAAGGAATGATCTGAGCCATATCCAGACTCATAGAAATAAAATGTCATAGAGACCTAAGAGTGGGCCCTTTTGTGACCACCATTTAGTTTAATCTACATATAGAGTGCCTCACACAAAAGATTTAATTCTCTTTCAAAGATATGGAAAAAATGTGGTCACCAGTACTTCATATTTGTTATAACTATCTATAACATAAAACTCATAACTGATGTAAATAACTGATAACAAAAAAAGGATGATGATGAAATCAAGAAGCATAAAATGATTTTTTTAAATATTTTGGCAATAATACACTTTTTCACTTTAATCTCTAAAATGATTACTATTGTTATTTATTTATTTTGATGTAAAAACTGTTCAATTGTGACAGTTCATTTGTTTCCAGTCAGATTGATTAAAAAACCCAGTGTGTCCTCACTTCCAGAATAAAGTCAGCCAATCAGAGTAAAGCTTGCTAGTTTTGTGTGCAATATGCATAAGACGGTCAGTGAATGTGGCTGGTTTGAGACCTAGCAACCATCTAGAACGCCCTAGCAACACCCCTGGCACTGTGGCAGCATTTTCCTAGCTGTTTATTCCATTGAATTTCTCCCTTTCATTTCATTCACAGCTCCTGAGGAAGAGGCACATAGGAAATGATATAGTCACGATTATATTCCAGGAGCCGGGAGCCCATCCGTTCACCCCACAGAATATTCGCTCTCACTTCCAGCACGTGTTCGTCATTGTCCGTGTGCACAACCCTTGCTCTGACAACACCTGCTACAGGTTGGCCTTGTTTCCATAGCAACCCTTGCTAAGTACAGTAGTGGCTGATTATGTCATGGAAAATATAGTTCAGTGGCCATTTGCTTTTTTGTTCTTCTTCTTCTTATAGTGTGGCAGTGACCCGCATGAAGGACGTCCCTCCGTTTGGTCCGGCGATACCTTCAAATGGCATGATGTTCCGTGACCCCGCTGCCTTTCGTGCTTTTCTGCTGGCCAAGATCATTAATGCAGAGAATGCTGCGCACAAATCAGAGAAGTTTCACGCCATGGCAACCCGCACGCGCCAAGGATACCTGCGGGACCTGGCGGAGAACTGTGTTTCCACTACACCGCTCGACACTGCTGGCAAACTGAACAACCTCATCTCTCTGGCCTCCAAACGCAAAGAGCGCGTCCGGGCTCGCGAAGCAGCCGAAATGGGTGCCGCCGGGGCGCTTGTTTGGCGCGTACTTGCGCAGGACTACAGTGGCGGAGGCGCCGAGCTTCCTTGTGCTCTTGCCATCTCCAATGAGTATATAGTGCTGGCGGACTGCTCCACCAAAGAGGTGGTGTTTAACTGTTTCTGTGCGGATGTGATTGGCTGGATGGCAGAAAGACTTGCACTGAAGATTTTCTATGGAAGAGGAGACCACGTGGCCTTACGGGTACCCGAGGGCAGCGCGCACGATATCAGAGAGGTGCTGCAGAGACTTAAGGTACTGATACATACATTGATGGCTAAGTTATTGGTTTGCATTATGGGATGTGAGTTTTAGGGTGTGTTCACACTTGGCATTTTGTTTGGATTAAAACGAACTCTGCTGCGATTGCTCTGTTATCGCGCTTTTCCAGTAGAGCCAGGCCGATATTATCGGCCGATATTAGGCATTTCCCAAACTATCGGTATCGGCAGTTATAATGGCCGATAAATTAATATTTCAAAAATAAAATAAAAACGGACGAAACTCGCTTGAACCATGTCATGAGTGTTGGACTTGAGTTTGTCCACCAGAGGGCACTCTACACATTTGTTGACTATACTGACTATCATGTCCAGTTTTGCTGCTGTTAAATAACCCGAGAGTGAAGAGGAATTAGTTAGTAATTATTACGTTACGTTGTTACAGTGTAGTTGACTGACTGTCCTTTTAACTTTTGACAATGTGACTGAAGTATTTTTTTAATAGCGCGTGGCAGTTATAACAATGACACGTATCATCTCTTATCACCGTTTCTGAAATAAAAAAAAAATTATAATAAAATATCGGCCGATATATCGGAATATCGGATTTTAAAACCAACAAATATTTGTATCGGTATCGGCTTTCAAAATCCTTTATCGGTCGGGCTCTATTTTCTAGTACCAGCTCGACTCAGCTCGCTTTTCGTTCCGTTTTCCATTGCAGAGAGTACCGCCACAAATATAGCGACGCCTTTCGTTCCTAGTTGCCCTATCAATCTCTCGCTGGATCCTCTTTTCGGCAAGCAAACAAAGGAAAGTCTGCACCTCCTCGTTTGATCACGGCGTATTCTTCCGACTTGCCATAATAATAGTAGTTAGTTTAGTAACTACCTCTGTCCAAACTATTTAAAAATAGTGGGGTTATTCTGGCTACTCCATCTGGCGCTTGAAATGATGACTTAGTGAATGGTGACTATTTTCTCTGACCAGTCAGCAGTCGGCATTGTTTTCTCGTGACATTTTAGTACCGCCTTAGCTCGCTCAGACCCTCACCGGAGGTGGTACCAAAAAAAGTACCCGAAAGCAGGAAGAGGTACAACTTTTACACAGTGGAAAATCAAACAAAGCTGAGCCGAGCTGGTACTGTGTAGTGGAAAAGTGCTATTAGTGAGATGGGTCTCAGTCCACTTCTAAACAAACTCTGGTGCGGTTCGAATCACTGACCAAAGATATCTAGATGACTGTTTTGACTCTCTTCACGAGTTCTCAGCTGGTCAAAATACCATCATATGTTGGGTGAGCGCATTTAGCCCTGAACACGGCATCATTTTTGGATGTTCTGTAAGTTTCAGTGTAAAATATATTAGGGCTGGGTATTGACACAAATTTCACAATTCAATTCCATTTCGATTCACAAGATTGATTTCGATTCCGATTCGATTCAATATTGATTATTTTGGCTATCAGTTACAATTAATGGCAAATTTTCTCAAGGAAATCAAATCTCTTAACTAATGCTGTAAACTATGGGAGTCTAGCCTACTAGGTTTTATTAGCCTAATATGAAGATAATAATTAACTGTTTTGTAGCTATACAAACACTTAAATTACACTTTTATTTATTTTTATAATAAGAAGATTATATGAAAATATAAACAATATTGGTAAATGGTGGCTGTCAACTGGCCAATTTATTCAAATTTGCATTAAATATTGAAGAACATTAAGATTATAATGCATATGTAATATGGTGTATATATTTAGCAAAATGCTCGTCTCTGGAGTTATTTTTTTCTAGCTGACTAACGAGTTTATGTGGGTTTTCTGAGGTAAATATGACGATACATGACATTGATTACAAGCTGTTTAACTGACGTCTTTCCGCGGTTGAAACGCTGATTGAGCGAATGAATGTGACATGATACGGATTTCGATAAGTTGTACTCTATCTTTTAACACACTTTCAGATGCTCCTTCATGTTTATTTCGCGCTGTAACTGGTATTATTAACCCGGAAGAGAGATCAGCGCTGCTGCTTCTCTTGTGCTGCGCCAGAGCGATCTCACGCCACAGCGCCAAAACGTTATTTATGTTTTTGAATTTCTAAAGAAAATGGACGTAATTTGAAATTTGAGACTTTGTTTCATATCAATAGTAACAAAGGACAAAGATTATTGCGATTTTTTTTTTTTTGGATGCGTGCAGCCGCGATACAGTGTCCCATTCGTTCAAATGAAACAGGATGACTAATCGATTCTTGAGATTTAAGAATCCAATCGGTTCGTAAAATTGAGAATCGATTAATATCGAGAAATCGATATTTATTACCCAGTCCTAAAATACATCTAATAAAAGCCGACCAATCAGGTTGTGAACATATCCAAATGCTTTTAGGTTCGGTGTTAAAATACCATGTTTCCAACCAAACTACAAATATGAACACACCCTTATAGTCTCTGAGCTCCTATCTGTCTCTCTGTTTCCCCTTGCAGGCATTGACTGTAGGTTGTGAGACGGTTGATATGACATTGCGACGTAATGGTTTAGGCCAGCTTGGTTTCCATGTGCGTTTGGACGGAACGGTGTCCGAGGTGGAGGAATACGGTTTCGCTTGGCAGGCGGGACTCCGGCAGGGTAGCCGATTGGTGGAAATCTGCAAGGTTGCAGCGGTGACACTCTCCCATGATCAGATGATCGACTTACTGCGGACGTCTGTCACTGTAAAAGTGGTCATTATTCCACCTTATGAAGAGGGTGGGGCCCGCAGGTGAGCCTATGGGAATTTGCACTTATTCTCGAGTTTGATGGTGTAAATGGCTGCTGTTTGAGAAATCAAATGCTGTCTGTTGTAACATCACAAGATACTTTATGATTTATTAGATCTCAGAAGCCACATCTGAAGCGGCATGCGTGAGAGATATATATACATACACACTTTGATGTGGCAGAGAGGAATGACAGGTGTTACAACACATTCACACTGTTGATTCATATCCAGTGTTGTTCTAGTATTCATATACAATGTAAATCACAGGGTTCAGGGTTCAGAGTTAAGCCGGGTTCAGAGTTAGAGTTAAGCTGGATTCACACTGTGCATTTTTAGCCAGGATTTGGCCACCTGAGACAAATTTTGTGAATCCTAAAGATTTCTAAAATCTGAAGTCTTCGATCATTAGTTTGACATGTTTACCGACAGCCAATATACTTGCTATAAAATTTGACCTCCTACTAAATGTCAGAAGATTTGACACACAGTCCTGTAGTGATCCGACAACAACCATCAAATCAAAAATCAATACGAGCGCCGAAGCTGATGATGCAATTAGTGAGACAACAACAAACCACCACTTGCTACACACACACACACGTCTTAATTTTTTTCCAGTTTTCTTTTCAAAAAAAGCCATGATCAAAATTAACGCTAGAGATTTTGTTTTGTTTGCTAGCCACCATTTCTATCCCGCATGTAAAACTGTGGACAAGTCTTGTGTGTGTGTCCATTTTTAACGCGTCTTGACTGTCATACAGTCTGACATTGACAACCGAGATCCCAGTGTGACATGGCTTACAGCGAGAGTCATGTTTATACAGAGTCTGAATAGCAACAGTCATAAAGAAAAGTGTGAACCCGGCTTTGCTAGAAAATTACAGATAGTTTGATGAGGCTTTGAGGATCCAGAGCCAGATTTGAGGAATTCTGGTGTGGCATATATGAAGATTTTAAAAACGACATGTTTGAAGCTGAATTAAGCTTCATTAACTTATATTTATATTCATTTATATGGTTTTTTTGTACCCTGCTCCCGTACATACCCTGACAAAGTATCTTAAAATTCAGTTGAGTGAGCCATAATGCCATATAATTGCTCTTCCACTAATTTGACTTATTTGATTTCATACTACATACTTGAAATTCATTCCTGAAACCGTTTATGCTATGATTGGTTGGCCATTTGCTGGGAGGAAAATGTACAAGTTGTAACTCTCAGAACTTTAATTGAATATCCCTGTAGAGGATAGCAAAGAGCCATTAGCCCAACATTTCTAGCAGAACGTTAGATAGCTCTTGTGACTCCATTAAATTCATTCATCTTTGATAAATCATTAACGGAGAACACCATTAAAGACTGTCATATAGAGACAAGAACATCGACTGCTTCCTTCATTCAGTGTACTGTTGCCTGTGATGTCCCAGAGATCTAGAGACGAGAGAGCATCAAATCCCTTCATTACGTCTGTTGTGTGGATGTTTTAAAGAATGCCAGATATACAATTCGTAAAGTGCAGCACAGCTGAAATCCTTTGCAATCCTGGAATCCTTTTTTTTTGAATAAGACACACACACAAAAAATGCAGTCAGGATAGAAGAGACGTTCTCTGATAGATCATCAAATTCATCATCAAGTCATTCTGTACTGTAAACAGCGACTTTAAGGGTAATTCCACCAGTGGAGACATGAATATGTATTGAAAGTGGGTCATATGTAGTAGAATGGGGTCATACATTTCTAATTTGGGTCCTTTTTGTTTGATAAAAGGCAGAAAATGACTTTTTAGTGCTGGTGGATTGTTGACAACAATCCCCATAGTGCATTGCAATGCTCAGCTCCGCAGGCCACTCCCACTACTCCACCCATCAATGTAGACTAGAGTTGAGCACCACTCCTGGAAATCGTTTCGCACTATGAAATCAGATAATATGCGCGCTAATATAATAAGCGTCAAGGCGGCGCCCGCGCCATCAGCCAATGGATTGGCGTGATTCTGTATGGGCTTCAGACAATCGGCACCTTCAGACAAACCAGTACCTTCGTCCATATTTTCAAAAAGTTTCTGCCGGTGAAATCAAACGCACTGGCACTGATCTGTGATTGGTCTGTTAGCGCATTAGGCCCAACCCCCTATGGGCGGGTTTTAAATGGTGGGAACTAGTGCTTGTAGTCTTTATAGAAATCCCTCCACTTACCCCTTTTCCACCAAAAACGAAGTGGTTCGGAACTGGTTCTGGTTCAAAGTTGGTTCGGAGTTGTTTCAACTTGCGAACCCTTTCAGAACCCGTTTGTTTTCCCACTGACTAGTGCGCCCAGGGAATGACGTTGTTACGTCACTGTGTACGTCGCCATACGTCTTAGCTAGAAACGCTCTTTGGGATTATCTCTAACTCGTGTACCAAGAAGGCTTTAAAAACAATTGAAATATGTAAGTCTTTTAATCTTTTCCTTTGTTATGTAACCTTTTCTGATTAGTTATGTACCCCTGTCTTGTGTCTTTTTTTTTTCTTTCCATTTATTTGTTCTATAATGTGACTGTTTTCTTCTTTGCTTATAATGTTTTCAATACATAAAAAATAGATACGCTTGCGCCAACTTCAAGCAATACAATTACAAAGGCGGACTCCATCGTGTTTCTGCAGATGTTTATCCTGGCTTTGCGATCCAATATTATGGTCAGAAAATATGTTCAGAACACATCTAAACCCGCCCCAGCCCCCGACGTTAGCATGACGTGGTAAAAGAACGGTTCTAGTCCAGCAAAGAGTTGGTGCCGCTTTGGAACCAGTTTTCCTGGCCGAGAACTGGTCCGAACCAAGGGGGTAATCCATCGACCGGAAGTTGAAGCCACGCGAGAGCTGCCATCTTGTAGCAGAACTTCACTTGCGTTAGCATTCCCATTGACTCCCATTCATTTTGGCGTCACTTTGACAGCCAATAACTTTACATTTGAGGAGTCTGAAGACCCCATTTGTCCCTTATTTATTTCTTAAGAAACACGACAATGTATAAAATGCTCCATTACCTTGTAGCTTATGTTATGGCCCAGTAGAAGCAGTTTTAGTGAAAGTAGGCTAACGATCGCCAAAAACGGGCTTTAATCGTCTCAATGGAGTTCTAATGAGATCGCTCTGTCCATTTCTTTTACTGTCTATGGTCCGAACCGGCTCTCAAAATGCTTTGGTGGAAAAGGGGTATCTTTCACTTCCTCCTACAATGACGTAAAATGACGTCATTGTAGGAGGAAGTGAAAAGGGTAAATAGCGGATTTCTCTCGTCTCAGGGGAAATTGAGAGAGTGTTGGACGACCATTCAATAGTATAACTGGATCTCTAACAATGGAAATCTTAATGCAAATGGAGGGAGTGTCCCTTTAAGCCTAAAATCTGGGCAGCAGCACATTTCAGTTCTGACAGGGCTGCTGTTATTTGTTTTTTGCACTTTCCACCCCTCTGGAGACACATTCTGGTTTTGGAAAGATTAATGACGAACCATGCCCTCCAGCTGGAACCCCTCTGACACGACTCAAACGATTTCACTGAGGGTTCGCTGGTTTCATAGGTGATACAAAAAACACGTATCTTCAAACGAGAGGGGAAAAGCTTTTGTTTCTCTCGCTCGAGTCGTACCTCCTCCTTGTCTGGTGCGCAAACAGACGCGCGCACAAATACACACAGGCGCTCTCCAGATTTTTGAGAACGTTGGCAGACGCCTCGGTTCTCCGGGGAACAGTGAGTGGGAGTGTTAGAGAGAGAGCAGGACAGAGAGTGTTAGAAGAGGAGAGGAGAGAGGGATGGAACGGTTTACAAATGAAAACGGTGATTATGTGAAGCCTCAGCATCGAAAAGGTACGTTTGCAGACTCCAAAACACCGGTTTTGTTTCAATGATCATTTGAAATTATTATATTGCACAGTTTAGCGTCACATGTCTCTGAACTTTCTGCTGAGTGGCTCCTGCAAGGGACTAATTACTCTGTTTGATTGCATGCTAGAGGGACATGTGTTCGCAGTTGTGGTTAATTACACAAGTAAACTCTATTTGAAACGTTCTCTCGCGCGCACGCCCCCACCCACACTGTGCTGAGGAACGAAAGGAGCGTGCTAATTGCATGCTTCAACATGCTTGTGTTTTTGTCATTCTATCTCTTTCGCTTTCCCTCCTCTGTTTGCTCATTGGTCCACTCTCTGAGAGCCAGGAGAGCAGATTGCATGAGACTAAAGCCCGTGGAAAGATACATAAGTAAGAGGTTTTAATTAAGACGTGACACCGAGAGGGAACGGACGGCGTGTTTAGCATGCAGGGAGAGGATATTTAGACCGGCATGTCTGAGCGTCTCCTCGCTGGGAAACAAAGTGGGAGGGTGTTGCATACGGTGGAAAGAAACACCCCTCCTCCTCTTTCTCCCTCCGTTTCTCCCTCCCTCTTTCTCTTTCCTCTTGTTATCATAGTGAAAGAGAGGATTGGAGGGGTGGGGAGAGCAGAAGTGTGTGTGCGTGTCCGGTTGTCAGGGTTGGTTTGTACTTCAGCTGTCAGTCAGAGCCTCATGGCGCTCCTGCGGACATCCGATACAACAATCTGGTCTACACGCAGAGGTTAGTGATGGGCTTGGAGACAAAGAGAGGATGGACGTGAAACGCTGGGACTCAGTTGTATTATAGCTGTGAATGACAAAGGAATGAAAATACTTGGATGGGTGGATGGCAGTAAAAGAGGAGTGTTGGAGCTGACTGCACTCTTTCAGTGCTGAAGAGGTAGCAACACGAGGCTGTAATTTCACGCTCGGGGTTTTTCTTGTCTTTGTCCACCCGTGGCTTCAGGAAACATTAATGTGTGCTGATGAATTATGTGTCTTTAATAAGAAACTGCATGTGCTGATAATTGTCTGAGAATTTGTTATCATCTCTAAGTTAAGCATAATGTACAGTCGGGTCCAAAAGTCTGAGACCACATTGAATATATGGTGTTTTTTTTGTTTTTTTTTAAAGATGGCAGTCTTCATTTTGAACAAAGAAACGTTATGATGTAAAATAAGAACTATTGGGAACACTTTATACGTAAATAAATGCATTAACTAATATTAACGATGAGCATTGCATTTGTTAATGTTAGTTAATAGGGCTGTCAAACGATTAATTGTGATTAATCGCATCCAAAATAAAAGTTTGCGTTTACATAATATATGTGGGTGCATTGTGTATAATTATAATAATTGTAATTATTTTATATATATTTTATATCTCATTTATATATAAAATATTTATATGTATATATAATATAAATTATATATATATATATATATATATATATACACAGTATATTCATGAAAATATTTACAAGCATGTGTGTATTTACATATTTACAGTATATATATATATATATAATAATTATACACAGTGCACCCACATATATTATGTAAACACAAACTTTTATTTTGAATGCAATTAATCGTTTGACAGCCCTACTAGTTAAATAAAAATACATCTGTTCAACAAATATTGTGCTTGGCCAGATACAGAAAAACTGATAGCCAGGCAACAGGCATTATACCAGTACGGTTATACAGTTAGACAACCGTGCTGAGAATGGTTTGTAATTGTGCCGTATCTGGGAATACTTCCATTTAGAGCCCGACCGATAAAGGATTTTGAAGGCCGATACCGATACAAATATTTGTTGGTTTCAAAATCCGATATTCCGATATATCTGCGGATATTTTTTTATTATTTAATTATTTATTTATTATTTCAGAAACGCACAAAAAAACATTAACAGATTTCCCTAACATTAGTTATTTGTTGTTATTTATGAGTTTTAACAAAAATAATATAATGCATTTTAAAAAGAAACTTGTTTCTTTTATTGTCACAACAGAACAGACTGATGATAGTGGCATTAGCTAGCTTTATGTTTAGCTAGTCTATAATGAGCCATAATTTAGCAATGGATAACGTCATACTGCAAATTGTAAAACATACATTTAACAGGCCAAGGAGAGATGATGCGTCTCATTGCTATAACTGTCACGCGCTATTGAAGAAATACTTCAGTCACATTGCCAAAAGTTAAAAGGACAGTAGGTCAACTACACTGTAACAACGTAACATAACGTAATTACTCCAAAACTCGTGACATGGTTCAAGCGTGTTTCGTCCATTAAATATTCATTTATTGGCCATTATAACTGCCGATACCGATAGTTTGGGAAATGCCTAATATCGGCCGATAATATCGGCCTGCCGATAAACCGGTCTGGCTCTACTTCCATTGCTATTTCCGTTTCATCGTGACTCATGGCCATGATTTAACTACAGAGGGAGTAAATAAAGTTATGAGAACAGATTCTGAAGTTTCAGCCACAATATCTTGCTTTTTTTTTCCTTGTGTGGGGTCCATACTGGTCCCTGATTAAATAAGCAAATTTGTGACATTGATCATGTTAATGTTTGTACAGGAAGTCAGAAGATCATCAGACATTGACACAAACTGCTGCTGTCATTAAAGCAAAAGGGGCTGAAGCAAATACTAATGTTCAATTTAATGTCACTCATTTCACGATTTTAATTTGGATGAATTTTTTAATAATATTAAATTATAACACAAAAGAAATGTTAAATGGAAGTATTTTCATTAGCTCTCAGACTTTTGGACCTCGATGGAGCTGGCAGGTTTATATAAACGTGAATTTTACCTTTAGGGTTAAGAGTTTGCATTTAGTTTATATCCTCTCTATACGTGTGTGTAGTCAGTCAGGGCTAGTTTATATGTCCTTGTGGTCTTCAGAAGAGAGTTTTTTTGGTATATTAGACAGAAACCATGTGAAGCCTGGTGTGCTTTCCACTCTCGCCCTCCATCTCTCCCTCTCCTTGCTTTCTTTTTTCTCATTTTGGCTTTCTGACTGTCTTTTTCTCCCTCGCTGTGAATGGAGGATAATAGGTAGCAGCATACAATAAATATGATGTATGAAATATAGATGTCAGGGAGCAGAAAGTGCCACTAGGTTAAGGGCTGGAATATCAGTAATATCAAATATGGAGACGTCCATAAAACTGAAGTCTTGTCATTTTGACCTGGCAATCCAATCGAGATATATTGTCCAGCCTGCTTCACACATTGCAGTTTTTCTAAGAACACGGTTGTGAGTCCTGAAAATTTACGGGTGTGTGTTTGGATATAGAATGCGGTTGTCACTCTCATAAATAACTGAACTGTGTGTGAACGTAACCGTATTAAGGACTCATACAGGATTGACAACTGTATTCTGCTGCTGTGTGAACGTGGCCATATTATAAATGTCGGTAACGCTTTACTTGAAGGGGTGTGCATAAGACTGACATGACATGACATATGTCTTGAATATGGGGTTCATGCATGTTTATGACAACTGTCATAAGCGTCATTCGCTCAATAATGACATTTTGAATGCAAATATGACATTGTTTGAGATGTCTTTGCTATGACACCTTGACATAAACCATAACATCATAACCTCTCAGTGTCTTTGTCATGACAACTTGACATTGGCTGTCATGAGGCATTATAACTGTGTCATGAATATTTTTCGTGACCTCAACTACTGTGGTACTAATTGAATTTGTCATTAAAAAGTTGTAATGGCCTCATGACAGCCAATGTCAAAACCAACCACCTGACAGTTTAATGTAATGTTATGATGTAATGGTTTATGTCAAGGTGTCATAACAAAGACATCGCAAACAATTTCATATTTGCATTAAAAATGTCATAACTGAGCGAATGACACTTAATGACAGTTGTCACAAACAAGCATGAAACTTCCTTCATATTCATAACATATGTCATGATTATGAAGGTGTCATGTTAGTCTTATGCACGCCCCTTCAAGTAAAGTGTTAAAATCTTTATTCATCAAGGACACATTAAATTGATTAAAAGTGACCGTAAGTATTCATCTCTTTAAAAAAAAAAAAAAAGGTGAAGCAGAAAAAGGTACTGACAATCTAAATGAGAGTAGATGAGAGTGATGAAGTTACCTTGTCTTGAGTCCTTGTGGTAAAGTGCTGACAGTGTGAGGGGGTCAGAGTGGGTTTCAGTTTCTCATCATCATCAGAAAGCAGAGAGACCCAGAGGGATTCTGGCGCTGATGAGAGCGTCTCATGCTGTTTGGCATTCAGGAGAGGTTACTGTACTGGTCAACGGGGATTTAGGACTAATCTGCCAGTAAACCAGACCCTCTGTGCTTAAGCACACACTCAAATTCATTCCCTCAACCATCCCTTAAAATCTCTAACCTTTAACACGGGATGAAGAGTTTTCATCTGCTTTAAAATGGTCATGATCACACTAGTCGCGCTTAGCAATCGGATCCTCATTCCAGCCTGTTCTGACCAACAACCACTCATTTAGACAGGAAGAAACTGACATGATAAAAGTCCTAATACAGCTTTTGTATTCACGTGTTGTTTAGAGTTGGGTTTATCTGAAATATAAAATGGCAATAATAGACTTGAAATGAGGTTTGACCGACTTTGACCGAGGGTTTCAGTGGCTGTTTCTATGATCTCTATGAAGAGGTGTAGTTGTTCCCAGAAGTTAAATACATTTATTTAAATGGGTATAATGGATTTATATACACTACCGCCACTCAAAAGTATGGAGTCAATATGATTTTAAGAAATTCTTTTATTTAGCAAGGTGCATTCATTTCTTCAAGTGACAAAGACATTTAGAATATTACAAAAGATTTGTTTCAAATAAATGTTCTTCTATCCTGAATCACAAAAACAATCACGGTTTCCAACACTTAGAATAATAAATGTTTCTTGAACAGCAAATTCGAATAATTTCTGAAGGATCATGTGAACTGAAGGCTGGAGTCATTATGCTGAAAATTCAGCTTTGCATCACAGGAATAAATTACAAAACACTCATTTAAAATTTTCATAACATTTAATGATATTACCGTTTTTAATTTAATCTTGGGGAGAAATTTTAAATAAGGGACTCTTAGTGAAAAAAAAAATCTTTTGGACAATAGTATATAAATTAAACGGTATATTTATATAAATTACAGTAAAATTATTTAAATCTATAGTTATATATATATATATATATATATATATATATGAAGAGTTCAGATGCAAAAGCCTCTAAATGCCATTTGAAATTTTCTTCTTTAATGATGATTTTTATCAAACTTGTATATTTAAGTTCAGTAATTTCACTTAAATAACAATTAATAGGTAATTATCATTGCCATTTAAGTGAAATTACTGAACTTAAATATACAAGTTTGATAAAAATCATCATTAAAGAAGAAAATTTCAAATGGCATTTAGAGGCTTTTGCATCTGAACTCTTCATATATATATATATATATATATAGAGAGAGAGAGAGAGAGAGAGAGAGAGAAAGAGAGAGAGAGAGAGAGAGAGAGAGAGAGAGAGAGAGAGAGAGAGAGAGAGAGATGAACAGATGAACGATTTTAGAGTACTGAAGCTGGTATTTGCATATTTAAATTTGAATGGTTTATGTAATGTTTGTGTTTGTAGGGGCTGTACGGAGGAGTACGAGATGAAGATGATGGAGCAGAAGGGAGAAGCGGAGCCAGTGGCTGCAGGGTATCGTGCGGGGCAGCGGACCCCAGTGTGGCGTTGGGACAGTCCCCCGGGTACACACAGCTCTGCCCAGCGCTGGACCCCCGGCGGACCCCCACCGGTCCCCAGCCGCACCCACAAAGCTCTGGTCCCCATTCCATACAGAGAGCCCCAGCACATCTCTGTTAAAAGGCGAGACATTTCGGCATATGGTTAAAATCTCTGGAAAACCAACTATTAGGCACATATTTTGGCTTTGTTTTTCTTCTCACTAGCTATTTCCGTCTCCTCCCACAGGCCTGTCAGTTACCCAGAGAACCATTACAGTGTGTCTCCTCTTGGCGGGGACAGAGGGATGGCGTACAGAAACCCTTCGGCTAGTTTCTCCAGTCCAGCCCCTGGGTTTAACTCCACTGCACTGGGAGTGCCGGGACTCAGCGGACCCTTCATCCGCTATAAACCCTCCCGAGACGGGTCAGTGCCGGTCACATGTTTGTTTTTTGCATATATTGGCATACTTTCCCTTGACTGAGCTGTCCATTGTATGGACATGAGAATAGGACATAATATGAGAATTTATTAAGTAAATTCTAAAATTCATAGATATGGCATTCATTGGAAATTTAAGCTGATGTTTCCAAGCATTTTGTCCATATAGGGATAACATAAACTCAACCAGTTATCATCACCTGTCAGGGTGTTCATTTTGAAAGGTAACGATAATTGTACAATATAATCCCACTTGTTACAAGGCACCAGAATTAAAGGATTAGTTCACTTTTTAAAAAACTTTTGCTGATAATTTCCTCACCCCCATGTCATCCAAGATGTCCATGTCCTTCTTTCTTCAGTCGAAAAGAAATTAAGGTTTTTGATGAAAACATTCCAGCATTTTTCTCCATATAATGGACTTCAATGGGAACCAAACGGTTCAAGGTCCAAAAGACAGTTTAAGTGAAAACTGCAAACTGTTCAAAGGGCTTTAAACGACTCCAGATGATGAATAAGGGTCTTATCAAGCGAAACGATCGCTCATTTAATAAATAACAAAGTTTAAGTTTTATAAGCTCAAATGTTCGCCTTGCTCTGTTCTGTGACACACGCTCGTGAATCTCCTGTTCGAGCTCGTTCATCAAAATGAACGAATCTTTTTCTGAGTCAGTTCGTTTCGTTCATTGAATAAACCAAATGACTCGGAAAAAGATTTGTTCGTTTTGATGAACGCAATGGTCAAACACGTCGATCTAGCATGTTATCGTAAAAAATCAAGTGAAATGCAAAAAAACACATTCTGTGTGAACGACTACTAATAGTTTGGTCTCAATTCAAAAGATCTGATCTAAGAAGTGAACCCAACTCTATAGCATGTTTGCTGTCAGAGACATAATTTATTAATATACCTGAAGTGCTCTCACATAGTGTGAATAAATACTCATTATTTTACCCAGCACTTGGAAACTAATACAACAGAATGCTATAACTGTGAGTAAGGGTAGAAATGAACATCTTCAGGCGCTGTTTAACATCATCGGTGGGTGTGTCTGATGCTTTATGATAGGCTGCGGTCGAGGCATGTATCAGCTAGACCTTCAGTGCTGATTCACAGTGCTATTGTGTGTTTGCGGATGATTGTATACATGTATAAAACCGAGATCACGGCATGTATAGACAGTCATGGCGCTCTATTATGTGCTTGATGGTTGGCTACCCTGTTCAACCAGAGGAACTTGTTGTGAACGTTTCTTTTTTGAATGCGAGTTAACATACATGTGAGTTAACTGTGAATGTGAGTTTCTTATTTTTCACATGCATTCATATTTAATGTAATTATAAAAAGTGTGTCATTGATTAGCATATCCTGGTTGTTATGCATCTAATTAGAGCTTGTCCCCCCAAACACCATTCCCATGATAAACCTTAAATATTTATAGAGAGCTTAATGAGGAGGATAATTCTGCTGATTGTGTTTTTGTCTCATACTTTAAAGTCTGCGTGAAATCAAAAAGTTTTTTTTATTGTGGTAGTGCTGATTACTAGTCTTGTGGTGAACAATTAATCTGTCTAAGATGCCCACAGAAATAAATTGTTTTTGTAATCTTTGGTCAAAATCTGAAAATTTCCATCCTGGAATGGTGTTCTTTCTCTGATGATGTCGGTTTGACGGCCTGGGGCGGATCATGCTTAATCACTCCCTTCTAACCATCAGTGAAGAGATGAAGCCGCTGATATGAAGCTTGCCATTATATTCTACATTTAATTTCACTTGAAAATACGTCACAATAATAATTTAAAGTTGGTTGGCAACTTTTAGCTCACGTAGACCTTAAAGGAGTAGTTCACTTTTAAAAAAACTTTTCCTGATGATTTACTCACCCCCATGTCATCCAAGATGTCCATGTCATTCTTTCTTCATTCGCAAAGAAATTAAGGTTTTTGATGAAAACATTCCAGGATTTATCTCCATGTAATGGACTTCACTGGGAACCAAACGGTTTAAGGTCCAAAAGACAGTTTCAGATGCAGCTTCAAAGGGCTTTAAACGATTCTAGACGATGAATAAGGGTCTTATCAAGCGAAACCATCGGCCATTTAAAAAATAAATAACAAAGTTTCAGTTTTCGAACTTGTTCATCAAAATGAACAAATCTTTATCCGAGTCAATTCGTTCATTTCGTTCGTTGAATTAACCAAATGACTCGAAAAAAGATTTGTTCATTTTGATGAACGAGTTCGAAGAGGAGAGTCACGAACGCACATCACAGAACAGAGCAAGGCGAGCATTTGAGCTTATAAAACTTAAACTTTGTTATTTATTTAATAAATGAGCGATTGTTTTTGCTTTATAAGACCCTTATTCATCGTCTAGAATCGTTTAAAGCCCTTTGAACAGTTTGCAGTTTGCACTGAAACTGTCTTTTGGATCTTGAACTGTTTGGTTCCCATTGAAGTCCATTATATGGAGAAAAATCCTGGAATGTTTTCATCATAAATTGTAATTTCTTTTCGACTGAAGAAAGAAAGACATGGACATCTTGAATGACATGAGGGTGAGTAAATTATCAGCAAAAGTTTTTTTAAAAAGTGAACTACTCCTTTAAGTGTATTTTTGCCTGAACACGTCAGCAGTTTAAAGTGTGTTTGAGCACTAATGTGAAATTAAACATTTCACACTGACTCTGTTTATGGTAGTGATTCAGCGAGATGTGCTAATGAGTGCTATTAATAGTCCCATCAGATCCAGCCGTACATCACTGAAACCCACAGGGTGACAAGTGACAGAACACTTGGGTTGCAAGTGACTCAGGATTGAATGTGGCGTGTGTATGATGCAAACTTAGTGGTGCGGTGTCAAAATTGACCCTGTTTGGTTCCTTAATGCACATAATGCGCTTTAGTCATTGGTGCGTGTAATAGACTAATAAAAGATAATGAAGACACACATTTTATTTGGTAAAGTCAGCTTGAAATATAAATATTCATCCAGTCTATGTTATAGATCCTAATTTAAACTTTCCATGATCTGTGCATACTTTTCATGTATGTTAAATATACATGTATTTATCTGCCTCTTAGACGGCTTTCTTTTTCAGCTGATATGACCAAACTCCCCTCCAAACATCTTACAAACCTTTTCCACAATCCAATAAAGTCTGATGACTGAAGTCACGTCCTTTGTTCTCTGCGAACATTACTTCAAGCTGCTGTTTAGCTAATTCCGCCACATGCCCTTTCTCCAAAACCCTGCTCACCAATGGCATGTCAGCCAACCTGAACTGGTTAACATGATCAAGTAAGCCAAATAAGAATATATTTACTAACATATTATTCATATTTGTTGTTGTGTGTAGGTTTGGGTCAGTCCAGCGGCCTCTCCAGCCTTTTGACCCACATGTTTCTATCGACGGCTCCAGTGGGGAATCATCATCTGGTTTCACTAGCCAAGAAAGCACGATGGAACGCAACAAATCAGGTAAACAAACACAAGAAAGACATTTATAGAGCTCCAGTCCTTAAACAAAGACTGCTGTAAATGTTTTTGTGCGTACCGCTCCGTCACTGTGTGAACTCTGCCCTCTGCTGGATAAACTCAGAATAAAAGCTCCTTTATCAAACCCACTGGTGATCAGAGGCTGAGAGATAGTCACTAGTATGCTGATATTCAGGTGTCTGACTCCTTCAAGTACGGTATTAAAGATCTTTTTCTTGATTGCAATAAAAATATAAATATTACATGAAATAAGTCAACTTAAATGTTGTTCTAAATGAAATTGAAATGCTATATATGCTATATATGCTATATATAATGCTATATAATCAAATATGTAAACATGTATAATAGTATGTAAATAGGGGTGGTGATGGTGCAGTGGATAAGACGCATGCCTTTAGTGTGAGCGATCCGGGTTCGAATTCGCTGTCAGACACAAATGTGTCCCTGAGCAAGACACTTAATCCCTAGTTGCTCCTCTGACTTATATAGCAATTGTAAGTCGATTTGGATAAAAATGTCAGCTAAATGAATAAATGTAAATAATGCTAAACTGAGACCCTGTTTACAGCTGATATTAAGATGCATTTTGGTCGATTGTATCATAAGTAGACGAGGGAGACATACCCGTTTACACCTGGTGTTTTAAATCCGTCTCTTTTGTCCACTTTCAATCACTTCTGTCCTGATTTCTTGGGCTATGAGCGGGTAAATGTATGGGATTTTTCAGATCTTTCGATCTAATGGAGAGCAGCAGCTTTAGTTTCTGCTCTGACAGCTGTAAGACCAGCCGAGTGTGTGTTAGAAATCAGGAATGGTGAGAGAACATTGTGCTTAGTATGTTTCTTGTCTTCAAACCAAACATGGGTCTACAGCCGACAAAGTGTAAATCCCGTCCGGCTTGAGCGTTTCCTGGATGTTATCACATTAGGTCAGTAGGCGGAGAGAAGACAGTCTTTTGAACACATTCAGCCACTACTAAAGCAATCCGGTCCAATGTGTTTTTGACTTACTCTGATTTGCTCTAAAAAGTTTTAGACCCATTTACTCCTGTATTTAGCATCGTCCACTTGTGATCCAGTTGACCAAAACGCATCTTAATATCATGTGCAAACAAGGCCTGAAAGAAACGCAACAAACATCTAATAATCAAGCACTATAAAGAGTGGCAAACACCCTTAAGGGGACGTTCACACTGTAACGATACCCTCACGTCATGATTCGATACATATCACGATACTGAACTCACGATACGATATTATTGCGATACTCCAAGACATAAGGTAAAAGGTTTACAAAAAAATGTACTGTTGATTTAAGATGCTAAATTCAATATTACATTGTGTGTGTAAATGAATAGGCTTGGACTTGGTGCTTATAACCCAAGGACAATTTAGGATGATATGCTCGCACGCTTTCACTGACTATATATATTTAAAATAATGTCGGCCACTTTTTACTGGTGACATCAGACATTTGGCATTATCAGGACCCACAGATACTCCCCCATTGCATTAGTATACATTTTATCAACATTATATATAGTAGTTTAATATAAGACTTACACTAAAACTCTGAAAACTTGAATTTTTTCCACTATCCACGATACATATTGTCGCATTTTTGTATTGTGATATATTGTTACACCTCTAAACTCGGTACAAGTCGTCTGGAAGTCATTTATTTTCAATGAGTGACTGATTCTGTCAGTGTGAACTGGGCTTCACCTGTTTGTGTGTGTGTGTGTCGGACAGAGCCCATGTGGCATGTTCCTGCGTCATCACGAGGTGTGTCAGTCGCCTCCGCGCAGAGAAGACAAACCCGACAGGACGTTGCAGGGAAAGACTCTCCAAACCGGCACTCTAAGGTGAGCCGTCGTCCTCATCATCGTGAGAACAAGGAAGCGGTTTCATTTGGCTCTCAGTCTCATGTACTTATGTCTCTGCTCTCTCTCAGGGTGAGACACACTATTCCAGTCACTCCAGCAGTAACACACTCTCCAGCAACGCTTCCAGCAGTCACAGTGACGAGCGCTGGTTTGACGGGATGGGAGGTGGGGTTTCCGGTGTCCCGAGTGACCCCTCAGACCCCGACCCGGACTTAATGGGCAAGGGAGGGTCCAGTGACAGTGGCATCGATGCTTCTCTCTACACACCGAGTCCCAACACTAAAGGAGCCAAACCTAGCCGCAGTCTTGCAGGAACGCCCCACAAACCCCTGCATGGCTCTGCGACCTACAGCGGCTTGCAGGATCTGTCGGGAGCCGGAGAAGGGCGGCGCAGGGAGTCGTCACCCGTCATCGCTGCATCAGCCAGTCAAAGCAGGAACTACCGCACACGAACATTCCCCCCTCCGGGATCGGCCAACGCTGACAACTTCAAAGCGAGGTATTGTGTTTATTCTGCAATGGAAAGACCATTGTTTAACCTCGGATGGTCTTCGGGGTCCCAAATGACTTTTGCTTGAATTACATTTTTTTTTTCTGTTTTTCCAAATGGTATGAAACTTCCTACAGCTCTCAACACTTTCTAGATCTACCAAAAAAAAAAAAAATGGAATGTTATCTGTTTTTATGTAGGCATGACAAAAATATTCTCACTCGTGGTCTTCGGGGTCCGTTGGACCTCAAAAGATAAAATGTAATTTTGTAATAGAACATTAGTTTTTTTTTAACAAATATAATTTTACTGTTTATTAATGTGAAATTAATGAAAGTTATAAATCTGGGTCTTTTATAAAGTTTATTTAACATAAAATGCTGTTTAAAAAAAAAAGAAATCTTATTTAAATAAATATTTATTTATTTATAGAAATTAAAAAAAAATCATAAATCCTCAACAAAAAAAAAACTGCACAAATTTTGAGTAAAAATATTAATAAACAGAGTAAAAGTATATTTAATATTATAAATATTATTATAATATAAAAATATTATTGTGTTACAAAATTAAATCTTATTGTCTGGGGTCCAATAGACCCTGAAGACCACGAGTTAGCTTTTTTTTGAAGACCATCAGAGGGTTAAAAGTTTGAGTCATCAAGAAATTAAAGGGGGTTATATGATATGATGCTTTTTGATGTTTTCCTTTAGTGTGTAATGTATCTGTTTGTGCTTGAATGCGATCTGCAAAGTTACTAAGCTCAGTCTCACACAAAGGGATTTATTCCACTGATCCAGACTTGCCTAAAACACCTCGATCATAGCCGAGATATAACTTCCTCAAACTATGTGAAATATTAGCATAATGGCCAAAGGCATACAAGAGAAGAGGCTTTAATGACTTGTAGTGTTGTCGTCATGTCGTAGAGACGCTGTGTGTTTGGATGTGAAAGCAAAACTCCTTTGTTTGGCCTTCCAAAAAGTAATACAATTAGGAATCAGAGGCAAAGATTTATTTATGAGGTTTGTGCACAGTGCATTTTACGGAGGACAGATTCCTGAACCTGAGAGAAGACAACGCTGACTATCAAACATTTTGCTTGAAACAAGTCATGCTTGCAAAGTTGGTTTTCGATCGATAGGCTTGATCATCCACATTTTCAGAATCCGACTCGCTCGAACTGACGACGTTATTATAAACTTTGTGTTTAAAAATTGCTTAAAGCCTTGGAAGCTGAAGCTTGGGATTATGGTAAATGGTGTTACATTTCCAACACGTTTGAGGTGATTGGCCAATCACAACGCACTGGGTCAGCTGACCAATCAGAGCACTCTGAGCTTTTCGAAAGGAGGAGCTTTGTAGAAATCAGACAGACTGAGAATAGAAGAGCTGTAATAAGTGTTTTTTTAACATTAAAGCATGTTAACTTATTCTATTATACCCAATAATCAAAGTAATGAACTTATAAAATAGTATCATATAACCCCTTTAGTACTATTATACAGCAAGGATGCATTCATTTGATCAAACGTGAAGATGTTCTATTCTATTCTAAATGATTCTATTTTAAATAAATGCTGTTCTTTTCAACGTTCTATTTGTCAAAGAATCCTAACAAAATAAAAAAAAGTTTTACAGTTTCTATAAACCTATTATTAAGCAGCACAACTGTTATCACCATTGATATTAAGAAATGTTTTTTGAGCAGCAAATCATCATATTAGAGTGATTTCTGAAAGATCATGTGACACTGAAGACTGGAGTAATGATGCTGAAAATTCAGCTTTGATCACAGGAGTAAATTACAATTTGAAATTGTAATAATATTTCTCAAGATTACGGTTTTAAATGTATTTTTGATCAAATGAATGCATCCTTGGTGAGCAGAAGAGACTTCTTATTCATAAGAGAAATCTTAATGAATTGTGTGTGTTTAGGGCCTGCTATACCCCTCAAGGGTTTAAGACCCCTGCTGTGGCCGATAAACCCCGGCCTTTCAGATCTTCAACAGTCACACCCGTGTCAGGATCCGCCCAGCTGTCAAGCTCCGCCCCCAAGTCATTAAGTAAAAGCAAGAGTGCATGGCAACAGGAGGAGAACATCACAGCAACCAGCACCACCTCCACTGACAGCAACAGCAACAAGTACATATGTTTATAAATGTTTACATTTGCATATTTGTGTTGGATTATGAAATAGATGCATCACATATGTGAATGTCCTGGTGCTTTCAGGCAGGTGGATATGAACAGTAAGAACGTGTTCGGACAGCCTCGGTTACGTGCCTCTCTGAGGGACCTGCGCTCACCACGCAGAACTCACAAGAGCACCGTTGAAGACGACTTGAAAAAGCTCATCATTATGGACAACCCTGCGGATACGCCATCACGGGATGCGGTGAGCACACACAAACACTGAAAAGGCTACAAAACTGCTTGTAAACACAACTATGATTTGAGCGTTGCGTGTTTGCTCTCCTCTACAGTCTCCTCATCGGACCCTGCAACGTACTTTCTCAGATGAGAGTCTGTGCAGTGGACGGAGAGATTCTAGTTATGCAAGCACGCCTCTTTTTGAAGGACAAGTGCCGCCCAGTGACCTTCTCTTCACATGCACGCTGCCTATTCGTCGCCACGGTCACAACACCAACCATGGAGCCCTCATGCCCAGTAAGAAAGGTGGGTGGCATTTGCTAATAAGTTGTGTCCCAAATGGCGCACTATACAATATCTACTTAAAGGATTAGTTCGCTTTTAAAATAACTTTTGCTGATAATTTACTCACCCCCATGTCATCCAAGATGTCCATGTCTTTCTTTCTTCACTCGAAAAGAAATTAAGGTTTTTGATAAACATTCCAGGATTTTCTCCATATAATGGACTTCAATGGGAACCAAACGGTACAAGGTCCAAAAGACACTTTCAGTGCAGCTTCAAAGGGCTTTAAACAACACCAGATGCTGAATAAGGGTCTTATCAAGTGAAACGATCACTCATTTATATAAAAAAAAAGATTAAGTTTTATAAGCTCAAATGCTCGCCTTGCTCTGTTCTGTGATGCGAGTTCATGACTCTTCTGTTCGAACCCGTTCATTAAAATGAACAAATCTTTTTTCTAGTCATATTGTTGTTCGTTGAATGAACCAAATGACTCAAAAAAAGATTTGTTCATTTTGATGAACGAGTTTGAACAGGAGAGTCACGAACGTGCATTGAAGAACAGAGCAAGGCGAGCATTTGAGCTTATAAAACTTAAACTTTATTATTTATTTTTTAAATGATGAACCGTTTCACTTGATAATACCCTTATTCATCGTTTCACTTGATAAGACCCTTATCGTTTCGCTTGATAAGACCCTTATTCATCGTCTGGTGTCGTTTAAAGCCCTTTGAAGCTGCATTGAAATGGTCATTTGGACCTTGAACCGTTTGGTTCCCATTAAAGTCCATTATATGGAGAAAATCCTGGAATGTTTTCATCAAAAACCTTAATTTCTTTTTGACTGAAGAAAGAAAGACATGGACATCTTGGATGACATGGGGGTGAGTAAATTATCAGCAAAAGTTTTTTTTTAAAGTAAACTACTCCTTTAATGTATGTATGCACTATGTACTCATCCGTGTAGTGGATTAATTTTATAAGGTTATTTTGTCATTCAACATCGGAGTCTTATGCCCCTCCCCCCCGCTACGTAATTAAAGTTGCGTCGGTTGAGTCCATGAAGTGTCCAACAATTATTTTTCCCATTATCCAGATATTTAAAGTGCACTTTTTCTTTATTTAAATATATATTTAAAGTGTATTTTCAGTGTGAACACACTACTTGCACTATTTATACTTAAAGATGTCATCGAATAGTGCAATTGGGATGCGGCTATAGTCAGTTGGCATCGTTTACTGTTATCTGCTAATAGCATTGGAATAAACTGTCCATTTGTTGTTCCTCCAGTACCGTTGTCTGCATCAGAGTTGTCATTGACTGAGGTGAGGGATAAGGTTCCTCCTCTCAGAAGACTGGACCCTGGACTCATACCTCTTCCTGACACTGCCTGTGGACTGGAGTGGTCCAGCCTCGTCAATGCAGCCAAAGCATATGAAGGTATGAGGCCGCAGTTTCTACTCGGGATGCACAATATCGATATCGGCCGATGAACGGTCATTTTTCATGTAATCGATCCGATAAGAGAATTATGCTGATGTATCAAAGCCGATAGATAAAAGATGCCTTACTTCAGTTGAGAGATGCGCGCTGTTCGCCATGATGGTTTTGAATGATTTCACTTCGAAAAGGAGCAACACAAATCTGTCACATAGGCTTCATAACATTATAATGAGAACACTACTGTAAAAGAATGTTGTGAATTCTTGTTCGCTAGTGTTTCAGCGCGACGAGTGTGTTGTGGAGTAGAGAGTTAAGCCTTCATGACAAGCACAGTCAAATTCGCTTGCCAATTTTTTGCCATTTTTAAGTTTTAATATGTTTATTTCGAGTAGCCTATATATCTGATTAATCTCATACAGGATGCGTTTGGTTGAGTTCATGAACGATGCAGTAAAAGCACTTCATTCTAGGCCTACAGGTGATCATCTTTATCTTTAGCGTGTAAAATTTATTTGAAAAGTTAAGGGATCTTACACGGGTTTACTAGGCTACTGTATTGTATATGTTTGATTTATGTTGAGGCTTTTAATGGCGAGCCTTTTGTTTTTGTATTCAGGCTATCAAAGTATATCAAAATTTTAATTTAGCTTTATCGGTCCATATATAGTATCGGTTATCGGCTTTCGAATGTAACAAATTATCGGTTATCGGTTTATATTTTTTCAATCTAAATTATGAGAAACGATCATTTACATATTATGAAATTTAATTTCTGTTTTTTGTTATTTTTGACTTTTTATCTCATAATGATGCCATTTTCAAAATGATTGTCATAATTATTGTCATAATGAAAATAATGATTGTCAATTAAAACGAATAAAAATAATGATCGTCATAATTTTGACTTTTTATCTCATTGACGACTTATTTCATAATTTCAATGTCATAATTTGATTTTTTTCCCCTAATTAATAATTATATCATATTTTTTCATAATTTCAACTGTCGTAATTTATTTGATCTAAATCATCAGCACTTTGAATTTTTTCTCATAGTTGACTTATTTCATAATTTCAACTTTAGATATGTAGTTTCATAATTATTACTACTTATTTAATTTTTACTTTTTGTCATAATGTAGGTTTTTTTTCTCAGATTTTTGACACTTTATTGCATAATTTCAACTTAATAAAAATTATGAATTACCAAAGCATGATTTTTTTTTTTCTTATGTGGTGGAAATAGACTTCCATATAAAGGTGATGCCATTTATAAGAGTGTAAACGCATGGCTCTTTGTGATTTACAGACTTAACCTCTGAGTTTGTTTTGTGTCTGCAACACTCCCATGTAGTATGAAATGTATTAAAGAGTCATTGGTGATCTTAATGATTAATTATGACTGTTTTATTTTACAGTGCAAAGAGCTGTTTCTTTGTTCTCATTGTCTGAGTCTCACGCGGGCAGCAATGAGCTGAGACCCGTCATCAGTCCGGTGCCTTTCCACACGCCACAGACTCCCCGCACCACTCCGACTTTCAGCAGGTACTGTATCTATACTTGCTCTTCCTCTGAGGGTTTGTATTTACACCAAGGGGACAACATTGTCTGCAATTTTCCATAAAGTTTTGGATGGGTGTTCAAATAAGCTAGGATACTGGTTTTAACTTGTGTTTAATGTGTGTGTTGCAGTGAAGAGGCTCCTAATGACCTGTCTGGGCGTCTGTATCATCTGGAAGTCATGCTGAAACAGCTGAACACTGATCTGGAAAAAGTGAGTTACATCGGAGGGATCCGACCAGCGCAGGACAGGTTCAATAGGGATGGGTGTTTTGAATAATTTTGTAGTTGACGAACATATAAAACAAAAAAAGTTTTAGTTGAAATGAATGAATGAATGACAAATTATATAAAATTACCAATCTGTTACCAATAGAGTTCAATGGAACTTGCAAACATGGCTAACGATGCTTTTGGGAAACGCACCCCTGACCAAGTTTCCATCATAAAAGCAGATATCAGATATATATTAACATATCTATAGAGCGCTGCAGGGATGATGTATTCAGGCCAGAAGTTGGCATCACACTGGTTCCTTCTGTAAAAAGCCATTAAGATTTTTCCATCTGGATGATTGCATATAAGCTCTGTGACCAAGAAAGTTTTATGATTCTCACATGTTTTGTCACTTTTATACATTTTGAAGCCTAATTACAATGGGCAGAAGTAAAAACCTAGTTCAGACACCTACCAAAGTTTGAATAGCTTGCAAGAGCGTGACTATAAACACAATGACTCTGTGAAAGCGGATTGGTCAGTGGATGAGTTTCCTATTTCATCGTGATGATGTTTAATGTCCCAGACAACCTCTGTAGTCCCATATAGCCACTTCTTAGCAAGCGACACGTAAAAACTTTCAAGATTGCACTGGGGTTTTGATTATGTATTTTATATTGTAAAATAAAAACTACAGGCCTTATTTCAGGCCTTTAACCAAAAAAAACCTGTTTTAAGAGCGATGGAATTGCTTACTAGTTTCTAAGACTCGTTCCTGCAGCACTTATAAAGAATAAAAATAGTAGCGCACTTGGATCTCTGAACACAACGGCACACGTTCACTCTTGAAAGCGAGATTCAGGTGAAGGATTCAGTACATGATGCAAATAAAATGCATTTGTGTAGTTTTACGTGTGGTGTTGTTGGTGCAGAAAGTACTAGCTTAGCCGATTACCTGTGCACAGGTCATGAACTGCATTTTTTATAATGTTTCCTGTGGTGCACTTATAATGTTAGTATGATTTTTACATTAAAAAAAATTGTCATAAGTTAGAAATAAAAGGTAATTTTCTACCCTGATTTTAGCCGTCTGATTTGAGCGCTCCGTTGGAAGGGTCGTGTCTGCTGCTGTGAGACGCGTAAACGCCCACTGCTGTGATTGGCTAACATCTTGCAAGTATTACATGTGAAACTCTCTCGAAATCTTTTACTACGTTTCTACTATTACAGCTGTCGAGATGAACTAATCGTGAAAACGTCGATTACCGCATTAAATTACCTCTTGTAACCACAGCCACGTCCAAGTGATCTGAGGGCGCGGGCGTTTTGTGGGCGTGGTTACAAGAAGTAAAAAACGATATAAATACTGTTGGGTTTTTTTCACACAAACCGCTCGTTTCGTGTCTTAGGCCATCAATGTGTACTTACATTCACGAGTCATTAAATCATGTTTAATTTGGACTTCTCTGTGCATGCTCTTTGAGGTGGTGACCATAGACCTCCATTATATGACTGATTGACCTAAAAATATCACTACTGTCTGTGGAAACAAAGACACCTACATCTTGAATGCCCTTAAAATTAATTGCAAAGTGAACTATCCCTTTAAGAATTAACACGCTTACTTACATATTGTGGCATTACTATGGGGTTCATATTTTGTTTTCACCGAAATTGTGACTGATTTACCAAAGAATCCAGAGTGAAATGTTCAGAAGAAACAAAAGTGCTCTCCTGAGACATTCTCATAGTTAAAAATAATGAAGCACTTTCCCAACATTAGGATCCTTTGGAAGGTGATGTTATTTCTAGTCCAGTGATCCTGTATCACTCTGCTTCGTCTCTATAACGTGCCAGTGGGCGGGGCCAAAGATGTGATGACGTATAATGCATCATGTGCTATGGTAATTATTAGAGCACGACCGATAAAGGTTTTTGAAGGCCGATACAGATACAAATATTTTGGGGTTTTAAAATCCGATATTCCGATATATCGGCCGATTTTTTTTTATTTATTTTTTTATTAAATATTGTTGTGTTACACACACGTGTAAAAGAAAAGCTAACTTTTCTGCACAAGATACGTTTGATGCTTTTTCTCTATGTCTAAATGTTCACTCCTCGCAAGTATAACTTCATTTTACAATGCAGGGATTGTAACTAGAGATATGCTAGTTATAAATACAGTAATCATTACTTTATTTAGGTAGAAAAAGTAAATTGTGGTTTCCAAGCTCATTAATGTTAACATTAGCGGTCTTCCACTGATGATAGTTGCATTAGCTAGCTTTGTGGTTAGCTAGTCTATGATGAGTCATAATTTAGCAATAGATAACATCATACTGCATATTGTAAAACATATATTTTGAATATAACAGGCCAAGGAGAGATGATTAAAGCGTTTTTTCGTCCATTTTTATTTTATTTTTTAAACATTCATTTATCGGCCATAATAACTGCCGATACCGATATTATGGAAAATGCCTAATATCGGCCGATAATATCGGTATGGCTCTAGTAATTATGGTAAATACCAAAAGCCGACGTGGAAAATGCACATGAACACCCCCACATGTGGTATTTTCCACTGGGCAACTCGTAGAATATTTTGATGGACGAGTTGCCGAGATGAGATAACCTTTGATCTTTTCAAAATGGCGGAGAGCACCGCGAGAGTCGTGAATGGTAAAAATATACTATTCATGATCTAGAAAATATAGGCTACAGCATATTATTTACCTTTTGAGTTTTGATGAATCATTTTCTTGCTGTTGCAGATGACTTAAGCAATCTAAAATAGTTTTAGCTAAATAACAGGTCTGGATCTCCATCTTTTTACCACATTACGACAACAAAAGCACTTGAAGGCAACACACCAGTTCACAAGTGGAAAATATCCTATTTTCCATAGCACGTGAACGCAGCATAAGTGTATAAGGCGGTCTTTCATCGCACTATTACATCATAATGTGACAGAATCTGTCCCATTTTCAGAGCTTGGTTTCAATAAAAACTGTTTTTGGATAAATGAGGAACTTTTAAGTTCTGAAACTTACAGGATGTTTTTATTTTATAGTACAGTAACCTGTCAATAAAATCTTTTGATTTCTCCCTTCATGACCCCTTTAATTGTAAAACAATAAATGTCAAAAAATGAAAGAAGATGAAAGTGTTTCAAATTTGTTTATAATTAGGATAAACCCCTTGAGATGCATCATCTCGTTTTCGAGGGTAAAGATTTTACCCATTTTTGATGACATCCTCTAATCATGCTTCTCTCTTTCTCTCCTCCTTTTCCCTCTCAGGAGAAACAAGACAAGGCCGTGTTGTTAGCAGAGATGGCTAATCTGAGGCACAACAACCAGCGTCTGCAGGAGGAATCGCACTCAGCCAGTGAACAGCTCCGCAAGTTCAGTAAACTCTTATCCTCCACCATTCCTGAGAGGAAATGAGTGCTTCCTGCCTTTTCATTTACGAAGAGAAGATGAGAGGGGATCTTCACGTACCTGTACTGTGCCTAATATGGCATGTTTAGCTCATTTAATTCAAAGTCTCGTATCGCCCAGTTCATCCACTGTCCCGCCCGCCCTCATATAAGGCAAGTCTGCCAGACCTGTGAGCTTCATGAGAGTGTGACGGAGGGAAACCGAGAGTTTTTGCGGGTCAGCCAGATGACTTGAGACTTTAAAGCTTTAAATTAAAGCCGGTACAGAAGTACGAAGTATATTTTCCCACACACACACACACACAAGCGAGCTCTTTATCTGATTGAACTACTTTCGGAACTATTTTCTCATCGTAGATTTATTTTTGTACTCGACGATTCGACACAAAGCTTGAGCCAGTGAAACGGAGAGGCCTATTTACTGCACAGTCAGCTCAACAGCCAAAAAACAAATCAAAAAACAGATTTCCCAGCACGTCGAGGGAAATCACGGTACTGTAAGCGTGAGGAGAGGTACAGTGCTCTGGGAAAGTCTAATTATAAACCACATGTGCAGGTACAGACGCTGTTGTATTCATATTTCTATTCAACGGAGAGGCAATTGTACAAACCATCCCTCATCTCAACAAATGTTCAACGCAGACTGAAAGCCCTCTGCAATAACAGCTCTAAAACTGTGATGTTCCACCCAAGTCTTTGATCGTCTCCTCTGTGCATGGACATCGTGACAGTGTCATGTGACAGGAATTGCCACTATAGCACTGTGTGTAAACTTGGGCCGCTCTGTCAGATTCCGACACTGTATATGAATATGCAAAGCCGACTCTAAGAAGCCCTAGTCAGCTGTGTTCAGACTCTATTTTTCTATTTGTATTAAGTTCAGGTTTATCAGGTGAAACGACTGTTGGCAATAGATGGCTGTTTTCAACTTCTAGACAGATCATCGTGTTTACAAGACGATCCGCGCCGCACTCGGGACTGCAGTTGTTTATGAGCTCTGGAAAATCCTAACTGGAATAACCGTCGAATATGGTTTAACATGTACCCCATGTTACTGTGTACATGTCTGCCTTAAAAGTGGTCATCCGTGACCAGTGATGTGTTGTGATTTACGACCCATGTCGGCTCTCTCCATCCCTTTAACCTGACGCGACTGGAAAAAGATCTCCTCCTCTCTCAGGACCCGTAAGCTGCCCTCTCGATGACCTGATCTCTAATTCCTCTGACCTATTTATTCACACCAAGCGAAAGCACTGCATATTGCATTAGTCATCATAAGTGAAAATGATGTCTCCGCTCTTCTCAGACACACAAAAAACAACTATATACATCCTAGCACTGTAAAACGCAAAGGTTTTTATTTATGGGGTGAGGGATACAAATAATAAGCCCTGACATCATTCTTTGCAGCTGTTTAGTAGTGTAATTGTATAGTGCTTTTATACTAAGCTTTAAACGTTACATGTTCTCCCCACTATTAATGAGGATAAAAATACATTTAAAGGGACAGGTTCTATTTATTCTCACCCTCATGTCGTTCCAAACCCGTATGACTTTCTTTTCTCTGTGGAATATCGTTTGAAGAATTTGGTCCCCATTGAGTTACATTGTATTTTACGTCCATCTAAAGAAAGTCGATGGGTTTGAGTAGATAACGACATGAATTTTCCCTTTAAATGAAAGTCTGTATACATGTTGGAAGCTTTTAGTTACACATGGTCACATTATCATATGATAAGCTCATTCATCCCCTCGTTTAGATCAGATTTTCTCATCTCATTGCTGTGACTACAAGAGATTCACCCACTGTGTTTTTTTCTGTCAATGAAGTGGGAGGTTTCTCAGACTCTTGGTGTGTCGCTCGGTTCCTGGGTGTCATATCTACACCATGGATTGTCTTATGATTTCTGTTTGTATGCTTGTTTGATAGTCGGGTGGAGGTGTTTCGAATTAAGTTTGTTTTTAGGGATAAATATGAATAATATACTTGTGAAAACATCTATGTGCATCTGTGTTGCGCATTCTTAAATCATGGCAAATTATATAGTCCAGCTGTAATATTTGAAGGTTTATTTTTATGTGTAATATTTTGACTATTTATTTTGATTCTCTTTTTTTTTTCGTTCGTTCTTTTTATAAATACGAAAAGACAAATTCAAGGTGAAAATTCAAGATTACAGATTTGGTAACGTTATTGGAGGGTACTGAGTCTATGTATTTTTTTAGTTTTTCTTTTATATTTTGTTTGATTCATGATCTTTTGTACAAAGCTGATTTTATCCTTTGTTTCTTATTTTTAAACTTTATTGTAATTCACATTTTGTCTCTGTTTCCGTTAGCTTCATGCATGAAACAGCGGCTCTGATGCCTTGATTTAACTATTGATAACTGATTGATCTTTCAGTTTCTTTTAGGGATGTTGTATCAATGAGTGTACATTTAATAAGTGTAAATTATGTTTTCATTATTTTATAAAAAAATATATTAAAATATTTCATAATGATACCAGTCTCGACTGTTATTTTATTTGACTAATATTTTATGCTATACTGGGAGAGAAATGCTTGTGTGATTGACATGATTGAAATGGTCATACTGTGAGGAATCTGAAGTCTAAAAAGTCTATCTGTTGCAACTAAACTGTATAAAAACATCTCATTCTGAAAAACCTTGGACACCTTCAACCTTAACAATGGCAGCTATTCAATATGCAGAAACTTGGTCTAACTATTAGAAATATGGTGAAAGTAGGACAGATGCTGTTATTCCTAAAAACCAGAAGAAAAGATATAAAGCTATTGGACTCTAAAAACAAGGCACTGACAAAAGACAGGTGTGTGTCAACAAAATTGAGTATATCGAATATCGTGGAAAAGTTTTTATCAACGTAAAACTTTCATATAGATTCTTTAGGCATTAAGTAAAATATATCAAGCCTTTTTTCAATAATTATGGCTTACAGCTCATGAAAATAAAAATCCAGTATTTCAAATTATTACAATATTTCCTCAAATAAATCTGAAAGTCTGCAGATCGAAGTAGACTAGGTTTATGGTGATCTTTTTTGTATAAACAGATGCTGTATTAAGCAGTACATAAAGTATTAAACTGAAATGTCTGTGTATTTGACAAATATTGCCTTTATTTCACTATAATTCGCTGTGATAAAGTATGCAAACGTCCTGCTGCAGCGTGGAGAAATGCCAGCCACGAAAGTGTGGTAAAGTGGTGGTGTTTGTGGGCTGTCCCTTTAAGATGACGCAATACCTCAGTCACATGACATCACCATGGCGGAAGCGCAGTTAAAATAAGCTGCAGCACTGTGTGTACACCACTCGTTAGGAGCTTGATTAAAAGAAGCAGAAAGGGAAAAGCCGTATATTTTTAGTTAGTTCGCCATGCATACGATTTCAAACATCTAACGTTAGGGACTTCAGAAGAGTAAAGCTGCTGCTGTAGGCGGTGACTGAGTGACTGAAGTCCAGCTCAGGTGTTCACAGAGAGAGTTCAAGTCAGCGACTGCATTGATTGTTAATAATAGACGCAACATTGACTCCAGGCGAAAGGATGTAAGTTACTTTACGCGTTTGTGCTCTTTGCGGATGCGGAGCTATTAAGGAAGTTTCTGGCAATATCTCAGTTAATTTATACAAGGTAAAAGCAGTTTTTCATGTGACGTTTTAAACGGATAAGCAATTCTAGTAACGTTAGATTAAACGTCATCTCTGGTTCTTGTTTACGAGGCAAATACAAAAGACCTGATACACCTCAAGCATTACGCGTTTTGTTAAGCTCTAAAGTGTCATATAGATTAACGTTAGTGTTTTATAACGTTACAGCATCAGTGCGCGCTGCACGGTGACAATCGCGTTTAACGGACAAAGTTGGTCGTTTGAAGTGCTGACGTGTCGTTTGGCCAGCGACCAGTGCCGCATCTGTAGGGACACGCCTGTCCGCTGTCCCAGCACCCATAACTGGGAGTCAGCACTCAAAGCCACGTCAAAATGTCAAGAACCAGTCGAAGGGCCAAAGCTTTGCACCCCAGTAACGGGCACACGCTGGCCGGATGCAATCCGCTGAGAGCGGCGCGCGTGCGCGTGCTGCTGCTGTGTCTCTGCGGCGCGCTCTCGCTTGCCGTGATTCTGGTGCTGTATATCTCTGCGGAGTCCAGTACCAGCAGCTCAACACAACACCACAATGCAGATCTCATCAGGGACAGGGTGAGTTCACATCCAGCTAAAGTATGGCAATGCATGCTAACGACAGTATACACAATCATGTTGACCCCTGACATTATTTGTTCCCGAGTGAAGCCTGCATTTATTTAATCAAAAATGCAGAAAAAATAATAATATTGTGAAATATTATTACAACTTAAAATAATGGTTTTCTATTTTAATTTATTACTCCAGTCTTCAGTGTCATGATCCTTCAGAAATATGATGATTTATTTATTATCAATGTTCGAACCAGTTGTGCTGCTTAATATATATATATATATATATATATATATATATATATATATATATATATATATATATATATATATATAATTTATTTTTATTTTATTTATTTTTTTGGAAACTGTGATACTTTTTTTATTGATGATTAAAAATTAAAAAAACCAAACATTATTTATTCTAAATAGAAACATTTTCTAGCAGTATAAATCTTAACTCTTACTTTTCGTCACTTTAACGCGTCCTTGCTGAATAAAAGTATTAATTTCTTTCAAAAAAGAAAGGAAAAAAGTACTGACCCAAAACATGTGAACAGTTGTATATATTGTTACAAAATTGTTATTAAGCATCACAACTGTTTCCAACACTGATAATAAATCATCATATTAGAATTATTTCTGATCATGTGACACTGAAGACTGGAGTAATGCAGAAAATTCAGCTTTGCATCACAGGAATAAAATATGTTAAACTAGGAAAAACATTAATATTTCTGAATATTCTTGTTTTTTTCTGTATTTTTGATCAAATAAATACAAGCTTAATGAGCATAAGAGACTTTATTTCAAAAACAATAAAAAATAGTCAAGTTTACAAACTTTTGATTGCCACTGCTATTTCCCAAAAGTAAAGTGACTGTGTATTGACAAAAATACCATGAAATTAGCTAATTGTGCATCATATTCCATTAGATATTCCATGCATAGTTATCATATGACACAAGATTTTGTCATTCAAATCAGAGCCCAGCGTACTTTAGTTTTTAACGTGCTTCAACACATCTCCCTTGAAGTTTTTATTAATTACCTGGTTCAGATTAGTTTAACAAGGATTAGAGCTAAATTCTACAGGACGGTTTATTGGACATCATCCTTGTACACATGTCTACCTCTACCTTATTCTTTCTACAGCTTTCCCATAAGCCAAGTAAACACTCAGTAGCACAAATAAAGAAGTTTGCAGCACAGGTGGATGGGCATCGGCTCTGGAAGACTCACCTGCGACCCCTCCTGATTCAACGAGTGCCTGGGACTGCAGGAAGTCAGACCATACGACAGGTAATGCCACAGACCGAACAACACGTATATCTGGACCACAATTGACAATATACAGTAGTCATGTAAGTGGGTCAAAAAAAGTTCCTCAAATCTGTCTTAACCCTTAAACTGACTTCTCAACCAAACGGTTGAGCACATTTTGAGTCACTATATTTTATCTATTGGTTGAGGTAAATAATGCCATAAAAATCCACTAGATTTCACAGTGTCAATCGACAGTCGCTTCTTCTAACATGGATGTCAGAAACAAATAAATCACACCAACCATGTGAACTGTTTTTGGTGAAATTTTGCAAGCTATGCATTTTTTTTTACATATTACACTGTAAGAGCCTTGACTTTACAAAATGATGTTACTTGGTGCTATGAAAAAAATGTACGTATATTTTTAATAATTTTTCAAAAACATGCTCGACCAAACGGTTGATTTGGCACATAACGGTTAACTGTCTCTTGAGAAGTGACATTACAATGCACTATTAAAACTTGGTTGTAATTCAAGTATGCTTTGGAATAAAGACCTAATAAGTTTAGTCTTGTTTTAAAGAAAACACTCAGCAGATTACTGCTGAAGTAAAAGCACTTCAAAAAATGTGAAATGTATAAAAAAGTTATGGAAGTTTTCAATTTTCATTAAATCAAATACACTGTACTAAATATTTTTTTCTATATAAAATATATTTTACAAAATATTTTTCCTATAAAATCAAAGCCATACATCCAACCAAGTTGATATCACAAAAATTGAAGTTCTCATGAGATTTTGTTAATTTTTAATACCAAAAATGACATAAATACCATTGCATTTAATTGTATGCATTCTGCTGTAACAAATTAATAAATGTCTGTCCAAATATCACTTCTGTTACAAAATATGGGACCTGGAGATCATAAATTATGATGGGCAATGAAACAGTATGGCTGTATTTGTATGAATTGTGGTACCATTTATTACCATTAAGTGACATCTCAACCATTTGGTAGAGGCTGAAATTAAAAAAATTATGGGTTGTGTTGAAAAAAAATAAATACATTGAGTAGATACAGCATTTTCCTTCACTTTTTTCTTGGTGTGGGCTTCAAAGGGTTGGACAAGAACAGCTATTGTTCAAAATCCATGTATAACTTTGATGAAGGGTTTTGATCCACTTCAAATGTTGACTACTTCATTGTTTGCTGTTGGTTCTCTCTTCTTAAATAAGCATGCAGTGAAGTTTACTGACGTTCTCTCGCCTCTTGTCCAGCATATCTTGTCCCAGCTGGGCTCACTGTCGGCAGGATGGACGCTGGAGGAGAATTCCTTCGTTTCGTCCACCCCGAAGGGTGACGTGACCTTCACCAATGTGCTAGCAGTGCTGGACCCCTCGGCTCCTCGCAGGCTGATCCTAGCATGCCACCACGACTCAAAGATCTTTCCCATCGACCCTAAAAACCCCAGGCGAGTGTTCGTGGGAGCCAGTGACTCAGCCGTTCCCTGTGCCATGATCTTGGAGCTGGCTGCGTCTCTGGACACACAGCTTAAAGCCCTCAAACAGCAGGTAGGTCGCAATCATGTGATCGAAATCACCTATTCACATGGGACTCATTTTCTAAACCACGTTTATCTTATTATTATCTAATCAATGTACCGATTGAGATGGGACTAGCATCTCCGTGTTTATAACAACCCATGTTTTGTAGATGTGGGCGTTACAGAAGGTCATGTGCTGGGCTTGCTTGTGTCTTTTTATGAATTATTTATTGATATCATGTTAAATTATTATAAAAACTCTTATTTAAATAAACTTCACATGCATACAGTGGCTGTATATAATGATTCCACGTAAGACATGTAGACGGGTATCTTACCTGACAGTAATGTTAAAGTGGGCAGTTTCTACGATCTGGCTCTATTTATTCAGTCGATAATTGTATTTGTATCGGATACTAGCCGTATCGAAATGAAATGAAAGAATGCAGAAGATCGGTGCGCAAACGGTAGTTCAGGTAGGCCAAAAAATACAAAGAGAAGTGTTAGGACACTATCAGCAATCAGACATTCGCATTCGGATAGGATTAGATTTCTCCGAGGGCCATTGTAGGTAATCTGAGGTTGTGTGTGTGTGAAAAACACGGACCTGGACCGTTTGGACAGGATTGAAATCACAAATACGCCTGTGAAACACATCCTCCGGGAAAACTAGTCCCGTCTGAATAGGCCGCAAGAAACACTTGGCATTTTGAACAGGAAAGCGCTGCATCACAGAGCAGATTGTGTTGAATCTAGCCTAAAGTGTGTGTCTGACAGAGAACGAGATGCCACAACACTGTCTATAGTCATTCTCTCGGTCTCTTCTTCTCTCCAGAGGTCTGCGCTGACATTGCAGTTGGTGTTTTTTGATGGAGAGGAGGCCTTTGAGGAATGGACGGACACAGACTCTCTCTACGGTTCTCGTCATCTGGCTGAACTGATGTCTCGTTCCCCTCACCCATCTGGAGCCGCCAAAACCAATCTACTCCAGGCTGTGGTGAGGCTGTGTGCCAGCATCAGTCTATACACACACATATGTATATATATATATATATATATATGTGTGTGTGTGTGTGTGTATGTATATATATATATATATGTGTGTGTGTGTGTGTGTGTGTGTGTGTGTGTATATATAATATATATATATATATGTGTGTGTGTGTATGTATATATATATATATATATATGTGTGTGTGTGTGTGTGTGTGTGTGTGTGTGTGTGTGTGTGTGTGTGTGTGTGTATATATATATACCGTGTGTATATAATATATATCGTATATTATCATAAATCGTAAATTGTCTATATGACCCCAATCGACACAGGTTCCCTTCATCTCAGTGGAATAAGATTTTGTGACTTTTCATAGATTATCTATCTATACACACAAAAAAACTGTGCTTGATTCGGTTGTTCTGAAGGTATGTAAAGAAAATGTTTTCACTTCTGGTCTTCACATTGAAATGAATGGGAAATGTGAAAAAAACTAAATATGCGTCAAAAAAAATCTGGCATAAATCTGAAAGTTTTTACACAGAAATGAAGGCCTAGTACTAGAGCATAAATGCAATGTCTCATAAAAAAATAATATTTCATATGCAAGCTAATGGTGTAGTTAAGGATTTGTGTGGTATATGAATACAAAAGTACTTTATATCTCCAAAAACACAGCATTAATGAATAGATGAGAAGTAAACAAAAAATGATTTATTATTTGTATGATTAAAAATGTATATTTTTTGTACAATTACTCAATCAATTGTTGGGGTCGTGTAGACCCCGAAGGCCAGAAGTGTAAACAGGAAACGAAGACTATTTGAAGGTTAAGAATAATTATATATAATAGGAAAAAAGGTTTATAAGTTAAAGTTAACAGGTTTCAGTTGGCTAATCCGCAAAAGCACAAAACAAAGTATACAAATGAAAAATGGAATATCAAACAATATTATTTAAGTGTATTATTTTTATTATTTATTTTTACTTTACAGTAGATGTTGTGTTTTAATTTTTGTTTAACTAACCCTACACCCAATGTGGGAAATGTAAAAAACAAACAAACAAAAACCTGGTAATATTATTAATTTAATTTAAAAAAATGCATATGCAGTATTTTTTGTTTTGTTAAAACTGTATTTTTCTTCCAGGATCTGTTAGTCTTGCTGGATCTGCTTGGTGGCCCAGAACCATTGATTGTCAATCACTTTGATAACACAGCAAGATGGTTTGACCGACTCATCGCTGCAGGTATAAAAACCAGCCAGATTGGGTTTCTTCCTACAGAAAAATGACCTCTACAGTCAGCAATCCTTTCTGTTTCTCTTTCAGAGAAGAGACTCCACAAACAGGGCTTGTTGACATCTCACCCATCAGAACAGAGTTACTTCAGGAAGGATTTTTATCTTGGCCCAGTGCAGGATGACCACGTTCCATTCCTAAACAGAGGTAAGGAAGCACTGTACACTAATGTTCCAACATGACATCATGACTTTTGCGTAAACATACACGCCACTTTCGAGTCAAGTGGTGTGTTATCTCTACACATTTTGAGCTATCCGCGTGTATGTCCACGGCATTAACGTCCGAGTGATTCTGTCTGTACGCACGGTCAAATGTCGAGCGAAACGAAGCAAAATGTACATCTACATCTGGGGAGCGATCTTTTTCTTTCCTAGGATGGTAAGGGAACAGTCATAAATGCCATTAACCCCAGTGATGGTTAGGTTTATGGAGGCTGTAGACCCTTCCAGAGCTGAGATATCGAAACTCAAAATTTCGACCTGAAAAAAAAACGACAGTGTTACCCCTTACGTTTTTTTTTTGGGCGAAAAATTAAGTATCCCCAATCTTCTCAAAACTCTGGATTCTGATAGAGGGCCATGAGACTTAGACCTGAGTGCAAAAATGGAGGCTGTAGACCCTTCCAGAGCTGAGATATCGAAACTCAAAATTTCGACCTGAAAAAAAAACGACAGTGTTACCCCTTACGGTTTTTTTTTTTTTTTTGGGCGAAAAATTAAGTATCCCCAATCTTCTCAAAACTCTGGATTCTGATAGTGGGCCATGAGACTTAGACCTGAGTGCAACAATGGAGTCCCTCGATGTCCCTAAAAAGTCCCTCAAAAGTCCCTCAAACAATGGCCCTCTGTCAGAATCCAGAGTTTTGAGAAGATTGGGGATACTTAATTTTTCGCCCCAAAAAAAAACAAAAACGTAAGGGGTAACACTGTCGTTTTGTTTTCGGGTCGAAATTTTGAGTTTCGATATCTCAGCTCTGGAAGGGTCTACAGCCTCCATTTTTGCACTCAGGTCTAAGTCTCATGGCCCTCTATCAGAATCCAGAGTTTTGAGAAGATTGGGGAAACTTAATTTTTCGCTCAAAAAAAAAAAAAACGAAAGGGGTAACACTGTCGTTTTTTTTTTCGGGTCGAAATTTTGAGTTTCGATATCTCAGCTCTGAAAGGGTCTAGAGCCTCCATTTTTGCACTCAGGTCTAAGTCTCATGGCCCTCTATCAGAATCCAGAGTTTTGAGAAGATTGGGGAAACTTAATTTTCGCCCCAAAAAAAAAAAACGAAAGGGGTAACAATGTCTTTTTTTTTTTTTTTTCGGGTCGAAATTTTGAGTTTCGATATCTCAGCTCTGGAAGGGTCTACAGCCTCCATTTTTGCACTCAGGTCTAAGTCTCATGGCCCTCTATCAGAATCCAGAGTTTTGAGAAGATTGGGGAAACTTAATTTTTCACTCAAAAAAAAAAAAAACGAAAGCGGTAACACTGTCGTTTTTTTTTCAGGTCGTAATTTTGAGTTTGGATATCTCAGCACTGGAAGGGTCTACAGCCTCCATTTTCGCACTCAGGTCTAAGTCTCATGGTCCTCTATCAGAATCCAGAGTTTTGAGAAGATTGGGGATACTTAATTTTTCGCCCAAAAAAAAAAAAAAAACGTAAGGGGTAACACTGTCGTTTTTTTTTCGGGTCGAACTTTTGAGTTTCGATATCTCAGCTCTGGAAGGGTCTACAGCCTCCATTTTTGCACTCAGGTCTAAGTATCATGGCCCTCTATCAGAATCCAGAGTTTTGAGAAGATTGGGGAAACTTAATTTTCGCCCCCAAAAAAAAACGAAAGGGGTAACAGTGTCTTTTTTTTTTTCGGGTCGAAATTTTGAGTTTCGATATCTCAGCTCTGGAAGGGTCTACAGCCTCCATTTTTGCACTCAGGTCTAAGTCTCATGGCCCTCTATCAGAATCCAGAGTTTTGAGAAGATTGGGGAAACTTAAATTTTCACTCAAAAAAAAAAAAAACGAAAGCGGTAACACTGTCGTTTTTTTTTCAGGTCGTAATTTTGAGTTTCGATATCTCAGCACTGGAAGGGTCTACAGCCTCCATTTTCGCACTCAGGTCTAAGTCTCATGGCCCTCTATCAGAATCCAGAGTTTTGAGAAGATTGGGGAAACTTAATTTTTCGCTAAAAAAAAAAACGAAAGCGGTAACACTGTCGTTTTTTTTTTTCGGGTCGAAATTTTGAGTTTCGATATCTCAGCTCTGGAAGGGTCTAGAGCCTCCATTTTTGCACTCAGGTCTAAGTCTCATGGCCCTCTATCAGAATCCAGAGTTTTGAGAAGATTGGGGAAACTTAATTTTTCGCCCAAAATAAAAAACGTAAGGGGTAACACTGTCGTTTTTTTTCGGGTCGAAATTTTGAGTTTCGATATCTCAGCTCTGGAAGGGTCTACAGCCTCCATTTTTGCACTCAGGTCTAAGTCTCATGGCCCTCTATCAGAATCCAGAGTTTTGAGAAGATTGGGGAAACTTAATTTTTCGCCCAAAAAAAAAAACGAAAGGGGTAACACTGTCTTTTTTTTTTTTTTTCGGGTCGAAATTTTGAGTTTCGATATCTCAGCTCTGGAAGGGTCTAGAGCCTCCATTTTTGCACTCAGGTCTAAGTCTCATGGCCCTCTATCAGAATCCAGAGTTTTGAGAAGATTGGGGAAACTTAATTTTTCGCAAAAAAAAAAAAAACGTAAGGGGTAACACTGTCGTTTTTTTTTCAGGTCGTAATTTTGAGTTTCGATATCTCAGCTCTGGAAGGGTCTACAGCCTCCATTTTTGCACTCAGGTCTAAGTCTCATGGCCCTCTATCAGAATCCAGAGTTTTGAGAAGATTGGGGATACTTAATTTTTCGCCCAAAAAAAAAAAAACGTAAGGGGTAACACTGTCGTTTTTTTTTCGGGTCGAAATTTTGAGTTTCGATATCTCAGCTCTGGAAGGGTCTAGAGCCTCCATTTTTGCACTCAGGTCTAAGTCTCATGGCCCTCTATCAGAATCCAGAGTTTTGAGAAGATTGGGGATACTTAATTTTTCGCCCAAAAAAAAAAAAACGTAAGGGGTAACACTGTCGTTTTTTTTTCGGGTCGAAATTTTGAGTTTCGATATCTCAGCTCTGGAAGGGTCTAAAGCCTCCATTTTTGCACTCAGGTCTAAGTCTCATGGCCCTCTATCAGAATCCAGAGTTTTGAGAAGATTGGGGAAACTTAATTTTTCGCAAAAAAAAAAAACGAAAGGGGTAACACTGTCGTTTTTTTTCGGGTCGAAATTTTGAGTTTCGATATCTCAGCTCTGGAAGGGTCTAGAGCCTCCATTTTTGCACTCAGGTCTAAGTCTCATGGCCCTCTATCAGAATCCAGAGTTTTGAGAAGATTGGGGAAACTTAATTTTTCGCCCAAAAAAAAAAAACGTAAGGGGTAACACTGTCGTTTTTTTTCGGGTCGAAATTTTGAGTTTCGATATCTCAGCTCTGGAAGGGTCTAGAGCCTCCATTTTTGCACTCAGGTCTAAGTCTCATGGCCCTCTATCAGAATCCAGAGTTTTGAGAAGATTGGGGAAACTTAATTTTCGCCCCAAAAAAAAAAACGAAAGGGGTAACACTGTCTTTTTTTTTTTTCGGGTCGAAATTTTGAGTTTCGATATCTCAGCTCTGGAAGGGTCTAGAGCCTCCATTTTTGCACTCAGGTCTAAGTCTCATGGCCCTCTATCAGAATCCAGAGTTTTGAGAAGATTGGGGAAACTTAAATTTTCACCAAAAAAAAAAAAAAACGAAAGGGTAACACTGTCGTTTTTTTTTCGGGTCGTAATTTTGAGTTTCGATATCTCAGCTCTGGAAGGGTCTAGAGCCTCCATTTTTGCACTCAGGTCTAAGTCTCATGGCCCTCTATCAGAATCCAGAGTTTTGAGAAGATTGGGAAACTTAATTTTTCGCCCAAAAAAAAAAAAAACGTAAGGGGTAACACTGTCGTTTTTTTTCGGTCGAAATTTTGAGTTTCGATATCTCAGCTCTGGAAGGGTCTAGAGCCTCCATTTTTGCACTCAGGTCTAAGTCTCATGGCCCTCTATCAGAATCCAGAGTTTTGAGAAGATTGGGGAAACTTAATTTTTCGCCCCCAAAAAAAAAAACGTAAGGGTAACACTGTCGTTTTTTTTTTCGGGTCGAAATTTTGAGTTTCGATATCTCAGCTCTGGAAGGGTCTAGAGCCTCCATTTTTGCACTCAGGTCTAAGTCTCATGGCCCTCTATCAGAATCCAGAGTTTTGAGAAGATTGGGGAAACTTAATTTTTCGCCCAAAAAAAAAAAAAACGAAAGGGGTAACACTGTCGTTTTTTTTTTCGGGTCAAAATTTTGAGTTTCGATATCTCAGCTCTGGAAGGGTCTAGAGCCTCCATTTTTGCACTCAGGTCTAAGTCTCATGGCCCTCTATCAGAATCCAGAGTTTTGAGAAGATTGGGGAACTTAATTTTCGCCCAAAAAAAAAAAAAAAACGTAAGGGGTAACACTGGTTTTTTTTCGGGTCGAAATTTTGAGTTTCGATATCTCAGCTCTGGAAGGGTCTAGAGCCTCCATTTTTGCACTCAGGTCTAAGTCTCATGGCCCTCTATCAGAATCCAGAGTTTTGAGAAGATTGGGGAAACTTAATTTTTTCGCCCAAAAAAAAAAAACGTAAGGGGTAACACTGTCGTTTTTTTTTCGGGTCGAAATTTTGAGTTTCGATATCTCAGCTCTGGAAGGGTCTAGAGCCTCCATTTTTGCACTCAGGTCTAAGTCTCATGGCCCTCTATCAGAATCCAGAGTTTTGAGAAGATTGGGGAAACTTAATTTTTCGCCCAAAAAAAAAAAAAACGAAAGGGGTAACACTGTCGTTTTTTTTTCGGGTCAAAATTTTGAGTTTCGATATCTCAGCTCTGGAAGGGTCTAGAGCCTCCATTTTTGCACTCAGGTCTAAGTCTCATGGCCCTCTATCAGAATCCAGAGTTTTGAGAGGAGATTGGGGATACTTAAGTTTTCGCCCAAAAAAAAAAAAAACGTAAGGGGTAACACTGTCGTTTTTTTTTCGGGTCAAAATTTTGAGTTTCGATATCTCAGCTCTGGAAGGGTCTAAAATTTTTGCACTCAGGTCTAAGTCTCATGGCCCTATCAGAATCCAGAGTTTTGAGAAGATTGGAGAAACTTAATTTTGCCCAAAAAAAAAAAAACGAAGTGTAACACTGTCGTTTTTTTTTTCGGGTCAAAATTTGAGTTTCGATATCTCAGCTCTGGAAGGGTCTAGAGCCTCCATTTTTGCACTCAGGTCTAAGTCTCATGGCCCTCTATCAGAATCCAGAGTTGAGAGGAGATTGAAACTTAAAATTTTCGCCCGAAAAAAAAAAAACGAGGGGTAACACTGTCGTTTTTTTTTTCGGGTCAAAATTTTAAGTTTCGATATCTCAGCTCTGGAAGGGTCTAGAGCCTCCATTTTTGCACTCAGTCTAAAATCATGGCCCTCTAGACCCAGAGTTGAGGAGATTGGAAATTAAAATTTTCGCCCAAAAAAAAAAAACAAGGGTACCCCTGTCGTTTTTTTTTTTTTGGGTCAAAATTTTTCTCCATTCGATATTATCAGACCTGAGTGCAAAAATGGAGGCTCTAGACCCTTCCAGAGCTGAGATATCGAATCTCAAATTTTGACCCAAAAAAAAAACGACAGTGTTACCCCTTTCGTTTTTTTTTTTTTGGGGCGAAAAATTAAGTTCTCCAATCTTCTCAAAACTCTGGATTATGATAGAGGGCCATGAGACTTTGACCTGAGTGCAAAAATGGAGGCTCTAGACCCTTCCAGAGCTGAGATATCGAAATTCAAAATTTCGACCCGAAAAAAAAAACGACAGTGTTACCCCTTTCGTTTTTTTTTCATTTTTGGGCGAAAAATTAAGTTTCTCCAATCTTCTCAAAACTCTGGATTATGATAGAGGGCTGTGAGACTTTGACCTGAGTGCAAAAATGGAGGCTCTAGACCCTTCCAGAGCTGAGATATCAAAATTCAAAATTTCGACCCGAAAAAAAAAACGACAGTGTTACCCCTTTCGTTTTTTTTCATTTTTGGGCGAAAAATTAAGTTTCTCCAATCTTCTCAAAACTCTGGATTATGATAGAGGGCTGTGAGACTTTGACCTGAGTGCAAAAATGGAGGCTCTAGACCCTTCCAGAGCTGAGATATCGAAATTCAAAATTTCGACCCGAAAAAAAAACGACAGTGTTACCCCTTTCGTTTTTTTTCATTTTTGGGCGAAAAATTAAGTTTCTCCAATCTTCTCAAAACTCTGGATTATGATAGAGGGCTGTGAGACTTTGACCTGAGTGCAAAAATGGAGGCTCTAGACCCTTCCAGAGCTGAGATATCGAAATTCAAAATTTCGACCCGAAAAAAAAAACGACAGTGTTACCCCTTTCGTTTTTTTTCATTTTTGGGCGAAAAATTAAGTTTCTCCAATCTTCTCAAAACTCTGGATTATGATAGAGGGCTGTGAGACTTTGACCTGAGTGCAAAAATGGAGGCTCTAGACCCTTCCAGAGCTGAGATATCGAAATTCAAAATTTCGACCCGAAAAAAAAACGACAGTGTTACCCCTTTCGTTTTTTTTCATTTTTGGGCGAAAAATTAAGTTTCTCCAATCTTCTCAAAACTCTGGATTATGATAGAGGGCTGTGAGACTTTGACCTGAGTGCAAAAATGGAGGCTCTAGACCCTTCCAGAGCTGAGATATCGAAATTCAAAATTTCGACCCGAAAAAAAAACGACAGTGTTACCCCTTTCGTTTTTTTTCATTTTTGGGCGAAAAATTAAGTTTCTCCAATCTTCTCAAAACTCTGGATTATGATAGAGGGCTGTGAGACTTTGACCTGAGTGCAAAAATGGAGGCTCTAGACCCTTCCAGAGCTGAGATATCGAAATTCAAAATTTCGACCCGAAAAAAAAACGACAGTGTTACCCCTTTCGTTTTTTTTCATTTTTGGGCGAAAAATTAAGTTTCTCCAATCTTCTCAAAACTCTGGATTATGATAGAGGGCTGTGAGACTTTGACCTGAGTGCAAAAATGGAGGCTCTAGACCCTTCCAGAGCTGAGATATCGAAATTCAAAATTTCGACCCGAAAAAAAAACGACAGTGTTACCCCTTTCGTTTTTTTTCATTTTTGGGCGAAAAATTAAGTTTCTCCAATCTTCTCAAAACTCTGGATTATGATAGAGGGCTGTGAGACTTTGACCTGAGTGCAAAAATGGAGGCTCTAGACCCTTCCAGAGCTGAGATATCGAAATTCAAAATTTCGACCCGAAAAAAAAACGACAGTGTTACCCCTTTCGTTTTTTTTCATTTTTGGGCGAAAAATTAAGTTTCTCCAATCTTCTCAAAACTCTGGATTATGATAGAGGGCTGTGAGACTTTGACCTGAGTGCAAAAATGGAGGCTCTAGACCCTTCCAGAGCTGAGATATCGAAATTCAAAATTTCGACCCGAAAAAAAAACGACAGTGTTACCCCTTTCGTTTTTTTTCATTTTTGGGCGAAAAATTAAGTTTCTCCAATCTTCTCAAAACTCTGGATTATGATAGAGGGCTGTGAGACTTTGACCTGAGTGCAAAAATGGAGGCTCTAGACCCTTCCAGAGCTGAGATATCGAAATTCAAAATTTCGACCCGAAAAAAAAACGACAGTGTTACCCCTTTCGTTTTTTTTCATTTTGGGCGAAAAATTAAGTTTCTCCAATCTTCTCAAAACTCTGGATTATGATAGAGGGCTGTGAGACTTTGACCTGAGTGCAAAAATGGAGGCTCTAGACCCTTCCAGAGCTGAGATATCGAAATTCAAAATTTCGACCCGAAAAAAAAACGACAGTGTTACCCCTTTCGTTTTTTTTCATTTTTGGGCGAAAAATTAAGTTTCTCCAATCTTCTCAAAACTCTGGATTATGATAGAGGGCTGTGAGACTTTGACCTGAGTGCAAAAATGGAGGCTCTAGACCCTTCCAGAGCTGAGATATCGAAATTCAAAATTTCGACCCGAAAAAAAAACGACAGTGTTACCCCTTTCGTTTTTTTTCATTTTTGGGCGAAAAATTAAGTTTCTCCAATCTTCTCAAAACTCTGGATTATGATAGAGGGCTGTGAGACTTTGACCTGAGTGCAAAAATGGAGGCTCTAGACCCTTCCAGAGCTGAGATATCGAAATTCAAAATTTCGACCCGAAAAAAAAACGACAGTGTTACCCCTTTCGTTTTTTTTCATTTTTGGGCGAAAAATTAAGTTTCTCCAATCTTCTCAAAACTCTGGATTATGATAGAGGGCTGTGAGACTTTGACCTGAGTGCAAAAATGGAGGCTCTAGACCCTTCCAGAGCTGAGATATCGAAATTCAAAATTTCGACCCGAAAAAAAAACGACAGTGTTACCCCTTTCGTTTTTTTTCATTTTGGGCGAAAAATTAAGTTTCTCCAATCTTCTCAAAACTCTGGATTATGATAGAGGGCTGTGAGACTTTGACCTGAGTGCAAAAATGGAGGCTCTAGACCCTTCCAGAGCTGAGATATCGAAATTCAAAATTTCGACCCGAAAAAAAAACGACAGTGTTACCCCTTTCGTTTTTTTTCATTTTTGGGCGAAAAATTAAGTTTCTCCAATCTTCTCAAAACTCTGGATTATGATAGAGGGCTGTGAGACTTTGACCTGAGTGCAAAAATGGAGGCTCTAGACCCTTCCAGAGCTGAGATATCGAAATTCAAAATTTCGACCCGAAAAAAAAACGACAGTGTTACCCCTTTCGTTTTTTTTTCATTTGGGGCGAAAAATTAAGTTTCTCCAATCTTCTCAAAACTCTGGATTATGATAGAGGGCTGTGAGACTTTGACCTGAGTGCAAAAATGGAGGCTCTAGACCCTTCCAGAGCTGAGATATCGAAATTCAAAATTTCGACCCGAAAAAAAAACGACAGTGTTACCCCTTTCGTTTTTTTTCATTTTTGGGCGAAAAATTAAGTTTCTCCAATCTTCTCAAAACTCTGGATTATGATAGAGGGCTGTGAGACTTTGACCTGAGTGCAAAAATGGAGGCTCTAGACCCTTCCAGAGCTGAGATATCGAAATTCAAAATTTCGACCCGAAAAAAAAACGACAGTGTTACCCCTTTCGTTTTTTTTCATTTTTGGGCGAAAAATTAAGTTTCTCCAATCTTCTCAAAACTCTGGATTATGATAGAGGGCTGTGAGACTTTGACCTGAGTGCAAAAATGGAGGCTCTAGACCCTTCCAGAGCTGAGATATCGAAATTCAAAATTTCGACCCGAAAAAAAAACGACAGTGTTACCCCTTTCGTTTTTTTTCATTTTGGGCGAAAAATTAAGTTTCTCCAATCTTCTCAAAACTCTGGATTATGATAGAGGGCTGTGAGACTTTGACCTGAGTGCAAAAATGGAGGCTCTAGACCCTTCCAGAGCTGAGATATCGAAATTCAAAATTTCGACCCGAAAAAAAAACGACAGTGTTACCCCTTTCGTTTTTTTTCATTTTGGGGCGAAAAATTAAGTTTCTCCAATCTTCTCAAAACTCTGGATTATGATAGAGGGCTGTGAGACTTTGACCTGAGTGCAAAAATGGAGGCTCTAGACCCTTCCAGAGCTGAGATATCGAAATTCAAAATTTCGACCCGAAAAAAAAACGACAGTGTTACCCCTTTCGTTTTTTTTCATTTTTGGGCGAAAAATTAAGTTTCTCCAATCTTCTCAAAACTCTGGATTATGATAGAGGGCTGTGAGACTTTGACCTGAGTGCAAAAATGGAGGCTCTAGACCCTTCCAGAGCTGAGATATCGAAATTCAAAATTTCGACCCGAAAAAAAAACGACAGTGTTACCCCTTTCGTTTTTTTTCATTTTTGGGCGAAAAATTAAGTTTCTCCAATCTTCTCAAAACTCTGGATTATGATAGAGGGCTGTGAGACTTTGACCTGAGTGCAAAAATGGAGGCTCTAGACCCTTCCAGAGCTGAGATATCGAAATTCAAAATTTCGACCCGAAAAAAAAACGACAGTGTTACCCCTTTCGTTTTTTTTCATTTTTGGGCGAAAAATTAAGTTTCTCCAATCTTCTCAAAACTCTGGATTATGATAGAGGGCTGTGAGACTTTGACCTGAGTGCAAAAATGGAGGCTCTAGACCCTTCCAGAGCTGAGATATCGAAATTCAAAATTTCGACCCGAAAAAAAAACGACAGTGTTACCCCTTTCGTTTTTTTTCATTTTTGGGCGAAAAATTAAGTTTCTCCAATCTTCTCAAAACTCTGGATTATGATAGAGGGCTGTGAGACTTTGACCTGAGTGCAAAAATGGAGGCTCTAGACCCTTCCAGAGCTGAGATATCGAAATTCAAAATTTCGACCCGAAAAAAAAACGACAGTGTTACCCCTTTCGTTTTTTTTCATTTTTGGGCGAAAAATTAAGTTTCTCCAATCTTCTCAAAACTCTGGATTATGATAGAGGGCTGTGAGACTTTGACCTGAGTGCAAAAATGGAGGCTCTAGACCCTTCCAGAGCTGAGATATCGAAATTCAAAATTTCGACCCGAAAAAAAAACGACAGTGTTACCCCTTTCGTTTTTTTTCATTTTTGGGCGAAAAATTAAGTTTCTCCAATCTTCTCAAAACTCTGGATTATGATAGAGGGCTGTGAGACTTTGACCTGAGTGCAAAAATGGAGGCTCTAGACCCTTCCAGAGCTGAGATATCGAAATTCAAAATTTCGACCCGAAAAAAAAACGACAGTGTTACCCCTTTCGTTTTTTTTCATTTTTGGGCGAAAAATTAAGTTTCTCCAATCTTCTCAAAACTCTGGATTATGATAGAGGGCTGTGAGACTTTGACCTGAGTGCAAAAATGGAGGCTCTAGACCCTTCCAGAGCTGAGATATCGAAATTCAAAATTTCGACCCGAAAAAAAAACGACAGTGTTACCCCTTTCGTTTTTTTTCATTTTTGGGCGAAAAATTAAGTTTCTCCAATCTTCTCAAAACTCTGGATTATGATAGAGGGCTGTGAGACTTTGACCTGAGTGCAAAAATGGAGGCTCTAGACCCTTCCAGAGCTGAGATATCGAAATTCAAAATTTCGACCCGAAAAAAAAAACGACAGTGTTACCCCTTTCGTTTTTTTTCATTTTTGGGCGAAAAATTAAGTTTCTCCAATCTTCTCAAAACTCTGGATTATGATAGAGGGCTGTGAGACTTTGACCTGAGTGCAAAAATGGAGGCTCTAGACCCTTCCAGAGCTGAGATATCGAAATTCAAAATTTCGACCCGAAAAAAAAACGACAGTGTTACCCCTTTCGTTTTTTTTCATTTTTGGGCGAAAAATTAAGTTTCTCCAATCTTCTCAAAACTCTGGATTATGATAGAGGGCTGTGAGACTTTGACCTGAGTGCAAAAATGGAGGCTCTAGACCCTTCCAGAGCTGAGATATCGAAATTCAAAATTTCGACCCGAAAAAAAAACGACAGTGTTACCCCTTTCGTTTTTTTTCATTTTTGGGCGAAAAATTAAGTTTCTCCAATCTTCTCAAAACTCTGGATTATGATAGAGGGCTGTGAGACTTTGACCTGAGTGCAAAAATGGAGGCTCTAGACCCTTCCAGAGCTGAGATATCGAAATTCAAAATTTCGACCCGAAAAAAAAACGACAGTGTTACCCCTTTCGTTTTTTTTCATTTTGGGCGAAAAATTAAGTTTCTCCAATCTTCTCAAAACTCTGGATTATGATAGAGGGCTGTGAGACTTTGACCTGAGTGCAAAAATGGAGGCTCTAGACCCTTCCAGAGCTGAGATATCGAAATTCAAAATTTCGACCCGAAAAAAAAACGACAGTGTTACCCCTTTCGTTTTTTTTCATTTTTGGGCGAAAAATTAAGTTTCTCCAATCTTCTCAAAACTCTGGATTATGATAGAGGGCTGTGAGACTTTGACCTGAGTGCAAAAATGGAGGCTCTAGACCCTTCCAGAGCTGAGATATCGAAATTCAAAATTTCGACCCGAAAAAAAAACGACAGTGTTACCCCTTTCGTTTTTTTTCATTTTTGGGCGAAAAATTAAGTTTCTCCAATCTTCTCAAAACTCTGGATTATGATAGAGGGCTGTGAGACTTTGACCTGAGTGCAAAAATGGAGGCTCTAGACCCTTCCAGAGCTGAGATATCGAAATTCAAAATTTCGACCCGAAAAAAAAAACGACAGTGTTACCCCTTTCGTTTTTTTTCATTTTTGGGCGAAAAATTAAGTTTCTCCAATCTTCTCAAAACTCTGGATTATGATAGAGGGCTGTGAGACTTTGACCTGAGTGCAAAAATGGAGGCTCTAGACCCTTCCAGAGCTGAGATATCGAAATTCAAAATTTCGACCCGAAAAAAAAACGACAGTGTTACCCCTTTCGTTTTTTTTCATTTTTGGGCGAAAAATTAAGTTTCTCCAATCTTCTCAAAACTCTGGATTATGATAGAGGGCTGTGAGACTTTGACCTGAGTGCAAAAATGGAGGCTCTAGACCCTTCCAGAGCTGAGATATCGAAATTCAAAATTTCGACCCGAAAAAAAAACGACAGTGTTACCCCTTTCGTTTTTTTTCATTTTTGGGCGAAAAATTAAGTTTCTCCAATCTTCTCAAAACTCTGGATTATGATAGAGGGCTGTGAGACTTTGACCTGAGTGCAAAAATGGAGGCTCTAGACCCTTCCAGAGCTGAGATATCGAAATTCAAAATTTCGACCCGAAAAAAAAACGACAGTGTTACCCCTTTCGTTTTTTTTCATTTTTGGGCGAAAAATTAAGTTTCTCCAATCTTCTCAAAACTCTGGATTATGATAGAGGGCTGTGAGACTTTGACCTGAGTGCAAAAATGGAGGCTCTAGACCCTTCCAGAGCTGAGATATCGAAATTCAAAATTTCGACCCGAAAAAAAAACGACAGTGTTACCCCTTTCGTTTTTTTTCATTTTTGGGCGAAAAATTAAGTTTCTCCAATCTTCTCAAAACTCTGGATTATGATAGAGGGCTGTGAGACTTTGACCTGAGTGCAAAAATGGAGGCTCTAGACCCTTCCAGAGCTGAGATATCGAAATTCAAAATTTCGACCCGAAAAAAAAACGACAGTGTTACCCCTTTCGTTTTTTTTCATTTTTGGGCGAAAAATTAAGTTTCTCCAATCTTCTCAAAACTCTGGATTATGATAGAGGGCTGTGAGACTTTGACCTGAGTGCAAAAATGGAGGCTCTAGACCCTTCCAGAGCTGAGATATCGAAATTCAAAATTTCGACCCGAAAAAAAAACGACAGTGTTACCCCTTTCGTTTTTTTTCATTTTTGGGCGAAAAATTAAGTTTCTCCAATCTTCTCAAAACTCTGGATTATGATAGAGGGCTGTGAGACTTTGACCTGAGTGCAAAAATGGAGGCTCTAGACCCTTCCAGAGCTGAGATATCAAAATTCAAAATTTCGACCCGAAAAAAAAACGACAGTGTTACCCCTTTCGTTTTTTTTCATTTTTGGGCGAAAAATTAAGTTTCTCCAATCTTCTCAAAACTCTGGATTATGATAGAGGGCTGTGAGACTTTGACCTGAGTGCAAAAATGGAGGCTCTAGACCCTTCCAGAGCTGAGATATCGAAATTCAAAATTTCGACCCGAAAAAAAAACGACAGTGTTACCCCTTTCGTTTTTTTTCATTTTTGGGCGAAAAATTAAGTTTCTCCAATCTTCTCAAAACTCTGGATTATGATAGAGGGCTGTGAGACTTTGACCTGAGTGCAAAAATGGAGGCTCTAGACCCTTCCAGAGCTGAGATATCAAAATTCAAAATTTCGACCCGAAAAAAAAACGACAGTGTTACCCCTTTCGTTTTTTTTCATTTTTGGGCGAAAAATTAAGTTTCTCCAATCTTCTCAAAACTCTGGATTATGATAGAGGGCTGTGAGACTTTGACCTGAGTGCAAAAATGGAGGCTCTAGACCCTTCCAGAGCTGAGATATCAAAATTCAAAATTTCGACCCGAAAAAAAAAACGACAGTGTTACCCCTTTCGTTTTTTTTCATTTTTGGGCGAAAAATTAAGTTTCTCCAATCTTCTCAAAACTCTGGATTATGATAGAGGGCTGTGAGACTTTGACCTGAGTGCAAAAATGGAGGCTCTAGACCCTTCCAGAGCTGAGATATCGAAATTCAAAATTTCGACCCGAAAAAAAAACGACAGTGTTACCCCTTTCGTTTTTTTTCATTTTTGGGCGAAAAATTAAGTTTCTCCAATCTTCTCAAAACTCTGGATTATGATAGAGGGCTGTGAGACTTTGACCTGAGTGCAAAAATGGAGGCTCTAGACCCTTCCAGAGCTGAGATATCGAAATTCAAAATTTCGACCCGAAAAAAAAAACGACAGTGTTACCCCTTTCGTTTTTTTTCATTTTTGGGCGAAAAATTAAGTTTCTCCAATCTTCTCAAAACTCTGGATTATGATAGAGGGCTGTGAGACTTTGACCTGAGTGCAAAAATGGAGGCTCTAGACCCTTCCAGAGCTGAGATATCGAAATTCAAAATTTCGACCCGAAAAAAAAACGACAGTGTTACCCCTTTCGTTTTTTTTCATTTTTGGGCGAAAAATTAAGTTTCTCCAATCTTCTCAAAACTCTGGATTATGATAGAGGGCCACGAGACTTTGACCTGAGTGCAAAAATGGAGGCTCTAGACCCTTCCAGAGCTGAGATATCAAAATTCAAAATTTCGACCCGAAAAAAAAACGACAGTGTTACCCCTTTCGTTTTTTTTTCATTTTGGGCGAAAAATTAAGTTTCTCCAATCTTCTCAAAACTCTGGATTCTGATAGAGGGCTACGAGACTTTGACCTGAGTGCAAAAATGGAGGCTCTAGACCCTTCCAGAGCTGAGATATCGAAATTCAAAATTTCGACCCGAAAAAAAAACGACAGTGTTACCCCTTTCGTTTTTTTTCATTTTTGGGCGAAAAATTAAGTTTCTCCAATCTTCTCAAAACTCTGGATTATGATAGAGGGCTGTGAGACTTTGACCTGAGTGCAAAAATGGAGGCTCTAGACCCTTCCAGAGCTGAGATATCAAAATTCAAAATTTCGACCCGAAAAAAAAACGACAGTGTTACCCCTTACGGTTTTTTTTTTTTGGCGAAAAATTAAGTTTCCCCAATCTTCTCAAATCTCTGGATTCTGATAGAGGGCCATGAGACTTAGACCTGAGTGCAAAAATGGAGGCTCTAGACCCTTCCAGAGCTGAGATATCGAAACTCAAAATTTCGACCAGAAAAAAAAACGACAGTGTTACCCCTTACGTTTTTTTTTTTTTTTTGGCGAAAAATTAAGTTTCCCCAATCTTCTCAAAACTCTGGATTCTGATAGAGGGCCATGAGACTTAGACCTGAGTGCAAAAATGGAGGCTCTAGACCCTTCCAGAGCTGAGATATCGAAAATCAAAATTTCGACCCGAAAAAAAAACGACAGTGTTACCCCTTACGTTTTTTTTTTTTGGGCGAAAAATTAAGTTTCCCAATCTTCACAAAACTCTGGATTCTGATAGAGGGCCGTGAGACTTTGACCTGAGTGCAAAAATGGATGATCTAGACCCTTCAAGAGCTGAGATATCAAAATTCTAAATTTCGACCCGAAAAAAAAACGACAGTGGTACCCCTTTCGTTTTTTTTTTCGGGCGAAAAATTAAGTTTCTCCAATCTTCTCAAAACTCTGGATTCTGATAGAGGGCCATGGGACTTGAACCTGAGTGCAAAAATGGAGGCTCTAGACCCTTCCAGAGCTGAGATATCGAATCTCAAAATTTCGACCCGAAAAAAAAACGTCAGTGGTACCTCTTTCGTTTTTTTTTTTTCGGGAGAAAAATGAAGTTTCTCCAATCTTCTCAAAACTCTGGATTCTGATAGAGGGCCACGAGACTTGAACCTGAGTGCAAAAATGGAGGCTCTAGACCCTTCCAGAGCTGAGATATCGAATCTCAAAATTTTGACCCAAAAAAAAAACGACAGTGGTACCCCTTTCGTTTTTTTTTTCGGGCGAAAAATTAAGTTTCTCCAATCTTCTCAAAACTCTGGATTCTGATAGAGGGCCATGGGACTTGAACCTGAGTGCAAAAATGGAGGCTCTAGACCCTTCCAGAGCTGAGATATCGAATCTCAAAATTTCGACCCGAAAAAAAAACGTCAGTGGTACCTCTTTCGTTTTTTTTTTTTCGGGAGAAAAATGAAGTTTCTCCAATCTTCTCAAAACTCTGGATTCTGATAGAGGGCCACGAGACTTGAACCTGAGTGCAAAAATGGAGGCTCTAGACCCTTCCAGAGCTGAGATATCGAATCTCAAAATTTTGACCCAAAAAAAAAACGACAGTGGTACCCCTTTCGTTTTTTGTTTTTTTTTTCGGGCGAAAAATTAAGTTTCTCCAATCTTCTCAAAACTCTGGATTCTGATAGAGGGCCGTGAGACTTAAACCTGAGTGCAAAAATGGAGGCTCTAGACCCTTCCAGAGCTGAGATATCAAAACTCAAATATTCGACCCAAAAAAAAAAAACGACAGTGGTACCCCTTTCGTTTTTTTTTTTTTTTTTTTGTTTTTGGGGGGCGAAAAATTAAGTTTCTCCAATCCTCTCAAACTCTGGATTCTGATAAAGGGCCATGAGACTTAGACCTCAGTGCCAAAATGGGGGCTCCAGACCCTTCCAATTCTTTTGAATACTATGGATGATTTATGCCATTTGATTTTTCAAGACAATGAAATCCAGGTTTCCAGAAAGAATGTTTTAACATGAGAATGTTAACATGAGAGAAAGAATGTTTTAACAGAATTTCTTTACATTTTGTTGAGAGCTGCATGTGTTTTAGTGGCTCTTGAATTGACTGCCAAATCACATGAATAAATATTCAAGGCAGCTGTTATCTCGCACAAATGGATTAGACCATGTGTTGCTACTTAATCTGCTATTCATTCCTAGTTATCTACCCATGCTTTATGTAAAATTAAGTTGGAAAGATCACATCATGTTAATTTTCAAAACATGTGAAGTGTTTTTTTAACACTATTTGTGATTGCATTTAAACACAGTCTCCATCAACATCATGGAAAGCAGAACTGAAACTCATGAGAGAGGGGAACAGAATAGTCGCTGTCCAATTACTCATGTTCCTAGTTTTTTATCACAAAATATGTGGGTCAGTTACATACAGTATAGGTCATGAATCCATACACAAACAAATGTTTTGATTGGGATTGTATTTTTTATTCTATTTCACTTATGATACTCTTTGTTAATGTGAGAATCTGCCCCACAAAATGGCAGAAATCTTCCTAAAACAAAAATGCAAGGCAGCTGGAATTGTATTGTTTAATCTTGACATTTTAACGTCATTCTGTTAGCCGTAGGCAAGAAAACATCAAGCTGCAGAAAAGTCCCTGCTGAACATTGAGTTGTCTGCATGAATCCAGACACCTCCAGTCCTCACGGTTTCATTTCCTGTCTGTTTGTCTGCTCTCCTCTTCATCCTCATCTTTCTCTCAGCCGAGGTAGCACCATTTTGTGTAATTGTGGCCTCTGTGCAATTACAAAGCATAATGATTTTTTCCCCTTTTCTCGTGGTTTTGTTCGAGACATAAAAGTGGAGATTAATATGGTTATACAGTTTAATGGTTGTTGCACATGTGCAAAAATATTTTACCTCAGAATTTCACAAAATAGTGCACTTGAATTTTTTTTTTGATATTTAGTTTTACTCAGAAATTGCTTGTAAATTTCACAAATCATTACAAAGAAACAGCAAAAAGCACATTTAATTAAACACGGCATATTGAAGTTTTTGAATAAACTCTAAGCACTAATATTTGTTTTATTTACAAATTTTATACAGTGCATTGTACTTCCAAGCACTTTTTTTTCTAATTTTTGTGATATATTAAAACATTCTGATATTACAATTTTAAACCATCACTGAACTGTCTGTATTTTTTTAAATGAACACTTTTTAATGGAGCTTCTGTGATTCCAAATGAACAGCTGCCCTTGGTGTGCCCATGTGTGACCAGTCTAATGCAATTGTGTTACATTTCATAACATGATGACACCCATGACCCCTGGTCTGGCTAATAGAAGCCAATCAATGATATTGATGTACACAGAAACAATTATTGGTCACAATCAGTGGACTATTCAGATGCATTCATTGCACTGGCGACTCGAACAAGGAAAAAACTGTAAAAACACACTGAACTCAAAGCATGTTGTCATGTACTTATGCGACAATAGTAATTAGGCTTCTGAATTTATGGCCCAAGTGATTACACCAAGGAGAATTATGCCCTTTCAGCACATGGGTGTGTGTGTGTGTATGTGTGTGTGTGTGTGTGTGTGTGTGTGTGTGTGTCATTCAAAGGGACACTCAAACAAATGCACCATTTGTAGGAAACAAACTCTATTGACTGACTCCTTCTGGCACGAGCCGTCAGTCAGGTGGGGAGCGCCTCATTGGCAGGACAATGAGCCGGACTTCTGTTTACTCTTTAACACGTCAATGGGTCTTTTGTAAGAAGGCCTATAGTTGGAGTGTAAGTGTCAAACCCTCTGGAGACTGCATGCCATGCTGTCACCCCTCTCCATCCTTTGTTACCCCACTCTGTTCAAGCAGGGGATATGCATGTGTTTAAGGAGATTAAAGTGAGACAGGGCTAAAGTATTAACTCTGGAAGGCAGATATGAATTTGTATGAACAGTGGACAAAAAAAATATTGGAACTTTTAAGGTACACTTAAAAAGGTCATTAGATGACTTGCATGTTTTTGCTCTAACTAACTGTTTTAGTCTGTTTTAGAGACTTCAGATGGTGTTTTAGAGACTTATATTGGATGTATGAAGGTTTTCATGAAATAGTTTGCTTGAAAGTTGTGTTTTCTTTAACATGAATGTATTTTTCTTTGATATTTTGTGATCCAATGCAATGACGTTCATGCATTTTTTTTAAGTGTGACTTAACTGTCCAAATACTTTTTGTGGCCATTGTGTGTTAAACACATCACTCTGACATCTTGTCTTGTGGTCAAACATCATGAAAGGTCCTTCAGAAGAGTTTCGGTGATGGCCATCTGTCCCTCAGTTGTTCTCCCCGGGGGGGCTTCTGTAAGACTGATCAATAATCATTTCCTAACGACAGACACACTTTCAACTGTCTCACTTTTTCTGAAGCTCCTTCAGTAAAGCAATCAGTCTTGTTTTTGTTGATGAGACAGCTAAAGGTACCTAAAGTTATGCTTTAACATTATAAAAGTGAACGCAATGCAACGTAAACACCATTCAAAAGTTTTGTATTGCATGTTTAAAAAAATGCTTCTGAAATTTTGTATACATTTCCTCCACTTATCGTTAATGCAAGTCTGTGTAGACAAAAACATTTACACCTTTAGACCATGATTAATATTTTTTCCAATTTAGCTATGAAAGGTTCCCAGGCAAGTCCCAATCTCTAGTGTCCATATGTGTTTATCAGCAGTGTTTTGGCTGAGCACTGTGGATCAGCTGCCTTTGCCCCTCAGGCCACATATTGTCTTTGGGAGATAGCAGTTGCGTCAGAGGACCCATTTCATCTCTCAAATTCCCTATCATGACGTTAAAGTAGTGGCATGGGCAAATCAGCTGATCCTTTTTATACTGTAGCAACAGAGTTAAGCAGAACCAGAGGAAATGCATTGTTCATCTGTTTGTTTGTGGCCATGTGTTTCCTCAGCTTGCATATACTGGACTTTTGTGGGTGATTCAACACACTGAAGTTTGGAATTTCAGACAAATTGTAGTTTCCCTAACATCCTACAGAAGACCATTAGCACACTTGGAAAGATGACTGTATCTACTCATAAAAATGAACAGACACTAATCTTACACAGCCAGACTATCATGATAAAGTTTAATTTGTCATCTTATTCTGGCCAAGAACTGTCTGACTGATATGCAAGGCGGCCATCAGTTAATTTAGTTTTTGCATGCCATTTATAGTTGGGTTTATGTTGGGTTTATCTGAAGCATTGGATAACACTGTACTAAACTATCATTGAAATCATTTTTAGTTTCTTATGGCATTGAAAACCTCCGGAGTGTCTTGGACATAATACGAGGCAGAGTTCTTTTTTAAAATTCATAAAAGATACAAGGAATAGCCTACTAGACAAAACCTCAAGGAAATGCCACAATCAAGACCGCGGAGCAGAAATGAGGGAGAAACACCAGGAACTCTTGCGTCTTTCCCTGCCATATAATGCTTGGATAACACACCATGTCTCTTCCATTAATAATAATAATCTCTACCAACGTCCGTTGCCATTATTTTTGGAATGACTTTTCGCGGAAGAAAAAAAAAAGATGTTTAGTCGCATAACATCGTTAATGGAAACGCTGTCGTTTCACAATATTTTTTTTATCGACATTCAAAAAAAAAAAAAAACGCAAAATTTTTGTGCAAATATGTATTGACGCCACTTAACCGAGCAAAAAGGTTTCACTCGGTTATGCAATTTTAAACGGTTAATCGGTTAACCGGTTAAACATGGACACTCCTAGTCTTGAGATTAAAACAAACTCTAAAAACAGCTGTATAGGTTATGAGAATGAGTCCATTGTTATAGTCTTGGCAGTGATTCTTTCAACCCCAAACCTTAGAGGACGTGAGCAGTTTCTGCGTTCCATTTTTATTCCACAGGAAGGGCGACTTGTCATGCTGCACCCTTTGCGTCAGGTTTCCTGTCTCTGAGAATCAACCATTGTGTTGCAGGCCCTATCGAGCAGTTGCTTAACAATTGCTTTCAACCCTTCACTCAGCTCCTAGTGGTTGGTACCCGGGACGTCCCGATTATTGGGCCTAATTTATTTGTCCCGTACGGAACCTCTCTTGTCCCGATTATTGAGAGCTACGCTGACCTGACTGATACAACAGCAACACGACACTTGAGAATGACCACGACACCGGTCACGCGCATCCAACCATACAAATAAACTATAAATTGAGAATGAATTATCTAATCTATCTAGATATAAATTATTTATAAAAATCCTGCATAATGATGCCCGTAAATGAGTTCAAATCTTCTGGGAAAACCAGACAACTTCCAGCAAATTTAGATTTGCTCTGAAAGAAATTTTTGCTCATCGTTCAAGCCCATTTCAATTCCTTCGAAATTGCGGCACCAATCAGAAACGTTGGGATGGGCTTTACACGATGACAACAGCACTGGATTTTGAAGCTGATTTTGTAGCCTACAAAGATGGATGCCGTCGTCGAACATCACTCGCTCGAATCAGCTATCGCGTCTGTTTTAAGCCATTTGATCGTTTCCTTTTTGTTAAAAACCGAGCAAGAAACACTCGGCCGCCGCTCTGCATACGTCATCTCCTTCATCGCTCTGATTGGTTTAAGGTCTACCCGCGAAGTCTGTTGGTGACGCCCCTCTGGACATGATTTGTCTATGGCGCTTTGCCAGACCATAACTCAGTTACAACTGAGAATGGTCTGGTTTTAACCAGGCTAGGAATCTAGAGCTGTGCATGCGAGACAGAACATGTGCGCCAGCGCCAAAGTGTGTAGAGAGAGAGACCTTGCCTTCGAGATAACACCCCCTCCCCCACCGGTCAACAAAACCGATCGCCAAAATATAGTAGTAAAGACCCTAATTGTCCCTCATTTTTCTTTTCGGAAGTTGTTCATCACTAAATACGAGATAATATGTATGTCCTCCCTTCAACATTTTGCATTTGTAGGAGTTGCGTTTTTTAAAGTTGTGATTTAAAGTCTCTGTTTTAAGATTGCATAGTAAGCGCATTCATCATGCAATCCTCAAGACATGTTGCTTAACAGTTGTGTGTTCCCTCAAATGTTTCTCTCTGGCATGGGCACTGCAGAGACACGTGTTGAAGGGAGAAAAACCCCAGTTTACAATGTAGCCTGTGATACAGTTTATGAAGAACAGATGAGAATGTTGGCAGTTCTCCATTCTGAGAGTGATGACCTCACATGTTTGGCCCAGGTCTTCATAGTTTCATCCTCCATGGACTGTAGCAACAGAACCGTGCTCTGTGAAATATGTATACTGCGTTTCAAAAATAAAAATGATTTCATTGAAACGGCTCGAATAAAACTGCTAGAAAAGCTATTTTACATAGATCAATCCCTTAAGGTGATAGTTCAGTCGGGACGATTGACAGTTAGCATACAGTTTGGATTGGCGTTATGGTTCTGTTCTGCTGATATCATTCATTCAATATAAGTACAACATAATTCGAGAATTTAAGGGGAATCAGAATACCAAATCCTGACTGACAGGAGGAGCTGGGGATGGAAGAGGGATTGGCTCCTGAGAAATACTGTGATGGGCGTCGTATTCCTAAAGGTAGACATGGATCAGCTGAGATTGATTTCACCGGAAAAAATTTAATTCTATAAATTTCTTAGCCTCATGTCATTCTAAAGCCGTAAGAGTTTAACTCAATTTCAAAACACTAAGATACACCCTAAAAATGCTTCGTTGTTTTAACCCAACTTTGGGTCAAATATGGACAAACCCAAACATTTGGTTAAAAATGTAATTAAAAAATTTAACCCAATGGCTGGGTTTGTCCATATTTGACCCAGCAATTTTTAGAGTGTATTTTGAATGAAATCTGAGAGAATTTCTGTCCCTCCAATGAAAGTCTCTTCAACCGAAACTCTGTCGCTTCAAAAAGAGATGTATTTTATTTGAATATATATTTTATATGTAATTTATCCCTTAATTTTCATCATCATTACATCAGTCTTCAGTGTCACATGATCCTTCAGAAATCATTCTAATATGTAGATTTGCTGCTCAAGAATTTCTGATTATTATCAATGTTGAAAACAGTTGTGGAGCTTCTTCTTTTTTTTTTGGGTGGAAACCGTGTTACATTTTTTTCAGGATTTTTTGATTAATAGCAGTTGAAAAGAACAGCATTTATTTGAAACAGAAATGTTTTGTAACATTATATTTTTAATTGTCACTTTACAACACAATTGAAGGTATCCTTGCTGAATAAAAATATGTATGTAAAAAACAAAAAAAATTTAAATGGACAAGTCAAACGTTTGAGACGTGTGGCTCCGCAACACAGATACAATCAAGTGATGGGATTATGAGGGTTCATGGCAAAAAAACGCCTGGATCTGAGGAGAAGCTTCTAGAAGCTTAGAAGTCTTCAAATAGGATTTGCCTTTTTCCCAGACACTAAAGGGTTTCCACATTACTTGCTTTTTTTTAACCCTCCCACGGAGTGGTAAGCACTGTCATCATTCCCTCTGCATGTGTGGTTAGACTGACCCATGTGTATTAGTTAAGAAGCCTTAGCATGCACTGATCTTTTCCTGAGATGGTTGTATATGTATGTGTTGTATATGGTGTCTTTATACAACAATACGACAGTAACCATGCAAAGACATCACAGTTTACAGCACATGTACAGTGTGAGGGAAATTCTAACTTCTAAAAGTGAAGTTATGGCCGCAGATTGGGTGGAGTAGATGTATCTGAATGCCTTGCAATGTGGTCGGTGTCGCCACAGCATGACAAATTGATTGGTTTTGAAATTACTATGGTTGAAAACACATGCTAGCCTTACTATTTACAGGACTGTATTGGGAACATGACCCCTATCGCTTTTGGACAGCGAGATCTGTCCTGACAACATTTCTGAAGACTTAGCGCTTAAATTATACATTTATATCAACTGCTGCTACATTTTTTGTTATAACTGGGTTAGATTACTTTGTTTTGCATACTGTTAAAGTTTGAAGTCAACAAGATGGGGTTTTTTTTTAAGAAATTAATACTTTTATTCAGCAGGGATGCATCAGATTGATCAAAAGTGAAATTAGACATTTAAAACGTTTTATTTTTCTATTTAAAATATTCTATTCAAAGATTTCTGGAAAAAAAAAAATATTAAGCTGCTTAAATGTTTTCAACATTGATAATAATAATTAGAAATGTTTCTTGAGCGTCAAATCATCATATTAGGATCATGTGACACTGAAGACTGGAATAATGATGCTTTGCTTATTTGCTTTACATTATGAGCCTGGAAGAACAACGTTTTTAAAACATATGAAGTCCAAGTCTAGTAGAGGTGAAATTAGCCTGTCTACAGAAAACAGGTGTTGTGTCTCGGGTCTGTGGTCAAATGAACTAACCCAGAATACAATTTTACTGCTTAACTGTAGCTTTCATAGTTGTGGAGATTTAATAGAGTGCTCAAGTATGTGTCTCCTTACACACAAAGTATAAAGCTTTAAAAATCATGCAAGCGCATTTGCTTCTGCAGAATTTGAGGCTTGGCTTTGGGAACTGTATATAGTGCTATAGTTGATGACACACACAGTTTTTTTTAGGTGAAGGTTTATACATACTTGCACATGCCTTATGTTTGAAATGCTGTCAGCAAGATCAAGTCAAGACAGATCTATTTTATTAAGCAGGACTGCACTTCCTCTTTCCAAGGCAGTCATAAAACCTCGTCTCCTTAGATTTCCACACACTGCACCTCAGGCAAACCTTTTGCACGGATTAAAGAAGTTTTTAAACTGATTTATAATTTATAAGCAGGGTAAAAAATGTTGTAAATGAGTTTGTAGTACGTTCTCTTTGAATTTTTTATTAGTATGCCAGATGGCACAGAATAATCAATTTTTTGTGCAAATGGACTCAGAATTTTATGTAATGCATGTACTCTGCCTCAGGATTAGTTTTTTTTAAGCACTTTTAAGCAAGTCAGTTCATGTGGGATGCAGCTTTTCTGTAGGCAAGTAAGTACAGCTTCTGTGGTGAGGACAGACCAAAACATTCAAACCTTCAATCTACAATAAAAGCAGACAAAATATTGTAATATAATAACAGTTTTTTTCTCTTTTGCTTACCCTATCTCTGGTATCACATGTCCTGCATGACCTCTGACCTGGAGTGGACCTTTTGAGTCCAAGACATGAGCTGCAAATGTGTCAGCAGGGTTTACAAGATCTATATCAGCTGCATGCATCTCAGCTTAAAGGGATAGTTCACTTTAAAATTAATTTTTGATATGTTTTATCTCACTCAAAGGGCATCCAAGATGTAGGTGTTTTTGTTTCCACAGCATTTTCCATGTTGACATTTTTGGTCAAACCATTGTTGTCTGTCAGTCCTAATGCAGTTTTTTTTAAGGGGTCCACCTCAAAGAGCATGCACAGAGAAGTCCAAATTAAACATGATTTAATGACTCGTAAATGTAAGTACACATTGATGGCCTAAG
>NW_024121288.1:3617060-3670546 GCF_016745375.1 Pimephales promelas
GGCTTTGTCTTAAAGCGAAGCCCTTAGCTTCATGCTGAGTTTGGTGGATATTTGCATCTGAAGTGAAGCTGCATGATTCTGGATAAATTAAGAATCATACTTTGTTTTTTAAACAGAGAAAGACAATTCTCCCACAAACAGAATAACATGTAACTTAATGGAGGTTCTGACAAATGTTAGTTGCTGCTGTCTATTTTTAAAATGTTTAATGAACCTGAATTTATATATATATATATATATATATAAACATTTGTTAGTTCCATTAGACTTGGAAGTTTCAATGATGGAAGGATTCAATGACGAATCTCTTGAATTAATGATGCAATGACAAATACATATTTTAAAGGACAAGTTCGGTATTTTACAATTAAAGCCCTGTTTTAAGATCGTCCCTGATGAAATAGAATAGTTAAGATTGTTTTTTAGACAGATGCTCCTGTCACGAGAATTTTTGGATTCTGTGTTAGCACTCCCCCACCTTTACAATGGTAGCATAGGTGCACTGGAACAATCATTCATAAAAACGCATAAAACTTTAGTTTACAAAGACGTGAAACTCAACGAGTGGTCTGGGGTGTTCACTGATATGCTCACACAAAAATCGCTGCAAAGGATGCTTTCCAACAGGTTTTATCGTAGTTTTTGTCCGACTTCATTTTCTTCCTGTTTTCGGTCGAAGTCCATAGTAGTAAATTGTCGAGGTCACGTGCGCAATCATTGGTAACTAGATAACTAAGGATCGCGCACGCAAACTCGATAATCGACTACTGTGGACTTCGACCAAAAACAGGAAGAAAATGGACTTGGACAAAAACTACGATAAAACCTGTTGGAAAGCATTATTTTGCAGCGATTTTTGTGTGAGCATATCAGTGAACACCCTAGACCACTCGGTGAGTTTCACGTCTTTGTAAACTAAAGTTTTATGCGTTTTTATGAATGATTGTTCGAGTGCACCTATGCTTTCATTATAAAGGTGGGGGGGGGGGGAGCTCACACAGAATCCAAAAATTCTCGTGACAGCAGCATCTGTCTAAAAAACAATCTTAACCATTCTATTTCATCAGGACGATCTTAAAACAGGGCTTTAATTGTAAAATACCGAACTTGTCCTTTAAATGACATTATTGCACATGCATTTGTAGGAGTTTGCCTTCCAGACACGCATGGGAGGAGAATATTTAAATGGATCACTCAGGATGATTTATTAAGGTTTACTAGTTGCTTCATTATTTACCGGCCAAAAAAAAGCATGTCTTAATTGTGCTCTCGTGCTAATTTGACCTATTTAGTAAATCTGACCCTTAATCTGAAGTATTAGAACTTTCCTTACTTCCTTCCTTCTGAACTTCCGAACTTACTTCCGAACTTACTTCCTTCTGAACTTACCTCTTTCGGAACTTCCTTCCAAACTTCCTTCCTTCCGAACTTTCTTTCCGGAATTCCTTCCTTCCGAACCTCCTTCTGAACTTCCTTCCGAACTTACTGCTGAACTGACTTCCTTCTGAACTTACCGAACTCAATTTTACTGTTTTTAACTGTTTGTATTGTTATTTTTTATTTAAATATCTGTACTGTGTTGTCTCTATGGACCTTTGTGTCTGGAATAAAGTTGATTGATTACCTCCTTCCTTCCTTCCTTCCTTCCTTCCTTCCTTCCTTCCTTCCTTCCTTCCTTCCTTCCTTCCTTCCTCCCTTCCTTCCTTCCTTCCTTCCCTTCCTTCCTTCCTTCCTTCCTCCTTCCCTCCCTTCCTCCCTCCCTCCCTCCCTCCTTCCTTCCCTCCCTCCCTCCCTCCTTCCTTCCCTCCCTCCCCTCCCTCCCTCCTTCCTTCCCTTCCTTCCTTCCCTTCCTTCCTTCCTTCCTTCCTTCCTTCCCTCCTTCCCCCCTCCCTCCCTCCTTCCTTCCCTCCCTCCCTCCCTCCTTCCTTCCTTCCTTCCTTCCTTCCTCCCTTCCCTTCCTTCCTTCCTTCCTTCCCTCCTTTCCCTCCCTCCCTCCCTCCTTCCTTCCCTCCCTCCCTCCCTCCTTCCTTCCCTCCCTCCCTCCCTCCCCCCTCCCTCCTTCCTTCCCTTCCTCCTTCCCTCCCTTCCTTCCTTCCTTCCCTCCTTCCCTCCCTCCCCTCCCTCCCTCCCTCCCTCCCTCCTTCCTTCCCTCCCTCCCTCCCTCCCTCCCTCCCTCCCCTCCTTCCCTTCCTTCCCTCCCTCCTTCCTTCCCCTCCTTCCTTCCTTCCTCCCTTCCTTTCCTTCCTTCCTTCCTTCCTTCCTTCCTTCCTCCTTCCTTCCTTCCTTCCTTCCTTCCTTCCTTCCCTTCCTTCCTCCCTCCTTCCCTCCCTCCCTCCCTCCCTCCCTCCCTCCTTCCTTCCCTCCCTCCCTCCCTCCTTCCTTCCTCCCTCCCTCCCTTCCCTCCTTCCCTTCCCTCCCTCCCTCCCTCCTTCCTTCCTTCCCTTCCTTCCTCCTTCCCTCCCTCCCTCCCTCCTTCCTTCCCTCCCTCCCTCCCTCCTTCCTTCCTTCCTCCTTCCTCCTTCCCTCCCTCCCTTCCCTCCCTCCTCCCTCCCTCCCTCCTTCCCTCCCCTCCCTCCCTCCCTCCCTCCTTCCCTCCCTCCCTCCTTCCCTCCCTCCCTCCCTCCCTCCCTCCCTCCCTCCCTGCCTCCCTCCCTCCTTTCCCTCCCTCCCTCCCTCCCTCCCTCCTCCTTCCTTCCCTCCCTCCCTCCCTCCCTCCCTCCCTCCTTCCTTCCCTCCCTCCCTCCCTCCCTCCCTCCTTTCCCTCCCTCCCTCCCTCCCTCCCTCCCTCCCTTCCCTCCCTCCCTCCCTCCCTCCCTCCCTCCCTCCCTCCTCCTTCCCTCCCTCCCTCCCTCCCTCCCTCCCTCCCTCCTTCCTTCCCTCCCTCCCTCCCTCCCTCCCTCCCTCCCTCCCTCCCTCCCTCCCTCCCTCCCTCCCTCCCTCCTTCCTTCCTCCCTCCCTCCCTCCCTCCCTCCTCCTTCCTTCCCTCCCTCCCTCCCTCCCTCCCTCCCTCCCTCCCTCCCTCCCTCCCTCCCTCCTTCCCTCCCCTCCCTCCTTCCCTCCCTCCCTCCCTCCTTCCTTCCCTTCCTTCCTTCCTTCCCTCCCTCCTTCCTTCCTTCCTTCCCTCCTTCCCTCCTTCCCTTCCTTCCGGTCTTGGGGGAGTTGTGAAATGTCTAATTAATGTCCTTGAACACAACATCTCAATTCATGGTAAACAAATTCTTCGAAAGTAAGTGCCCTTGAGGAAAAATAAAAAAAGCCCTCCGCTCTGAAAATAATAATGCTTTTATCTCTTACACTCTTGAAGTGCAGGATTAAAACAGGCCACAGGCTTGGCTCAGGCATATCTGATTGCATCAAAACACATGGGTATTTCTTTTCTGTCTTTTTTCATTTAATGTAAGCAGTCCTTGTGAATATGCTGAGCATGTGATATTTTTTTTTTAGCTAAAGCTAAGTGTATTGATGACTTGTTAATGTGAAGCGCCACTGTGAATCGAGCACTGTGATCTGTCAGGTTTTGATGAGTTTCAGGCAGACATTTGAACAGGTCATAACCTACCCTTAACACACACACACACCACACCACTGTGTATCAGTATGACAGCCTGAGTGTGAATGAACCCAAAAGGTTGGTACACTGTTAAACCCTAATGAACAGCTGTCAGGTGACAGTGAATGCTTATCGGTGACACCCAGCTATTGCCTGTTTAACACACCATTTTGAATCCAATGGCCACATAATTGAGTGTACAGACAGACTCATTCACTGTGGTGAGTAGTGTCAATTAAAATGCCTCTCATAAAGTTTCAGAGTTCAGAAGTGATCAAAATAAGTTTCTGAACAAATCATGCTTCGAATTGCTTTTCCAACCAGTCTCTTAATAGGACTCACCCCATCAACATCATGGCAGCACACTCACATACACCAAATGACAAAAGTAATTCTGCCTACAGAAGAGTATTGCCTATCTGCCACACATCGAAATGTCAAGCCTTTACCTATGGTTGACACCCAATTTGACCACACAGTTTTTTTTTTTTCGTACTTTCTTAGACAGCAGCGGATAACCTGAAGAGATATTCTCATTTCTACATGTGAAAGCACCTTGACACCTGCTTTGTGTGGCTCTAAGTGGTCACTGATTGTTCCCTTGACATCTTGTCCCTACAACTTTAATGGGATGTCTAGCACGTACAAGATTAGTGAAACCATTACCCCTTCCTCCAACATTCCCCTGGTCCTGACACTAGCTTTAGTGGCGCTGCCTCCACAAATATCAGCCTTTAAAAGTCTGGAGATCACTTAGAGTCACTCCTGCCAATGGCAGAACTGTCAGGTATTTCAGCTGGAACGCTGGACATGATTGTAGAGGAAGAAAGAAAGAAACATCAGGTCACAATCGTTCTCCAAATCAGTTGTTCTTGTTTCGACGTATCCTTAAGGATTATCACGAATCTCATTCCCATTTCTGGTTTAGTATACGATAAGAGGGAACACGGCACACTGATGGTAAACAGTTAAATGTCACAATTAGCATACAGTATGTGCCATTTTTCACACTACATTAAATAAGGCAGATCGTTCAGTAAACTAGCGAGCTACATTTACAATGCAAATAATTATTTATTATTGTAGATATAGCCCTTTTTTACAACGTTTGCAATGGGAACGTTGCTAAAAACAAGCATGCTATTTTGTTTTATATTAATACCAGGATAATATAGCCGCATTGTGATATTAATACACATGTTGTATATACACTGGTTGGGGTCATACTATTTTTTTAATATTCTCTCATGCTCCACCAAAGCTGTGTTTTTGATCAAAAATACCTTAACAATAATATTGCGAAATATTACTACAATTTAAAACACTGTTAAAATGTAATGTATTCCTCTGATATATTCAGTGTCACATGATCCTTCAGAAATCATTCTAATGTGATGATTTGCAGCGCAAGAAATGTTTTATTATTATTATCATCCTCTTGAAAACAGTTGTGCTGAATATGTTTGTGGTTTGTCATTGTAATTAGTCAACTTTAGAGAAGTAACTATTTTATTATCATTCCTCATTAATGCCAAACTATTGCCAACTGATGGCTTTTTAGTCGGGCTGTCAAGCGATTAATCGCATCCAGAATAAAAGTTTGTGTTTACATATTATATGTGGGTGCACTGTGTATAATTGCTTTGTATATATAAATACACACACATGCATGTATATTTAAGAAAATAATATTTTATATATATAAAATAGCATATATATATATATATATATATATATATATATATATATATATATATGAAGAGTTCAGATGCAAAAGCCTCTAAATGCCATTTGAAATTTTCTTGTTTAATGATGATTTTTATCAAACTTGTATATTTAAGTTCAGTAATTTCACTTAAATGGCAATGATAATTACCTATTAATTGTTATTTAAGTGAAATTACTGAACTTAAATATACAAGTTTGATAAAAATCATCATTAAACAAGAAAATTTCAAATGGCATTTAGAGGCTTTTGCATCTGAACTCTTCATATATATATATATATATATAATATTTATATATAATATAAATTATATGTAAATCTATATACAGTATATACATGAAAATATTTCTTAAATATACAAGCATGTGTGTGTGTATATGTATATATATATATATATATATATATATATATATATATAAAATAATTATACACAGTGCACCCGCATATATTATGTAAACACAAACTTTTATTTTGGATGCGATTAATCGTTTGACAGCCCGACTTTTTTAGCATTCGAGTAAGGAAAGGAAAATGTCTCTCTCTCTCTCTCTCTCTCTCTTTACATAAATGTGTAGACACGCTGATGCAGATGAATCAGAAGAGGTTGACTGAGGTCTGTTAAGCAGCGACATCATTGGTTGGGATCAACACTTGGAATGATTCCATTTAGCAAACATTGGCAAATGCAAAGGTTGGCAGCTTATAGCATAGAGTCCAGCCCAGAGCTCCACTAAGACGGATGAGGGGTCAGAACTGCAGAGAGACCTTTTGCAGTCCATACAGACGACTGCCATTTGACTAGAACAGGACTTGTGAGGTTTCTCGCTCCTCTTGGCATGCATACATTGCGAAGATGGCATGACAATTAATAATGCAGGTCGGCGAGGGTTAATAATTTCTCCTCTCAAAGGAACCAGGTGCAAGCCCGAGGCTACTGTTACGAACCCTGTTGTTAAGAATGCTCGTTTTGTAAGGGTTCAATAACATAAAAGGAGACGCAAGGCAAAAAGCAGTTTAAAACATTTATTTATACTAATAAATGACTGCACAATCTCACGTCTCTCATGTTCTCACTCTTCCCACAGAAAACTCACATTTTCTCTACACTAGACATACCAAACACTAACAAAATAAAACAGAATAGTGGCACAATACAAAGAACACAGGCTTGAGTTGAAGCTGATCGAATGTTTAGATGGTCATGACGCGCACGGAGTTTCACCGCTGCGTGTCTCACACTCCTGCACACACCGCTTATATGCTCAGCACGAGCCATCAGAGCAACGAACCACAGGTGCGCAAGGGAGGAGCCTACACTTAAGAAGAGACATTAATTAGATTACAAGACAAACATACACACACAAATACATAGGCAACACCCATAAGGCTGAGGCCGTAACACTTCTCCCCCTAAAGGAAGAATCAGACTTTTTTTTTTCCTCTTCTTTCCCTCCTTAGAAGGGGAAAAGAAAACTGATTCTGCATAGAACCAGAGCTTAACTCAATCCACGAGACAACGCATCTGCTACCACGTTATCAGATCCTTTTTTATGACGGATCTCTAAATGATACGGCTGGACCATTAAAGCCCAACGCATCAATCGTTGATTATGGTTGTACATTTTACCCAGAAAAACCAGCGGATTGTGATCCGTATAAACAACGATCGGAGAAGAACTAGACCCCACATAAACATTAAAATGTTGTAAGGCTAACAACATAGCTAAAGTTTCTTTTTCAATCGTTGAATAATTCAACTGATGACTGTTAAACTTAGCTGAAAAGTACGATACGGGGTGGCCTATTTCATCAGCACCCTCCTGCAGCAAGACAGCTCCCACTCCAACCGCACTAGCGTCGACCTCAAGCTGGAATGGACGAGTCACATCTGGAGCAGACAGCACAGGTGCACTACAAAGAAGAGATTTAGCAGAAAGAAATGCCTGCTGGCACTCATTAGTCCAGTCAAAACAAACTTTAGGACTACACAACTTCGTTAAAGGAGCAACCACACTCGAGAAATTTTTGCAAAAACACCGGTAGTACCCAACCATCCCCAGGAATCTACGTAGTTCTCTCCTCGTAGTAGGCACTGGGTAACTGAGGACAGCAGTCACTTTTCCGTCCAATGGCCGTACCTTACCGTTTCCCACCTGCTTCCCTAAATAAGTGACAGAAGCCTTAGCAAATTCACATTTTTTTAGGTTTAACGTTAAGGAAGCAGCCTCTAACCGACGAAACACGTCATGCAAGGTCAACATGTGTTCAGCCCATGTAGTCGAATAAATAACTACATCGTCTAAATAGATGTTACAGTTAGGAACGTCACCTAAGACTGTGGACATTAAACGTTGAAACGTTGCTGGTGCGTTTCTCAGACCGAATGCCATGCGTTTATACTGCAGAAAAGAATCGGGGGTTACGAAGGCGGAGATCTTAGAAGCGCGCTCGGTTAACGGCACCTGCCAATAACCTTTCAAAAGGTCTAACTTCGTAATATATTTCGCACCCCCAAGACAATCAATGCAATCTTCCATCCGCGGTAACGGAAAAGCATCAGCCACTGTGATGGAATTTACCTTTCTAAAATCAGTGCAGAAACGTAAAGACCCATCAGCCTTCGGTACCAGAACACACGGTGAGCTCCATGGACTATTACTCGGGACAGCGAAACCATTCTGCAATAAGTACTTAACCTCACTTTTCATGGCTTCTCTCAGACTCATTGGGCAACGATAAGCGTGTTGCTTGATCGGTAATGCGCTACCGACCTCAATGTCATGCTGAATGACATTAGTACCCGGAGGAACGTCATTGAACAAACACGGGAAACTGTCTATCAACTTCATTACGTCCTCTCGCTGTTCAGGCGATAGATAGGATAGTTGCTCAGGAAGCAAAGATAAAATCTTAGAGTTTTCAAAACATCCTCCTCCTAAAGCTTCCATGGATACATTCAACCCATCGTCCGCAGTATCGGCAGGCAAAGCATAAGCCAACAATGAAACGCGCTCAGTATTTCCTTTAGTCACCGATTCACTAACCAAATTCTCAGGGTTCTCTTTTGGTTCGACACAAAAATATGGTTTCAACATGTTTATGTGACATAAACGAGTTTTTCGCCTCCGTTCTGGCGTGTGTAAGATATAATCAGTTTCATTCCACTTACTTTTTATCACGTAAGGACCAGAGAAACGCGCAGAGAGAGAAGATCCAGGAATAGGAAGCAACACCAAAACTTTTTCACCTGGCAAAAAATTACGCATAACTGCTTTCCTATCAAAATGTTTTTTCATTTTCGTTTGTGACAGAGAAAGTGCTTCCTTCGCCACAGCACAAGCATTGTGCAAACGTTCGCGAGTACGTGATACAAAATCAAGGACGTTGGTCTTCACAGACGAACTGTTACCGAGAAATTCTTCCTTTAACATTTTCAAAGGACCACGGACATTATGTCCAAACACAAGCTCTGACGGGCTAAACCCAAGCGAGTCCTGCCGCGCCTCACGTACCGCGAATAACACCAAAGGAACTCCATCATCCCACTCATTCCCAGTCTCTGTACAGTACTTTCTCAGTGCAGATTTTAATGTTTGGTGCCACCTCTCTAAAGCACCTTGCGACTCGGGATGATAGGCGCTTGATACTACGTGAGAAACGCCAAGAGCCTTTAACGAGGCACGGAAGATACGAGACACAAAATTCGAACCCTGATCAGTTTGGACAGTTTTCGGCAAACCGAATGTTGTAAAGAATTTAGTTAAGGCTTTAGTTACTGTCTTAGCCGTTATGTTGCGTAACGGAATGGCTTCTGGAAACCGGGTAGCCGCGCACATGATTGTCAACAAATATTGACAACCAGACTTAGCCCGAGGAAATGGACCCACACAGTCAACTAGAACGCGCTCGAATGGTTCTCCAACGGCAGGAATAGGACACAGAGGAGCAGGTGGTACAATCTGATTAGGTTTTCCACTAACCTGACAAATGTAACACGTCTTACAGTGTGTCACAACATCAGACTTTAACCCTGGCCAGAAAAAATGCTGGAGCACCCGGTTATAGGTCTTAGTTATCCCTAGGTGTCCAGACCAAGGATGGTCATGAGCCAGACTTAAAACATGTGATCGAAATTTCGAAGGTACCACAATTTGATGCACCGCATTCCAATCGTCTCGCTGCTCAGAATTTAAAGATCTACTCCATTTACGCATGAGCACATCATCGTTCCAGTAGAACTGGTGATTACGCAGCGACTTTTTGTCATTTTCAACACTCGCACGACATTTTTCTAATGATAAATCATTTCGCTGAGCTTCGATCAGAATTTCACGCGAGATGGGCAAATCAGAGATCAAACTAAGATCAAAGCCATCAGATGCCTTTAAAGTCGTTTTAGTCGAGTCAGGAGAGTCGGGAAGAACATCAGTTTTCAAAATCTGTGAAAAGACAGAATCACAAAGAGTATTACTTTCGTGAATGTCCTGTTTCGCCTGTGCTCGCGTTACAACAGCACTAAACACATTCGGCAAATTTTTACCAAGTGCATCAGCCTGCGAATCATTGCATGGGACATCAACAACTTGTACTACCGGCATTACCTTACCTCCAGCTATGTCATTTCCCATGATAAAATCCACACCTTTCACCGGTAAAGAAGGACGAACTGCAACCTCAAAGCACCCAGATGCCAAATCAGAAAAAACATATACTCGATGGAGAGGAACAGGCACAAAACCCATTTCAATACCCTGCACAATCGCACTGGTATTACATGCCGAATCAGCACAAAAACCCAGAATATCTGATAATATAAAGGACTGAGATCCTCCTGTGTCACGGAGAATTCTTACAGGTTTTCGGCTTTCGACCTTCTCATTTAACGAAACAAATCCATCGAATACGAAAGGCTGAAAACAGCTGTCAGGTGTCACAAGAGAACTGACGGATGATGGGGACACAGTTTTCACTAGTACTGAACCTCGAGGCTGGAAAGATGAATAATCTTGTCGCTCTTGTTTGCGTTTTAAAGTACGACACTCAGCTATAACATGTCCCGTCTTGTGACAATAACTGCACTCTCGATTAAACTTCGGACTGGTTGGAACCCATTTATTTCGTGAGTCGGAAAGATTTTCATTTTCCTTTAATGAGGAACCCCCACAGTCAGACGGACGCTTTGAAAACACAGTTTTATGCATTAATGCGTACTCGTCAGCTAACACGGCAGCCTGTTGTACAGTGCTGACTTTCTGTTCATTTAAATACAACGCAGTACGTTCGGGAACACAGTTCTTAAATTCTTCAATCAGCAAAAGTTCTCGCAAAGAATTATAGTCAGTTACCCTGCACGCCTTGATCCACCGATCAAATAAAATGCCCTTTTCGCGAGCGAACTCGACATACGTTTGAGACATGCCTTTGTTCGTAGTGCGAAATCGTTGTCGATAGTGCTCAGGAACTAATTCATACGCTCGTAATATTGCAGTTTTCACGGCATCGTACTGTACGCTTTCATCTACCGAGAGAGATGCACACACCTCTTGTGCCTTACCTGAGAGTTTACATTGTAACATTAGTGCCCAAACCTCGTTTGGCCATCTTAAGGCAACAGCAATTCGTTCAAAAGCTTGAAAATATGCCTCAACTTCCCTCTCACGGAAGGGTGGAACAATAGATATATTTTTAGCCACATCAAAATGTGTCGAAAACGGCGCTACAGACTCAGATCCCACATCAGACGGCACAGAATTAACACCCGAAGTGGATGGACCAGCAGATGTCTCAGAATTAACCTCCAACCGAGATGTTTTGACGATAGATTTTTTAGGTACCGCTGAAGCAGCCTGCAACTCCAACTCCCGCAATCGCACCTTCATATCAGCGTCAATTCGGTACATTTCAATCTGATGCTTCAAATCATCTTGTCTCGCCTGAGCTTTATCCTGAGTTTCTAACTGTAACCGTGCTAAACGTAGCTTTAAACGGGAATCTGTACGCAAACCTGATGATTCTGCGGACAGCGACAAAGGTTCAAATTTAGGTAGTGAAAAAGACGGACGTACCTCCGCACCAACCCCGATCACTGGAGTAACTGGAACACCACTCGTTACACGTAAGGGCGGACTTCCTGCAGCTGGTATCGCCAACTCCGCTGCTGCAGTAGGAACAGCCTCAATAGAAGAAAATACCCCTTTATTAATCAGACTAGTCACTAAACAAGCTTTCAACTCTTCCTTACGAAGTGTTCTAGAGATAGAAATCTCATAATGTTGAGCAATAAGAAACAAATCATTTTTTCGACATGTCTCTAAAGCTTCAACACTAGGTTGATCTAAAAATTGACTAAGCTCAAACGTTGCCATCTTTATAAAAAAAAAACGAAAAGAAAAACACGCAAAAGCAATCAGGATAATCCAACACCCTCTGGACCTACCTACCTAGCCATTAATCTAAATAATACCCTACCTAGTCTTCAGAGGGTACCGATTAAGAGATCGCTCTCTCCCCCGGAATACCTCCAAAAACAACAAACTAAAATAATAAAGCAAAACAATAAACAGTAAACCGTCGTCAGAACTGGCGCTAAGCACAGCCCTGCTGGCTTACTCTAACTAACCAGAGGATATTGGTCACCTGAATTAAATTAGATCAATCAAATTGCCACTACTCAAACACATATCTTGGACGAGCCCCCAATTATGTTACGAACCCTGTTGTTAAGAATGCTCGTTTTGTAAGGGTTCAATAACATAAAAGGAGACGCAAGGCAAAAAGCAGTTTAAAACATTTATTTATACTAATAAATGACTGCACAATCTCACGTCTCTCATGTTCTCACATTTTCTCTACACTAGACATACCAAACACTAACAAAATAAAACAGAATAGTGGCACAATACAAAGAACACAGGCTTGAGTTGAAGCTGATCGAATGTTTAGATGGTCATGACGCGCACGGAGTTTCACCGCTGCGTGTCTCACACTCCTGCACACACCGCTTATATGCTCAGCACGAGCCATCAGAGCAACGAACCACAGGTGCGCAAGGGAGGAGCCTACACTTAAGAAGAGACATTAATTAGATTACAAGACAAACATACACACACAAATACATAGGCAACACCCATAAGGCTGAGGCCGTAACACTACTGTAAAAGCGAGCACGTCGACTCCACTGAGAATAAATAGCCAGTACCGCCACTTCCATAAGCACATATGTGCTAAACAGGGATGTTTGATTCCCTATTCACACTGAATTAAAGCCTTGTGAGAAAACATTGCACCTGAGTCCGATTCATTCCCCACGGGAAGCTGAAGATCGGCATGCTAATGTAGTTCGGCTCCCGCATGCTACTGTACGTGACAATAAACAAAGTCATTCGAAACCTGATTCCCAAATACACAAATAATTGCTCTTATTGTCTTTTACGTAATCAAAACATATTATTCCTGACCACAAAGGTCTTAAGTTTTTATCTGTCATTTAATATAACATCTAACCATCCGCTGAAAAGGTTTGATTAAGGAAGTGACACATTTCGTTCTCGGATCTGACCCCAGCTTTTCACATAACGCTTACCTCGTTAATGAGGCGCCACACGACACGAGGAGACACAAAACACTTCATTATGGGCTGCGGTGAATCATTTTTACTGCTCGTGTTCATGTGGGCTTGCAGTCTGAGAACACCTTATCACTTTTATTTAATCCAAATTGATGTAAAAGGATTGAATGCTACTTGATATTGTGCATCTTTGAAATGCAATTATGGCCCCGATGGACCAATAATAGTCTAGTCGGGGTAACATCAGCACTTATGATTATGAACTGATTTTAATATCACTCTTTCTGTTCCCTAGTGTGAAAGAAGAGAGCGAGAAAGAGGGAAAAAAACGTTTGGGCTTGTTTTGTAACTGATTAAAACTTGAGTTTCCACATGTTTTTGAAAGAAGTCTCAGTCACGCTTTAGATAAGAGTCCAATTCTCCCTATTTACTAACTATTAACTGCAACGTTTGCCTCAGTAAACTCCTAATTACTGCTTATTAATAGTTAGCTGTAAGGTAGTTGTTAAGTTTGGGTGTGATTTTTAAAGGGGTAGTTCACTTTAAAAAAAAAACTTTTGCTGATAATTTACTCACCACCATGTCATCCAAGTCAAGATGTCCATAACTTTCTTTCTTCAGTCGAAAAGAAATTAAGGTTTTTGATGAAAACATTCCAGGATTTTTCTCCATATAATGGACTTCAATGGGAACCAAACGGTTCAAGGTCCAAAAGACAGTTTCAGTGCAAACTGTAAACTGTTCAAAGGGCTTTAAACAATTATAGACGATGAATAAGGGTTTTATCAAGCGAAACAACATTAAAAAAAAAACAAAAAAAACCAAACAAACAAACAAACGAAGTTTTCTAAGCTCAAATGCTCACCTTGCTCTGTTCTGTGATGCACGTTTGTGACTCTCCTATTCGAACTCGTTCATCAAAATGAACGAATATTGTATTCATGTAATAATTTACAGTATTATTCCTGTAAATTAAAATATGGTACTTTTACTGCAAATGAAAAATACAATACTCGTACTAACTGTAAATATTAAGACAGTATACGATTGTCTCACTGTAATTTAAATTACAGTACTGGTACTGTAAACGCTTTTACAGTAACTTACTGGCATCCAGCTGCCAGTAAGTTACTGTAAAATCTACAGCAACCTTTTTAAAGTGTACATTTATGTACCGTCACTTTTGATAAATGTAATCCTTGCTGAATACATAATAAAAGTAAAAACTTACTGACCCTCAAAACTGTAGTGTATATCTCTCAAACCTTCTAAAACATATTGGCGTCAGAATCTTCTTATTACTTTCTCCATTCAGTAAAAAAAAGCTTGACATTTCATGAGCGGATTCGGTTATGTAGAGGTTCATTTGTCGCCTGATCGTTAAACGTTTTTTCGTCATCTTTAATAACACAAAATGGCAAAAAAGAAAATCAAATTAAATTTCCAAGCAGGCTCATTGAACCAGGGCAGTGCTCCTAAACGCTCCACTGGAGAAAGTGTGTACACCGTGTCCTGAGCTTTTGAAAATTGCCTTTGGAGCACAGAGGCCCTAAACCATCCCACAGCGACACTTTACCCTTCCTCACACTAAACCCAAAAGGTCATTCTTTTGTCTTTGTGGGCTCTGTCAGATTGCTGTCTTTTCTCATATGTGAGAACGCTAAGATGCTGTGAGCCAGTCAATACAGGTATCTGAGGGTAATGGAAAGAGATTGATTTTTAATGTTTCCCTGCCCTTCGGAATGAAACAAAGACTCTTCTCAACATATTGGTAATCCATGTGACATAATTAAAATGCGTACCCAGTGAATTAACTCTTGCCTAACGAGATTACGATTTTAGTCAGTTTAATATTGCAACTACGTCTCGGGTGTTCGGAAATATGAGATGAGGGCAATCATACTTGAAATGTATTTAAATTAAACCCAAATGAAGATTTTCTAGGAAGTCAAACATCACAAGTTGTGATTTGTGGACCTCCTGTGACTTTTCCCTCCGTAATGTTAGTGGAGCAATCTGTCAAGTCTGGTCAGTATGGCATATTGAGTTGTGATTTGTAGGATGAAATTGCAGCATTGCATGCTGGACTGTTTTTGGCTCAGTATGGGGCTGGATGATTTCCAAGCATCGCTCATTCTTTTTTGCTTTTTTTTTTTTTTTTTTTTTGCTGATTGATCACCGCTACAAACACCTTTGAATTGTGAACCTATAGCATTCCAGAGCCTTTTTTCTTTAAATGAAACAGCATTTTTCAGAGCATCAGGTTTAATGTAAAGCTTGCATTTACTGCCATGACAGATTTAAAGCTAATTGTGATCCTGATAAGGAGATTATTTGGAATGGAGACATGGCTTGGAGACACACAGCATTTGGCAGAGCAAAAACAGACAAAGAAACAGGCAATATTGTGTAATTTACTTAATATGAACTTCTTGTTCATTATGCTAGTGTATATGAAGAGTTCAGATGCAAAAGCCTCTAAATGCCATTTGAAATTTTCTTCTAGAATGGTCATTTTTATCAAGCATGTATATTTAAGTTTAGTAATTTCACTTAAATGGCAATTAATAGGTAATCTTCATTGCCCTTTAAGTGAAATTACTGAACTTAAATATACAAGCTTGGTAAAAATGATCATTTTAGAAGAAAATTTCAAATGGCACTTAGAGGCTTTTGCATCTGAACTCTTCATATATTCAATTGCTGATTATTATTATATGTAAAATGGCCTAATGGTTCGCAAACTGACAATTCAAATGACTGCTGTGTACCACAATAACAGGCTTTATTTCATCTTCGATTCTAGCTTTAGGTTTAATGACATATTTGTGTTTTAAACGCAGCCTTTCCAAACTCATTGAAGCCTACTGTGTCATCAGGCTCTTTATTATATAAGATATATACGTCCACCCTAATCCTACGAGGCAAACAAAAATAACAGTGTTCGACAATGTAAAATAGAGTCACAGAGTGCTTGTCAAATATTGCATTTGGAAATACCAGCTAACTGACTCACTGCCTTATATTTAGCAGTGTGCCGAGAGGTACAAAATGTATTCCGGGTATTAAATTGGCCTAATAATAATAATAATAATAAAAAATCCTCCAGATCCTGTGACAACAATACCAGTCTGGCTGTAATACTGGGAGCTAGACACTTCCAGCTGGGCATTATTAATAAGCTTAACATCCGACCAGACAAGACAAGAGAGCAGCTAGAGAGAATCACATTTCTGGAGTTGGAGTCAAACATGTATGGCAAACAACCCCCGTACCTCCCAGGAAGACCTCAATTAATTTGTTATTTTAAACAGGATTTAATAGGCCACACAGGCTAGGGGTGGTACACATTTAGTCACATCTGCATGCCTGAATGAAATGCTCAATAATGCATTATGGATTATATTTCAATTTCAAGATATCAGGCAATTATGAGTCAACTCCAAAGCTCAATCTCAAGTCATTTCCAGGAAAGCAGAACGACGGTGATCTGAATACCAAAACGGAGATGGAAAAGAGTGCACTGGCCGCAGGTTTTCTCCAGATGCTCATTGTGTAGATGAGCTGCAAATGTGAAACGACAAAATACATGAATCGTAAGTTTAAACTCCACAGTAACCGTTGTCCACAGTATGACGAACCCTAATTTTAGCTTTAACCGCACTAATGATTTTGGGCAACTGTGTTTTTCAAAGCATTCTGGCATGTTGCTTTTCTTCACAGTAAGTGCAGTGTAATCTTTCAAGCTCATTTCATGTGTTTCTACTCAAACATATTCACATGTGAATTGGTTTTTGTTGCGTTTGGCATCCCACGCTGTTGTCATCCAGTGGACTAATATAAGCTGTATTGTGTTTGTAAATGGGGCTGAGGTGCCTTTTTCTGTTTATTTCCTCCCTGTGGCATTGAATTCTTTGTGCATGTGTTTGTATGAGCTGTTGCATATTTATTTGGTTCTGTGGAAGGGTTTTATGCAGATGAATAGGCTAGGAAGTGAGGAATTTAGATGGGCAGTTGCGTTGCCAATATTAATTCCATTATTACTGTACCTTTACAGTGTTTGATATGGCCATAGTTATTCCTGCCAATTGCTTGCCGTCACATTTATCTGGCTCAAAGAATGACAGGGTTGATATTCAAGCAAATGGTATGCAAGACACTGACATCCCGGCACACGGCACTAACAGTTCGTTTAAAAGGACTAATGCTTCCCCAGCAATTTTCCATTTAGTGCTTCCCTTTTTATCTCTCTTTTCTGCTCCTTTTTGTTCTCATTCATATTTAATGCAAAACTGACATAACCACGACTTTCAAAGCATGCTGAGAACATATAGAGGACTTTAAATCCCACACAGCCGAACAGGACGTTTCGTGGCAGATGTTTGGTCATAATGCTCGGCAGCTGCAGGATGCATTCATCTCTTTCAGCAACTGAAGTATTGAAAAATTCAATACAGAAGTTACTTATTCTCGATTGTATTTGTTAGTAAAAATAGACTGCATAAACTTTTTGGTGAGGTACTATATGCGCATTTACTGGTTTTGAAATCGACTTCAAAGCATAATCACAAGTGTGACAGCTAATCTTTGTCTACTTTTATGGCTACAAATTTTAAATGCTAGGTGTGTTTTAATTGGTTGGTCATTTAAAACGCACTGTAGTTGCCAAAATTCGTTTTTATTGACCCTACAAGTTCGATTAAACAATCAAAATATGAGGAAGATATTTTATAGTTTTAAATATTTTAAATATGAGGCAAGAAATAAACACTAGTTAAGGTATTTATCTGACGATAAATGTCAGAATATTTGACGATACCCATTTTTTTGTAAACTAAAATGGGTAAACTATAGCAACAGGTTTTATTTTACTATGTGTAACGGAGGCCAGCTAGTAGTCTCTGTGAGAATAAACCTCACTCCTCTGATCTCAATAAGCGCTCCAGTGACAGACGCTGACTATCACGCTGGAGACCCGGGTTCGAGGCCAGCAGAGAGCGGGGCGAGTAGGACCCGGGTGGAGGGGTTACGTTGGTGCCATGACCCGGATAGGAGTGAGGTTTAGGGTGGTGAGTGTAACGGAGGCCAGCTAGTAGTCTCTTTGCGAAAAAACCTCACTCCTCTGATCTCAATAGGCGCTAGAGATGCATAGTTGGCAGTTACAACCGCGGATCGGGTGGATGACATGCCGAAAAAATATTCTGATTATACCTACATCCGGAAAAAAAAAATCGAGCACACTTTGAAATAGTCATATTTTCATCAGGCAGCTAGTCGAGTCTATGCGACAGACGCTAGAGGTTGCAGTCTTTAGCCTCCTTGTTAGATGCCTCACACTGGAGACCCGGCTTCGAGGCCCACAGAGAGCGGGGCGAGTAGGACCCGGGTGGAGGGGTTACATTGGTGCCATGACCCGGGTGGGAGTGAGGTTTCGGGGGGTGTAATGTAGGCCAGCTAGTATTCTCTTTGCGAGTAAACCTCACTCCTTTGATCTCAATAAGTGTTCCAGCGACATACGCTAGAGGCTGCAGTCTTTAGCCTCTTTGTTAGACTGCCTGACTCTCACGCTGTAGACCCGGGTTCGAGGCCCACAGAGAGCAGGGCGAGTAGGACTCGGGTGGAGGGGTTACATTGGTGCCATGACCCGGATGGGAGTGAGGTTTGTAGTCTCTTTGCGAGTAAACCTCACTCCTCTGATCTCAATAAGCTCTCCAGCGACAGACGCTAGAGGCTGGAGTTTTTAGCCTCCTTGTCAGCGTCCCTGACTCGTAGGACCGGGTGGAGGGGTTACATATGCAAAAAAGATTTTGTAAGCATACAGCATACATGCTTATATGCAAGTCAATAGTTAGCTTTAACATATTTTTAATAATTTGAATAAAGGGAAGTGTCGTCAGAATTCCTTGGCCGGACATTATATATTATCTCTCTCTCTCTCTCTCTCTCTCTCTCTTACCTTATGTAAATACAACTCATAGAGTCCCTCTAATATTCAGGGTGCTACGAGTTCTTTATGGGATTATATCATTTTGAAAGCACATAAAATTGCAGGAAATGTTCAGTCCAACAGTGGCTAATGGGAGATGAGGAGTGATGGCCCTGCCTTGTTGGCTAAAGCCCAATCACACTCCATCTGATCTTTACCTCAGCGAAGGCCTATATAGATCCATACTGAGCAGTTAGAGTGTGCTCTGGACTTGTGAAACTCAGCACTTTCCACTTTAATGACCAGGCCTCAGCACTTCTTCATTACGGAGGAAGATCAGTTTCATATGATTCAAAGTCGAGAGCAGAAACGTACTGGGTGGGTAGGGAGGTTCTGTCTAATGAGGCTGTGTGTGCGAATGCTTGTTTCTCTGCCTGTCGTGTGCTGTTATTCAAAGCTCCCTTCATCCTGAACAATCACTTTTTCAGACAGCATCACCATTCATGTGTGCAGATTGTTTCTGGCAGATCCTTACAGCTAAGCAACTTTTCTTCAAGGAGGGTTGTGTTTAATCGTCAGCCTTCACATGGTGTGGCTTTAATCAGAATTATGCGATCGCTGGCGATGAGGAGCTGTGGCGTACAGCATGCGATTATAAGCCTGTTTGTCTGACAGGCTAATTCTCATTAGAACACGTTCTGTGGTCTCTCTCGTATGAGAGCCTGCCAAAACAGCTGTGTCAAAAGAGGTCACAGCATAATTATCAACCTGTGGTGGTAACGACCAATTTATTCCTCATTTTCCTGACTCTGTGGTTATCTGTAGCGGTGTGACGATGAAGCTGTTCGGATCTTGAGCCAAAGCAGGTCGATGGGATCGGGAGAAAGTTATCCGGTAGCATTCCCGGTCATCTAATGTCAGCCGCTTGGCATTTATCGTAATAAGCAACGCTTTTGTTCTCATCAGTTAAATTTCAGTTAAGTGCAACTTTGGATGGAAAAATGTGGGTCATTTATCACTGCTTTGGCACAAATGCATTCAATGTCATTCTTCTCTCACTTAAACACAACCACTGCCAAATGGACCTACAGGCCATTTATACTCTTTTCTGAAATGTTAAACTTAAGTTCAAAACTTAACTTAATACAAAACTGAATAAGACATTTCTACAGTAACGCCATGTTCAAATATATTCTGAAACATTTCGACTAGACAGGTGTTAATCTTTACATTTTATTACAATCTGTTCAAAAGGGGAACAACTTAAGAATACTGTTGCACGGTAATGTAAGCATGTTTTTTATTTTTTTATTTAAATGTTTTGAGTGCTAAAGTGTGCTTTGTTGGGTCACGTCCTTTGCTAGTCTTATGTAAGATTGAGTTACATTCAAAGTATTGTCCTAGAACTATAAGTACACTTTTAAACTCTATATTTGTCAAATGTGAAATTAAAAGTTTTAAAGTAAATCTGAAATCATTGTTCTTTTGTCATGCTTTAAAGGTGCATTGCGCAACATTTCATGTTAAAAATACCTGTTTTTCTAACCCATACCGCCTGATGGGCTTTCTCTGATCGCCTCTATTATCCTGTAAAGTAAAATAAATAAGAGGGATTCGGGACGGAATTTGAGACGGGGCGTGACGTCACGCTCACCTGGCATTGTCTGGCAGGTTTGTGTATTCGCCGCCATTCTCCGTATCAGCGAAGACAACTCGAGCGACACAACTTTAGTCAACTTTCCACAAAAGTAGAAGATGGATTCAAAGAGACCGGCTTGTAGTTTATTCCGAACCCCAACGCAAACTCCACGCAAGACAAAGAAAATAAAACTTTTGTCTAGTGCCAGGTGTCGGAATAAGACGAGAGTCAACATCGGGAAGCTTTCAACAAATGGCGAGGTCTCCGATCTGCTCTACGACTCAAACGGGCCCTATACAAAGTAATAACTTATATTGTTCATTAACGTGTTTCCATAATAATACAATCATAAGTGGATACAGTAAGCACATAAAACAGTTCAACATGGAGATAGATGGAAACAAAAACCGTTTCCCCCTCACACACATTTACTCAAATGTCTTTCCTTTCATATATTTAAAATGACTTGCAGATTTATAACTTTATTACCTCTGAAGACATTATGACTGTAACAAAAAATGTGTGCGGCTGATGCTGGTTATGAACAGCTTGTGCAAGCGTGTGTGTGTGCGTGAGGTCCAGTTTCACTTGTCGCCAGAGGGGGCGTAGTTCTCCTTGCGCAATGCACCTTTAAAGAAGTACACTTTTAATATGTTGACTAACATACTAAAGCAGGCATGCTTCATTATAATTTTAACCGTGGTGTGGTATTTGATATTACAAAGTACATATAAAGTTAATAAATGTTTTATTATTCCTTTTATATGTAATAAATTGCAACTTCATTACAAATATGTAATTACAAATATATTGAGGGATTCATGTGCATTATTTCAACGCTGTTTAGTTTTTATTCGCGCCAATTCAGCATTAGTAACTTAATTTTCTGATCTCCTGTTCATTGCTCATTTTAATTGTTTCACTCGTGAATTCAGGGAATTGCTAACTGGAGACTTGCTCTGACCAGATCATCTGAATTAGTGAGATGTTGACTCGAGAGCAGAGGCAGTCAAATCAGTCCAATTCACAAATGAATCTTTCAGTGTCAAACGTTTTAACAGGTTAATTGAAAATAATCAGCTTGTTCACGAATCGGACATTGCTATCGTGTTTAGGAGCGGGTGACTGTTTCTTCAGTTCAAAATAACAAGGAACGACATGTGTTTATGAAATGTAGCAGAGTACGCTTTGGAATGTATGAAGTTAAAGTTTCTGTTCACCATGTAACGGAAGTGAAACTTCTTCTTGAACGAGAAGAAATAGGGTGGGACTTAATTGGTGGTTTTAATTAGATGGTTGTGGTTTGCTATTGGTTGATCTAATGTGAGTGACTGATTGTCCCGCCCTCATGCCAGTAAACACATCATCAGAGAAGAAAACAGATGCTACAAGAGGGAGGGGAAGTTATGTTGATCAAAGATTACAAGGGCACATGCATTTAATAAATGATAGTGATGTAAACACCATAAAATGCACATCTTTGGTTGAATGGCCGTCAATGAATAAAGATGCTTCTTGCTGGCAGATACTATAGCTGGTCCATTTATCTGGCTGGGTCACACTCACCAGCCAAACCTTGACCCCTTTGAGCCAGACTCTATTATTGACCTCTCAGTGGTCTGCCCTAGATGAGTCCAACTCCATTGAAATCTAGTAGAGAGAGCGTGATGTTTTTTCTCTATCTCTATCTGTCTCTTCCAGCCCATACCCTTGATCAGTCTCACTGACATCACACTGTGGGAGTTTTATAAGCATGATGCCTTCCAGCATGATTTATTTATTTCACAGGTGTTGCTTTCCTATCATGGAGATTAGTATGACTGTGCTTTGGTTTCCCTGACATATAAAGGTTCAGCGACAGCAGCTCGGGATGCTTTGGCAAAGAGCCCTTTGTTGAAAGCATTGACTGTACTCTACATAACTTATTTATGATTTGTATTTGGGACAGAGACAAAAGAAGATCCCGGCACATTGTATTTATTTCTTTTTTGTGTTATGCACAGCAGCGTCTGTCTTTTTGGGTTGGCAAAGTGTTGCAATTCTAACAGAGAAGTACATTATAAATATATTTGTGTGTGTGTGTGAGAGTATTTATGTGGGTGAGGCTGGTTGTTTTGTAGCTTAGCGTTCCAGGGGATTTTTGACTGGTTAGTATTGGGCCCTGCTGGGAAATAGTGACATATTTAATGTGCATTTTATATTGTGCATTTTAAGATTTTTTTTTTCAAATAAGAAATTCATACCTTTTATTCAGCAAGAATGCATTAAATTGATTATTTATATATATATGAAGAGTTCAGATGCAAAAGCCTCTAAGTGCCATTTGAAATTTTCTTCTAGAATGATCATTTTTATCAAGCTTGTATATTTAAGTTCAGTAATTTCACTTAAATTGCAATGAGGATTACCTATTAATTGTCATTTAAGTGAAATTACTGAACTTGAATATATAAGCTTGATAAAAATGACCATTTTAGAAGAAAATTTCAAATGGCACTTAGAGGCTTTTGCATCTGAACTCTTCATATATATATAATGACACACACACACACACACAAAAAAAAAAAGTTAATAAATGCTGTTCTTTAGAACTTTTTCATCAAAAATTCTTGAACTTCTACAGCATTAGTTATTGTTATTTTCACCATTTGTTAACGTTTTATTATCTGTTAACATAGTAAATGCAGCGTGATCTAACATGAACATGAATATTTGTATTAACTTCGATTACCAAAGGTTAAAGGTGCTGTGTGTAATTTTTGACTGTGCTAAAGCATAAAAATACCATCATATGATTGCAGAGATTTAGGAAACATGCTATGTTCACATAGTTTCTTCTCTACTTTGAAATGTGTGTTTCGTGTCTGAACGTTTGTTTTTGTTTTGGTCTGTATGATCCCGCCCACTGCTAATTTACCCAGTGGGTTTGCCAGTTGGCGTAAAACACAGCGGCTTGCAGTCATGGAAGCCAGCAAATGAATTGGGTCAGAGAGTCTACTCAACCTAAAAATCCTCGCCATCCAACTAAAACTCTGAACGGGAGTACACTCTTAGAAGAAAGGGTTCTATATAGAACCTTAAAAGGTTCTATCAGCGCTACGTATTTGGAACCCCTAAAAGGTTCTATACACTCTTAAAAAAAGGGTTCCTCTGGGTTCTATATAAAACCCTGGGGTTCCATACTTGGCCAATAGAACCTTTTACCAAAAAAAAAAAAAATGGTTCTATATAGAACCATTTTGGAGTTCCATATATGAAGCAGGGGATGGAACCATTTCTGGTTCTAAATAGAACCATTTCTTCTAAGAGTGTATATTAAAAAGTGGATAAATCAATGTCCTCAATGTGGCAACCCGTGTGAGTGTGAGGTTGGTAATGCCAACTAACAACTTAACGTTAACAAATTAGACCATTCTGTAGTACTGAAAGGCTTTTAAAACGGCTTTTATATTTGTATATTTTTCTCTGTCTGCTACCTTAGACGCCAAGAAATCCTTAAAAAGGCCCTGACGTGACTTTGAGGCGAGGTCATAAGTTCTTGTTCAGGGTTTTCGTGGTGAAGTGTTGGATGTTTTCTTGAGTTCATCATCCACTCACAATGGCTTGAAATCCTCCAGGGCCGCTGTAACCTGCCGTGCAGAATGAATTTGCCAGGCATGCCATAGATTTAAAGAAGTCATCTTTCTATTTCTTTTCTCTTCCTGTAGCTATGAGGGGCTGGAGAAGAAGCTGAGGGAGGTTTTCACCGAGAGGACAGGAATTTTACGACAACTCTCCAAAACATCAAAGGAGCTGGACAGCATCAAGGGGAACCTGCAGGTAACACTCTCCGGCCTCACTGCGTGCTCATGGGAAACTTAAAGGGATTTGTGTTTCTTTGAAAATGTAAATAATCCATATGAGTGCATTTTTGTTACATGATTTAATGCTAGCAGATGGAGATTTTTTTCAAGATTTTTCTTCTGTGTGAGAGGCGTCTCACTTAATTTTCTAACTCTCTGTGGCTGCGCAAGGTTTTGCACTATGGTGTTTCTGCTTCTCAGATCTTTAGTCCGCTCTTATCATGTGTTGCTTTTGCATTTTATGTTTTCTTGACATTTTCACTTAATGCAATTATGAGGTGTAAACATTTTCTATACCTTAAAGAAGGATTGAAATATTATTTAGGGCAGAAGATTGTCTGTTTTTGTGTCTCCATTGTATTATTTATTTATTTATTTATTTATTTAGTACACATTGTGCCCTTGTGAATATTTCTGACTTTGCAAAGGTTAAAAACAAAAAGAACATAACATTTTAATTGAAAACATTCATTATCTTCTAGTAGGTAAAAGGGTAACACTTTACAAAAAGATTAAATTAGTTAACATTGCATTAATGCAGTAAGTATTAAATGCATTAAACATAATTTATTGTTTATGATTGTATTAAAATATAAGTGCCTTTTGGAGAAAAAAAAACAGAATCTTTAACAATAACTGTATAATGTTTTTGCTGAAATGCATGCTGGGAACCTTTTAACAAAACTGCTAAATTAATTCGTTAATTGGCTAGTCAGCCAGTCAGTCAGTCAGTCAGTTTTGGCTATATTTGAGGAAATATTAATATGTTTTTGATTTTGAAAAGATTGTCCTCAGCCTCAATTTGAGAAGGGTATTTTTCACCCAAAAATGTTAATTCTGTCCTTTACTCACACTTGTGTTGTTCCAAACCTCTATGGCTTTCTTTCTCCTTTGGATCATAAAAGAGTCTCTTTTTTTTTTTTTTACCCATGCAGTGTAAGTTTGGTAACTGTTTGATTTGGTCAAAATATATTTTTATTTTGCCAAAGAAAGTCAGAAGTGACATGAACAAATTTTCATTAGTGCACCGTCCCACATATTCACAACCTATAAATAAGGCTTGTTTCTTGTACATTTCGATGTTAGCTAGCCAAAGTAGATGGGTAAACTCGCTGGCTGAACTAATAATTGCAAATGAAAGCACCCTATTACATGCGATTGCATGAGAGATCTCTCAGAGAATCATTGAGAGCAGAATTATCTGTTGGATCTGTTGAACAGGACACAACAAACCACTAAACCAATACACAAAACACAGAGTAATTTTAAAATACAGTAAAGCACAACCAATAGTCAGCCGCTATGCAACTATAAAAAACTGAGCTGCATTAATAAACCTGGCAAGCAGACCTGTGAAGCGGTGCTGGCGCATGTGGAGACAGATTAGCCACAAAGAGAACGCATTATTCTAGGTATCTGAGCCAGTCGATCAAATACTTGATTGTCTTGTCCAATGGCAGTCAACCAGGCACTGGTGCCCGAGAAGGAAAAAACATACGCTCCAAATGCATTCAATCTAATTCATAGAGTGATTTATTGTTCTGCTGAAGTGCTTGGAGCGTTAATGGATAAGGACAATAACGGCGTAAATAAAACTGACAGAAATAGTTTGAAAGAGCTTTTATTTATATATATATATACACTCACCGGCCACTTTATTAGGTACACCTGTCCAACTGCTCGTTAACACTTAATTTCTAAGCAGCCAATCACATGGCGGCAACTCAGTGCATTTAGGCATGTAGACATGGTCAAGACAATCTCCTGCAGTTCAAACCGAGCATCAGTATGGGGAAGAAAGGTGATTTGAGTGACTTTGAACGTGGCATGATTGTTGGTGCCAGAAGGGCTGGTCTGAGTATTTCAGAAACTGCTAATCTACTGGGATTTTCACGCACAACCATCTCTAGGGTTTACAGAGAATGGTCCGAAAAAGAAAAAACATCCAGTGAGCGGCAGTTCTGTGGGCGGAAATGCCTTGTTGATGCCAGAGGTCAGGGGAGAATGGCCAGACTGGTTCGAGCTGATAGAAGGGCAACAGTGACTCAAATAACCACCCGTTACAACCAAGGTGGGCAGAAGAGCATCTCTGAACGCACAGTACGTCGAACTTTGAGGCAGATGGGCTACAGCAGCAGAAGACCACACCGGGTGCCACTCCTTTCAGCTAAGAACAGGAAACTGAGGCTACAATTTGCACAAGCTCATCGAAATTGGACAATAGAAGATTGGAAAAACGTTGCCTGGTCTGATGAGTCTCGATTTCTGCTGCGACATTCGGATGGTAGGGTCAGAATTTGGCGTCTACAACATGAAAGCATGGATCCATCCTGCCTTGTATCAACGGTTCAGGCTGGTGGTGGTGGTGTCATGGTGTGGGGAATATTTTCTTGGCACTCTTTGGGCCCCTTGGTACCAATTGAGCATCGTTGCAACGCCACAGCCTACCTGAGTATTGTTGCTGACCATGTCCATCCCTTTATGACCACAATGTACCCAACTTCTGATGGCTACTTTCAGCAGGATAATGCGCCATGTCATAAAGCTGGAATCATCTCAGACTGGTTTCTTGAACATGACAATGAGTTCGCTGTACTCAAATGGCCTCCACAGTCACCAGATCTCAATCCAATAGAGCATCTTTGGGATGTGGTGGAACGGGAGATTCGCATCATGGATGTGCAGCCGACAAATCTGCGGCAACTGTGTGATGCCATCATGTCAATATGGACCAAACTCCCTGAGGAATGCTTCCAGCACCTTGTTGAATCTATGCCACGAAGAATTGAGGCAGTTCTGAAGGCAAAAGGGGGTCCAACCCGTTACTAGCATGGGGTACCTAATAATGTGGCCGGTGAGTGTATATATATATATATATATATATATATATATATATACACGTATACAAAATATATCCACCACTGGAATGGATAATCATGATTTTGATGCAGTTTCTATTCATTGAGATTCAGTGTGTCACTCTTTCCTGCATGTGAACGCATAGCAATGTGTGATGGTTCTGTTAGGATGTTATGTGGTGTTGGGAAAGTTCACTTTCTACATGAACTAGTTCAAAGTTCAGTTCACACATTTTAAAATGAACTAGTTCAGTTCATAGTTCATACTTCAAAAAACGAACTAGTTCATTCAAAGTTCTTTTTTTTTCCATATGTTGCGAGATTTTATTTTATTTTATTTTTTTATTGCCACATCCCATATACAGCCACAGACAACAATTATTTTATTGATGGGCAGTTTGCATAGAAATGTAAGATTTTTCCCATCCTCACTGACCTCGTCATAAAATCCGTTTAAATGATCATACGACGCCTCCTCGCTCGCTGTTTTGTCGACGGCGGCCGCGGCATGACACTGGTGTCTTGTGTTGCCAGATTGGGTGTTTTTTCCGCTATATATTAAAGGAGTAGTTCACTTTAAAAAAAACTTTGTTGATAATTTACTCACCCCCATGTCATCCAAGATGTCCATGTCTTTCTTTCTTCAGTCGAAAAGAAATTAAGGTTTTTGATTAAAACATTCCAGCATTTTTCTCCATATAATGCACTTTAATGGGAACCAAACGTTTCAAGGTCCAAAAGACAGTTTCAGTGCAAACTGCAAACTGTTCAAAGGGCTTTAAACTATTTCAGACGATGAATAAGGGTCTTATTAAGCGAAACGATCAGTCATTTTAAAACTAAAATAACAAAGTTTAAGTTTAATAAGCTCAAATAAGCCTTGTTTAATAAGCCGTGTTTTATAAGCTTAATAAGCCTTGCTCTGTTCTGTGATGCACGCTTGTGACTCTCCTGTTCGAAATCGTTCATCAAAATGAACAAATCTTTTTTTGAGTCATTCATTCGACGAACGAATTGACTCGGGAAAAGATTTGTTCATTTTGATGAACGAGTTTGAACAGGAGAGTCACAAACGTGCGTCACAGAGCAGAGCAAGGCGAGCATTTGTGCTTCTAAAACTTAAACTTTGTTATTTTTATTTTTTTAAATGAGCGATTGTTTCGCTTGATAAGACTATTATTCATCGTCTGGAATCGTTTAAAGCCCTTCGAACAGTTTGCAGTTTGCACTGAAACTGTCTTTTGGACCTTGAACCGTTTGGTTCCCATTAAAGTGCATTATATGGAGAAAAATCCAGAATTGTTTTCATCAAAAACCATAATTTCTTTTCGACTGAAGAACGAAAGACATTGATATCTTGGATGACATGGGGGTGAGTAAATTATCAGCAAAAGTTTTTTAAAAAGTGAACTACTCCTTTAAGGCCAGTTTACGTGTGTTTTAGCCGGGTTTTCGCCTGGAAGGCTCTATAGAAATCTGGCACCCTACTGAATGAAGTTAAACTGAGAAAGCGTGCGTTCACAGACACCAGAATGAACTCATTCACAGTAACTATCATCAGGCAGTAATACAGTACGTTCAGTTCACGTTTGCCCAAAATATGAACGCGTTTAGGCATAACACTGGGTGTTGAGTATGCAAGAGTCGCAGAACCTCAAGGGCCCGACTGCTGAATCCTTGGCCCTGCGCCGAACTGCTAGATCCCTTGAGGTTAAGGCCGGGATCTCCAGTGGATTTGTAAAACCATGATCAACTATGACCTTTTTAGTGTGATCAATAATGGATATGTGACCGGTTAACCTTTTTGTTGAGCAGATTTACTGTCCATACTGTTTATTTTTATAATGAGATCTCCCCAGAGTGCTGCTCATCATCATTAAACTTCGCCTGATGGAGCCTGTAGTCTTGGCAGGGGTTTGTGTGTTTGTGCCGGCACATTCCTGCCAGCTTGGCCTGAAAAGACACTGCGATGCCAATCTCAATACAACTCAACAGCTGCACAGATGGTCTTCCCCTGACAAAGCTTTGCTGCTGTTAGTTTCTGGAAACACGGAGGAGTCCGAGCGGGGCGATAGAGCAATAGTGATGACCGATATGTTTCATGCCAAAGAATGTCAAGTGGAGTGGTGTTGTTCAAGTGCTGCTGCCCCGTGATCAGTGTTGGGACTCACAACTTATATAGGAATGTAATTGCGATGTCAGAGACTAGAATAATCTTGTTCTGTGTTGACGAAAATAGTAAAGAGAACAGTTTTAAAATGGACCAATACTGAAATCATTTTTTACAAAATATAGATTAACGTTAATGTGTTCACTTTTGATAACAAGTCTGATAAACAAATTTTTTCATAACACTTTTTATTTATCTATTTGTCTGTCTGTACTGTATATTCTATCTATCTATACATCTTCTATCTCTTTCTATTTATATTCTATCTATCTATCTATCTATCTATCTATCTATCTATCTATCTATCTATCTATCTATCTATTCATCCATCCATCCATCTATCTATCTATCTATTCATCCATCCATCCATCCATCTCTCTATCCATCCATCCATCCATCTCTCCATCCATCTATCCATCCATCCATCTATCCATCCATCCATCCATCTCTCTATCCATCCATCCATCTCTCCATCCATCCATCCATCCGCCCATCCATCCATCCATCTATCCATCCATCTATCCATCCATTTCTCTATCCATCCATCCATCCATCCATCCATCCATCCATCCATCTCTCCGTCCATCCATCCATCCATCCATCCATCTCTCTATCCATCCATCCATCCATCCATCCATCTCTCTAATATTTTATAAGGAATATTTGCATGGATGCAAAGGTGTATGACACTTTCAACACTTTTATTATTTTTTGTTTAATTAAATTTTGGATTTTTATATCATTAGTTTAATTCTGTTTTCTAATGAAAACCTGCTTGTAACTTTATGTATATTCAAGTATTACACAAAAAAAAAACATTTCACAATTTGTATCACTCCACTTGTTTCTGCCAGATACTGGCTGCATTTTTCACAGAGGAGCAAATGCACTATAAACGCACACGAATTCGTATGATTTGTCTAAACCAACGTGATGGGTAGGTTTAGGGGCGGAGTCAGGTGTAGGTCATTTGGTTATTGATTCGATAATTTTAACAAAAGTAGTTAACTAACCTTATTGTAAAGTGTTACCCATTTAATAATATTACTCCTCATCACAACCCATGACTTTTCTTTGACGGTGGAATTTTTTTTTGCATATTTTAATGGGGGAAAAAAAACAAGCTCATAATAAACCCCAGAATTGGTCAATGTACAATTCTAGAAATGATCTGATTGAGAGGATTCATATCGTTCTCTTTCAAGGTTTTACATTCCATTATTCATGGTGTATGCTGATTGAAGAAAATGGAAATGAGGCTATAATGAGAATTAGTCAGATTTCCTCCCTCTGATCCTGCTGATGTTTCTCTGAGGAGGGAAACAGATGCTTTGGAACGGCCCCACCAAAGCATCATTTCTCAAATTGGTAAAGCTCTATTTACTGGGTTTTCCAGGCTTAAGGCCATTGCACACTGAGCACGAAATATTCGTATGCGTATTTTCGTGTTCGTTAGCTTAAAAATTCGTCACGCATAGAAACCTTGCACACCGAGTCCGTTGCGTATTTCTTAAACCTTTGCGGGGAAAAACGCAAAAATACCAAATGGATTCGTCAAGCAGTGAGGATGATTTTTGCCCTCTCTTATTGAAAAGAGAAGAAAGAGAAAATATTACGTCCATCCAATCCTGAAATTGTGCCGAGAGGAAGGAGTTGCGAATTTATCCTGAGCGATTCAAAATTTACCTCAGAATGTCAGCGGGACAGTTTGATGCTTTGCTAGCGATTCTGGAGCCACATATTAAAAACAAGACCACCAATTTCCGTAAACCAATCGATTCTGAACGGAGACTGGCAGTGTGTCTGAAATGGACCAGGTATGGACACACACACGGACAAACACACACCCGCGCGCGGCCCGTTGGAAGCACTGGGCAGACAGAACAGCTAGGCTGTTATTGTGTATATTGTGCCCAAATAATAGATTAGTTATCGAATAGGCTGCTCAATCACACCTTATTCGATCCTAAATTTCAATCTGATTGAAAGGGGAGGTTTATTAATTTCATAATCCAATATAGAGAAGAGAACAAACACTTGATCGAATTGAAAACCGAAACTGAAAGCACGCCGCATATGTGCAATGATTTGAGGACGAGCTCCCCCTGCCCTGAATTGTCAAAAGACCTCTCAAAATGCTGGCTCTGGATGCGAAAAACGCAGAAAATCGAACCCGATCCGATTAATTTTATGACGGACGAAAGTTTCGGAGGCGGTGTGCAAGCGTGACTGACATAACGTGAGGTCGAATTTTTTTTTTAACGTGCGAAAATTTCGGATGCGAATTTCGGACTCGGTGTGCAATGGCCTTTACTGGGAAAATCAGCATATAGGAAGATGTCATATCTTTACAGATGAACAAATATAACAGTGTCAGCATTATCTGCCAAGTAAAATCCAAAAATATACAGCTCAAACACTCACATACAGTTATACAATATCGTAAAGCATACATCACAGCCTTTCTGTTCTTTCTCCACAGTCTTTTAAGAATGAAGATGCCGTCCCTAAGAAGGATGTGCAGAGGATCCTGGAGCTCAGTCACAAGCAAAGGTAAATGCGTTTATTACTCCCATGATCTGAATCACTGTATAAAGTATTGACTGTATGATTCGGCAACTCTCAAGGTCTGTTCACACCAAGGTAACTTTATAGATAACTATAATAGTGTGCACATCTAATATGCTGATTTGCTGCTCTAGAAACATTTAATATTATTATAAATGTTGGAAAGGTTGTTTTTTTTCTGGATTTTTTGATAAATTGAAAGTTCAAAATAACGGTATTTTCTTGAAATAGAATTATGTTTAATATCATAAATGTATTTACTGTCACTTTAACCCTTTTTCTGTCACCCCCCTTTTTGAGAATGGGGGTTAAAATGCACTTAAATGGTTGTAAGAATGCTTTGGAATATATACCCAAGTTTGGTCTTGTTTTAAAGAAAACACTCAGCTGAATATTGCTGAAGTGAAAACACTTCAAAAAATGAAAGTATGAAAAAGTTCTGGAAGTTTAAATTTACAGTAAATCAAATATACTGTACTATATATTTTTATTTGATATAAAATATATTTTACAAAATAGTTTTTACTTTAAAATCACTATAAAATCAAAGTCATAATTCTAACCAAGTTATGTTCCAAATTTGAAGTTGATATCACAAAAATTGAAGTATTTTATTTAGGCGTAGTACCAAAAATAGCCATTAAACTCCATTGAATTTAGTTATACTGTATACATTCTGCCTCAACAAATGAATAAATTTCTGTCACAAAATTTGGAACCTTGAGACACAGACCTTTCTGACAATATGTGTTGTCAAGATTAGAAAAGGTTTTGATCATAAATTCTGAAATATAATGATACCCAAAAGGGGCGGAGCCTGATAAAATATTTTAGAGTACCGTTTCTATGGTAACAAAACATTCAATTATAAAACGGTTTTCACAGGATGAATTCTGAGTTTGTAAGCTTTCAAATGATACCTAATTTATGATAACTACTAAAATATGTGATATAATAAAAAAGGTGATACAAAAGATTTTATTTTAGAGATTAATATATATATATTATATTTTTTTAGAGGATAATATTATATTATAATTTTTATTGAAAAATACTAGATTATATGTTTTATTATGACCTGTTAGCATGAAAACCCAAAGTTTCAATCATTAAAGGTGTGTGCGTCAACTTTTTGTGACAAAGGTCAGAACTCCTGTTATGGTGCAGATTTTTTTGAGGTGCACTCTTGTCAAAAAATCATTGGTTACTCTTTTAACATAATTTGTAACAAAAAACAGCAGTCAAATATCTATTTAGCAGTCTTAGACCTTTCCAACGATATATAGTTTGTCATGACTAGATTAGCATTTAATAGTAATATAGTGAAGTCAATTTAGGTTGCCCGTATACGGGCAGGTGACAGGTAGTGTCCTTGCTGAATAAAAGTATTAATTCATTTTTTGAAAAAAAAAAAATCTTTTCAAAAACTTCTCAACCCATGTGGTGTTTCAGTCAACTTTAGATGAAATGAACCGTGAAGGAAACAGTGCTATGAGCGACTCTTTAATGAATTACTCACTCTCACACACCAACATCGGTAATTAGAGACTGTTAGCAACTGTTTACATGCACACGGATATAGACAGATGCTCCGCCATTTGTCGTGTACATCTCTAAGGCTCTCTCAGCGACTGTTATTTCCCAGTTTCAAGAGCGACAGGGTGTTCTTTAACGCAGCTTTTACGACCTTCTCGCTTTAAACCAGATTGCATTGTCGTGGGTTTTCATTGATAGAAAACTGCAGAACACTCCAGAACACTCTTGGTGGCATCGTGGCAACAGACTGGATCCATCACCGTTCAATCCATGTTGGCTGTGGAGAGTTAGTGACAGAATTCAATTTTCCCCCGTGTCAGGTGTGCGTAATGGCTTCTATTTTTAACCCCAATCAACAGCAGACAGATATTGAAATTCAGGGCAGATGTGCGGATGTTTCTGACCTTCACTCCCTTGATTAAAATGACAATATAAGCACCAGGTACAAAAAGAAATGCCCCATGAACATTTATGATTACGCAAGTCAGGATTTAGATCCAAAAATCGGAGACCACAGAAAATTGGATGTTTAAAACATAATGTAAACCTGGAAATCAACAAAAAAAACTTCGATTTTGAATGAGGAATAATGTTTCTTTTGGGGAAAACGTGCCTTCATCTACATTTTACAATGGCTAAATGCAATTCACTGCGGCTGAAATGAACATTTGAGGCAATAAAATGTCAATGACTTTTATTATTTTTCTCACAAAGGATGAATAAAGGGGCAGATTATGGATTAATAAAGATTTGTTTTCAAGTGCACAATGCTATATTTTGAAATGTCTGGTGTTGTATGTCTTTAATAAAGAAGTAAATGTGCTCAGTAACACACTTGGAACAGAGCACTCAGTTAAAACCCGAGATACACACGCTACACCACTCGATTAAAAAAGCTCAAAGTCTCGTGGCATGGTTGCTTCAGCAATGTGTTTTTATCTTACTTTCTGGCACTTTTGGTTGGGTTTAGGGTAGTCTTGCGTAGCCAGATCTTCAGACTGACAGCAGAATCCAATGACTGACCAAGAGACCTTCTGACGGACATATAAAGCCTCCAATCACAGTTCGTTTTGTTTATGTGAAAATGTGATGTTGATGTCCCTACTATAACAGACTGGCGAGTAAAGCTATGCCACAAACTTTACATGCTTCACACTTGTATAAACTTGTACCAGTTGATCCTGTAAACACGTCAGCTTTCTTCTTCCATAAGGAGGTTTGGTGTCACAACAGCTTTGGTTCTAGGCAGACTGTTAAGGAACGTGACACATGTCCCCCTGACGTCCTAGATTTCAACCAATCAGATGACGACTTTGAATCTCCTGAAGTGTTCCCCATTTTGTGTGCCACACGCATCAAATGTTCAGGTGTGACGTCTGAGGCTTGAGACTAGGTTTAGGGTAGGGTTTAGTGTACCTGGTACATAAAAAAAAAAAAAAAAATTATAGAGCATTAGCACCACTCACCATTTATTTCTGAACTGCCATGATATTTACAACAACCAGCATAATAAAATGTTGCCAGATTCACATTATGATCAAACCGAATGTGCTTATGCATGCCTCTCACTGGAACATTTCACTTTGAGGTGTGTCGTGAAACGCACATTTTTTTTGTTGCAATGATATTATAATTTAAAATAAAAAAAGACGTATAGCATTTATATAAAGGCATTTTCACTGGTGGTCTCAATACTTTGGATCCCACTTTAGATTACTTCTTTTAGAATATGCATGCTGATATAAATGAGCCACTTGAAAAGCAATCCATATGACTTATGTCTCATTAAACTAAAAATAAACTATAAAAAGGATCCAGTCGGTATAAGAAGCCGTCTGTTACCATGGTAAAGGCTCAGAGAAGGAGACGGGAACTGACAAATGTTACTTACGAAATAAACAAACAACAAAATGAAGGAAAAGTTACAGCCTCTCACGAAAAATTGGCACACAAACAAAACAACATCATAATGTTCTGGCCTAGTCCTCTCTTGTCCTTCACTGTCACCACTCCTCGTTTTATCATTCCTCCGTAGACTGGAGACCGATGTGGCACGCAAGTGACACTCAAAAACCCTTGCACCACCGGCCTCGGTCAATTGTTAGAATGTAAAGTAATGGACATTATCCAAATTGTTCAGGCTTGCGGTCTTGTGACCTTCTCGTGCCTATGTCTGTTAAGGCAACACAACTCCAGGGTGTCCTTTTCGTCATTACATGATTCAGAAGGTCCTCGTGAGTATACCCCTTTTTGGCTGCTTTACACCCACAGTGCCCTTTTGTGAAGATGACGTTCCAATATCTAATTTGGGCCATCGAAATAAAGTGTTACCCTTTAAAATATTTAGCAATTGGTTTTGCCTGAAATGTCAGAGACTGAAAAACATCTTAATGGCGGAACTTGGGGGTCCTCGAGTCAGATTTGTGTGACACTCGTGTGAAATATTAAGTCTTGAGCTCAAACAGTGTAGTGGTGCTGATGTTATGAATATTGCAAAGTTATCCACTAGTTGCTAGGCAACCATACATCCCATCCATCCTAAAATTACAGAGAATGCAATTAGCCACAGACCTCGCATGCATGCAAAGTTTGGGGAGTTTTCACCACATGAAGAAAAGTTCAATTTTCCATCACCATGAAATAAAACATTGATTTTATTTTAGTCTTTTTGTGCGTGTGTGTGTGTGTGTGTGTGTTTAGTAAAGAGTATAGCATATCAATTCACATTATTTATCATTCAGCGTGAGCAATCCCTGCTTTATGGTAGGGTGTATTGATTTACATATTTGTCATGGACCTTTATTTATATATATTGCTCAGATATTGGTGAATGTGCTGATAGGTCATGGACTTTATGCTTGTTTTTAGAGTATATCACACATTTAAGATGGCTGTTGTGATCGCTATTCCCTTGTGCACTCTTATTCACAGTTTTTCATTTGTTTTTCTCTGTGCCTCTATCTCTCTCGTTCACAGGGATGAGATGAAGTCGCTCCAGGCAGCTCTGCAGAAACAACTGGATGATGCAGCTGAACGTGCAGAGAAACAGCAGGCCACCGTGAGACCCTTTACACTGATGTGTTAAACTATATAAATACAACCTGCTGAAAAGCTAAAAACATCAACTTGGCTTTTGGGGACTGTCGAAATACTAATGATAATTGTCTAATGGCCTATAGCTTTTGCAGCTTGCATGATTACTCATGACATTACTGTCCATGGCTGACTCTTCAGTTAAAGGAGAACTCCGGCGCAAAATTAACCTTTGGTCTAATAAGACATCAGTACCTAGTTGACCGTTCTCTGAGATTTGTTTTCATGATAATCGAATGTAAAGATTTTTATCTCTAAAAACTGTTTAGTGTATATGCTAGTAATGGGGGCATTTACTAAGTAAAAAGAAATTGCTAGTTTATACCACTAACAAGGCTCAAAATAGCCCCACACTAACACAGTAACATAATGAGGGTCCCTACATGCAAAACGAAGCATTGAGAACTTTGTAAGTGTACAGACCGTTTAATAAGACAGTCCACGTCGTGTATACAGGCAGGAGCCATCTTGGAAAACAGTCACGACAAGTCAAACCACGAACGTCGTGCTGAGTGATCTGAACTGTATGAAGACTATTTTCCAAGATGGCTCCTGTCTGTACACGAAGTGAACTGTCTTTATAAAGTACCTTCTTATTAAACGGTCTGTATACTTACAAAGTTCTCAATTCTTAGTTTTGTATTTAGGGACCCTCATTATGTTACTGTGTTGGTGTGGGGCTATTTTGAGCCTTGTTAGTGGTATAAACTAGCGATTTCTTTTTAAGATCTGATGAAATTGAAATTTAATGTAATGAAATTTTTTCACTTTTTGGAAAGAATAAAAAGCCTTGGGGTTGCTGACACAACAGGTTAGATAACAGTGAATAATCTTTTAATTTATAACATCAAATTTAAATACAAAAGATGCTTTCAGATCATGATGGAAAAGATTTGGATTTAATAACATTTCTGATATTCTGTCATCATAACGGAAACAGCAACAACTGTTTTTCAAAATGCTTAGCATGATAGTAGGCCTAATGGAAAATTGGAAAAACCTTTCTGGATAATTGAAAAATTACAAATTGTACATAACAATTACTGAAAAATACAGTAAAAGTACTACAAGTACAAGTAAAAAGAATAAAGTTATTATAAAGAGCAAGTTAAAAAGTCACAATACAAATAGAATACTGGAATATTAATATTTCAACACCCTTAAAAAACAGACATGAACAGACATTCAATATATAAAATATATATTGAATGTCTGTTAATGGAGCTTCAAAATAAAGTAGATATTAAGCACACAGTCTACTAATACTAATGATAGTTAGTTGACATGTATAGTTGCAAACATACTTATCTTTAAGGGTAAGTTTCACCCTTTAAAACTAGAATGATTTAAAAAAAAATCATAGTACTGTACAAATAGATCTCTCTAATTGAATAATTGAATTGTTTAGGTTTGTTGTTGCTATGTTGAAGCATTTTCAGACTAAATATCATGACTTTTCCATTTTGAATGTTTTTCCACTGCACCCTTCAAACGAATTACCAGGAAAACACTAGAATCCTCAATGAAGTCAGTAAGATGGCATGAGGGGCCATAGAGAGCCACTGCTATTTTAGGCATTTACCTTTAGGTATGGAAGAGTTATGTTACAGTAATTATGAAAAACCGGAGGAAGCACCTTGCTGTCTCTGGAAGAGATGCACATTTATCTGCATGCAACTTTTCTTGTTTCATCTCTGTGTGTGTCTGCGCCGTACTGCGGGGGATAGAGGCACAGGGGCTCGTGTTCGGAATGAGAATGAATCTCTCAGAATTAGCATTTCACCAGCTCGGGCCATTCTTTCCATTCTGTGAATAGTTCACCACCAATTGACACCAATTACAAAGAGCAAAGCTGATTCACAACCCCAGATATATTCACAAGCTGCAACAATGTGCCCGTTCAGTTCGGGAAATGTTAGCATTTTGCACTGCTGTTGAAACAGCCCAACGAGCTGTGACCTTTTGTTTGTCTTTTTATGCCAACCATTATATTAGCTAATTTTTATGTTGAGCCGTTAGCATTGTTCTGAGTTTTAAGGTTTATTTAATAAATCAGCTTATTTTAACTGCATATTCAAAACTTGTGCACTGAGAGACTGGTTTAGCATAATTTAACCACCCTCGTGTCATTGACTTTCTTTGATATTTAGTGTTGTTTATTTTCGTTGTTTTTGGTCCATACAATGAAAGCCAACGGGGTCGAGTGTTATGTTGGACCCCATTCACTTTCATTATATGGACAAAAATAAGGGAGAATTGGGAAGTTTGGAAGGAAGCAAGTTCGGAGGGAAGGAAGGAAGTTCAGAAGGAAGGAAGTTCGGACGGAAGTAAGTTCGGAAGGAAGTAAGTTCGAAGGGAAGGAAGTTTGGACGGAAGGAAGGAAGCAAGGAAGGCAGGAAGGAAGTTTGTCCGTTCATTCGTTCGGAAGTTTGTTTGTTCGAAAGTTTGTTTGTTCGTTTAGAAGTTTGTTCATTCGGAAGTTTGTCCGTTCGCTCGGAAGGAAGTTCGGACGGAAGGAAGCATGGAAGGCAGGAAGGAAGTTTGTCCGTTCATTCGTTCGGAAGTTTGTTTGTTCGTTCGGAAGTTTGTTAATTCGGAAGTTTGTACGTTTGTTCGTTCGTTTGTTTGTTTGTTTGTTTGTTCGGAAGGAAGGAAGGAGTGTAAATTATGACAGAACTTTCTATTTTGCATGAAAGTTTTAGTAAACTATCAGTTTAAGATTCTTTTAAGAACACAAATGAAATTATTCATGGACCTTTATCTGATATAAACCATTTGAAAGTATTCAACGAATCAAAACATGTTTAGTGAAGACACTCTGGATAGAAAAGACTCAGGGTGCATGTTGTTCACAAACAATGCCGCGTGAAACCAGGAAATGAGAAACAAGATACCATTCTTTTGTAATCCAAAAAAAAAAAAAAAAAAACAAGAATGAAGAAATATCTATGCATTGACTGCAGCATATCAATATATGAACTTGGACTGAATTCAATTAAATTGCTAATCAGAATGAATCCACCTGCAGCTACGCGGGCGTATTGTCTGGAAATGCGCACAGCTGCTCGGCCTCAGTATTTAGATGTGCTGTTGTTTTCCACAGTGTCTTTGTGTCTGGAGGGAGGAGAGAGAGAGGTAGTTTGACATTCAGGGCTGAGCTGGGTGAATAAGGAATAAGGAGCAATAGTGGAACGTTCTATTTGATTGGTGTTGCGGTTCACCCTCAGGGCAGTAAACACTTCTGATTCTTTTTTGGCTGTTTGTACCACGCTCTGGATTGTTTTGGGAACTCTCACTTCCACATTTGTATTCTACAAAGAGACGTGTTGATTTTTATATATATATGGTTCTCTTTTCATTTGAATTCATGAGGGGTGAATATGATTGACGTTTTACATTTGCGGTTATACAGGAAATGTACAGTAAGATCTGACCTACCTGTGTTATTCAATTTCCTTCTTCCTTTATTTTAATCTGTAAACCCCCAAACCGAGCCAATAAACCAATAAAATAAATACAAAATATATATGGCTCAGAACAGTGCTCGGCAGATCGCTTACGGATTTCGAATTACAGGAAAAAAATGTAGTTAACGTAATCCATTACACTACACATTTAAGGTAATGTAATCTGACTATGGATCATTAATCACATTGATTTGAAAAGTATAATACTATATTGATGTAAAAATACAAAGAGAAAGAAAATACATTTTTAAAAAGTGCATGAAGTGCATTAATGTTACGTTTCCCAGACTGAGGTTTGTCTCATGTATAGCCAACAAAACGTTTTAATGGAAAACTATTAAGTAAATAATGTTTTACATTTAATTTTAATTTCATCAGTTACTACCCAGGGCTGGCTCAAAATAATCTCAGAAATTAAATTATGAAATATTGAATTATGAAAATTATGAAATAATTGTGAAATTATAAAAGTGCAGTTACATTTCAGTTACAAAATTTGTAGCAGTAATATTTGTTAAAGAAATCATTGCTTTTATTTATCAAGGATGCATTCAATTGATTCAATTAATATAATAATAAATGTTTTTTGAGCATCAGATAATCATATTAGAATGATTTCTGAAGGATCAAGTGACACTGAAGACTGGAGTAATGATGCTGAAAATTCAGCTTTTGCATCACAGAAATACATTACCTTTTAAAATATATTAAACACAAAAACAGGAACTTTAAAACAGTAAAATTTTACTTTGTAATAATATTTCACAATATTATTTTTGCTGTAATTTTGATAAGTAAATGCTGCCTGTGAACAAATAAGACTTTAAAAACAGTACTTTTAAAAATCGTACTGTCCCTCAACTTTAGAACGGTAGTGTATATTTAACAGCATACTTTATTCTTTGTTAAAACAGTTTAAAAAAATATGTTTTTTTTTACGAAATGTTACTGTGGCCTTAACATGCACGTTTTTTCCCCCTTCCATAGATAAAGTTTTTAAAGATGGAGATGGAAAAGAAGACCAAAATCATCAAAGATCTTCAGCAAGAGGTACTGAGCGCCACAATTTTTTCTTTATAATTTTTAAACAGGAGGAAGTGTTTTTAATGTATTCATTCATGCCTCAGAACATCAAATAAAATAAAACTTTAATCCTTAATAGTCGTAGCATTTACAGGATATGTGAGATTAAATGCAATTAAATGAAACAATGTTGAATGTTTTCATTCATCAAGGAAGGAAGAGAACGATGCAGTTGTTTTTGCCCATGGCTGGTCATAAATGAATGGAGAAATTATGCTATAATTTATGACATCAAATATGACTACTGCAATATGCTGCTATTCTGCGGTGGAATGGTCTTTATTCGAACATAACATTTAAATCGTCAACTTAAGTCAAGGGAATGTGTTAAAGTACTGGTGAAAAGCTTATCAGTCAAGTTAGCTTTATGGATTTTCAAAATAATAATAAAAAAATAAAGATTTAAAGGGATAGTCATCATTTACGATCTAAACCTGTCATGACAAGAAGTCTGGAACTGCTTAAGGACAAAAAACAAAACCATTTTTTTATTTGTATTATCTCCCACGGAATAAAGAGTCATACAGGTTTGGGCCTGAATAAAGTCTGACAGAAGTCTTATTTTTGGGTGAACTGTCGCTTTAAGGCTGATGTCTGAAGTGACTTGACTCTGATCTGCTTGGGTGGATCCCTGTGTCATCGCAGTCTAGCATTGCAGCCTCGTGTCACTTTTAATGACAGCTGCCATTTTTCTTCCAGACTTGGGCACTCGTTCTTCTTCAGAGAGGGGTTGAGATGCAAGTGTGTGGATTTGATACTCCCCCAATTCCACCTCATTGAATCGTATTGCAATGCCATTCTGCTTCATTACCTCAAACACCCTTCCACTTGCTCTCAGAACGTCCCTTCCTTTCTTTTCGTTCTCCTTTGCCATTCTCTCTCTTTCACGCACAGTCACTTTAATGCAACACCTCTGTGACCCAGCAGCTATTATATATTCTCCAGTCAATCTGTTGGTGTGGGCCACTGCGACCTGTTGCACAGCAGGTGTTGCAATTACTGTAAAAGTAGCAAAGAGCCTGTTGAACTTCCAGCGTTAATTTAATGACGGAAGCACCGGACATGCGGTGTGCAAAGCGAGGGTTCTGCTGTGATAATAGCTGTGCCATTTTTAGTTGTTTTGAAATTTTCTCTCAAACGTCACTTGGTGGAAATGAGTGAAGCACTGATCATTTCTGCACCCAACATGAAAGAATTTCACAATTTGGCGCAATAAAGTGAAATCTGCACTTAGTTAGGCTGATGCAATCAAATGATGCAAATTTAGCCCCCATTTTATTTGTGCTAGCATGCAACTTGGTCTCATTTTCACAATTTTTCTACCAATAAACACAAACTTGAAAGGGAATCAACACTCTGAAGGGCGTCTCATTATGTCTTGCATGCGTCTACAAAAAGACTTCACTGCCACTTAATTTTTAAACCAGTTTGGACCCACTTTTTTTAAAGGAGTAGTTCACTTTTGAAAAAAAAAAAAAAACTTTTGCTGATAATTTACTCACCCCCATGTCATCCAAGATGTCTTTCTTTCTTCAGTCGAAAAGAAATTAAGGTTTTTGATGAAAACATTCCACAATTTTAAACCAAAGACCTATCGTCACAAACATATAATGGTAACACTTTACAATAAGGTTCATTAGTTAATGTATTTACTAACATGCACTAACCACGAGCAATACATTTGTTACTGCATTTGTTCATCTTTGTTAATGTTAGTTCATGAAAATACAGCTGTTCATTGTTTGTTCATGTTAGTTCACGGTGCATTAACTAATGTTAACAAGATTTTAATCAAGTATTAGTAAATGTTGAAAATTACGGAGGCGTATTGCATTCACTTGAAGAAAAAAAAATCTACTCTGTTTTTCTGAATTAATAAGTTAATTTTTCATGCGAAAAAGGTTTTTGCTCTGTTTTTCTGAATTAACGAGTTAATTTTTCATGGAATTTTTTTTTTTGCTCTGTTTTTCTGAATTAATGAGTTAATTTTTCATGAGAAAAAAAATATTTTGCTCTGTTTTTCTGAATTAATGAGTTAATTTTTCATGGATTTTTTTTTCTCTGTTTTTCTGAATTAACGAGTTAATTTTTCATGGAATTTTTTTTTGCTCTGTTTTTCTGAACTAACAAGTTAATTCAGAAAAAACAGAGCAAAAACTTTTTTTCTCACGAAAAATTAACTCATTAATTCAGAAAAACAGAGAAAAAAAATATTTTCTCATGAAAAATTAACTCATTAATTCAGAAAAACAGAGAAAAACTTTTTTTCTCATGAAAAATTAACTCATTAATTCAGAAAAACAGAGCAAAAAAAAAATTCTCATGAAAAATTAACTCATTAATTCAGAAAAACAGAGAAAAAAAATTTCTCATGAAAAATTAACTCATTAATTCAGAAAAACAGAGCAATTTTTTTTCTCATGAAAAATTAACTCATTAATTCAGAAAAACAGAGAAAAACTTTTTTTCTCATGAAAAATTAATTTATTAATTCAGAAAAACAGAGCAAAAAAAAAATTTCTCATGAAAAATTAACTCATTAATTCAGAAAAACAGAGAAAATTTTTTTTTCTCATGAAAAATTAACTCATTAATTCAGAAAAACAGAGTAGATTTTTTTTCTTCATGTGAATGCAATATGCCTCCGTAGAAAATAACATTAACAAAGATTAACAAATGCTGTAAATGTGCTATTCATTATTAGTTCATATTAACTAATATAGTTAACTAATGCTAACTAACGAACCTTATTGTAAAGTGTTACCCATATAATCAAACCCATAAACGTGTGGCCGGGGCTTTTCTCCATGTTCTGATGCTGGTTTTTAGAAAGGTGGTGAACAGTATGGTTTGTGTAACATTAGCAACACATTATTAGCTGTTTGATAACGTAGGCAAGCCAAAGGCTAATCATATCAATTACCATTAGCCTATTTGTCTGATGTTGTAGAGAATGATACATAAAACGCATTATCATTCTGATGCATCGACCCTGTACAATTCACTCTTCCTCTTCTGAATCAGTTTCTGGTTCAAATATATATGGCTGGACTAAACCAATATTTCCACTTGGCATTGTGTACACAGGAAGTCCGAGCTGGTGTGAGTGAGTGGGGGTGGGGCTAATTTGCATATCCATGTATACTAAGTGAACCAAGGGTGTAGAGTTGCATTCAGGCTATTTTAAGGCATGAAGAATCATGACAGGAAAAAACATTTAAATATGTAATTTTGATAATCAAAGATGATTCTTTAATCACTGACTGCAGGGAGACTGTAATGACCCAACGGAATGATTAATTATAATTGTTGTGTCTACAGAAAATAATTTCCAGAACTCTCACAACCTAACTATCAATTTGTGTTAATGACTGAAGTTTTTGTGTAAATGACTCAAGGTTTTGTGCATGTTTACGCTGAATACAGAATGCAGAAATAAAAATGCTAATGCATTGTTGTCTTAATATTTCAATGCGTATTGTTTTAATGCTCTATAACAATTAAAGGTAATTGTGCTTCAACTGTCACTAACTCTAATTGCATGGTCGCTGATGGGTTTTCCCTGCAAAACAACACCAAAAAATACATCCTAATTCAGGAGAAAAGCCTCTTGAAAGTCAGAGCATTGTTTTTTGGGCTGCAATTATCAGAAAAAAAGTCCTGTGAAATTCTGGTAGGTCTGAATCTGGGTGACATTGCCAGTAAAAGCATGTGCGTTTGCATCTGAGAGCAACAGACAAAGGAAGTGAGAAACTGAAGCCGAGAGAGAGAGAGAGATAATGAGAGGAAAAATAAAAGCAAAAAGGAGAAGCAAAACAGAAGAGGAGGTGGAGAAAAGCACTAGATTAAACTCAGCACCACCATCATCCCTGTATTGATTCTTAATCTACCATCATCTATTTCCATAAAGACATCCACTGCATGTTATTACAGAAATGAGGCATATACTCTTGGGTCACCTTGAGCTTCAATAAGCTTGTGAGGGAACTGTCAGAATGAGCGCTGTGGAAACAGTTGAAGCATGGCTTTTGTCTGCAGGGACAGGGTACCATTAAACTGAGTGTATTTACCTAGATAAAACAAGACGTCGGGGCTTGTTTCATGCTTGATGTTACAAAGCCGACTGTACGGTATATCTCTGTTTATTGCCTTGCAGAATAAAAGCTTGAAGAACAAACTTCTGTCGGGGACCAAGCTCTGTGACATACACACAGAGGAGGTATGTTGCGTCGGACTGTTGCACACACATGCAAACACACACACACACACACTGTAGGAAATATGCCAGCATTCATACTTTATCCTTCAAGCGCTTCAGGCCGATAATACAAGGCCTATTTACACCTAAGATTTTTGAGCTTGATTTTGAATGCAAGGTCCAAAAATATCGAAACATATATTATTTTAGTATTTATATTAGTATGTTTCATGATTATAATTAACAAAACGTTTTTCTCTTAAACGCAGTGGACAAAATCTTGCATTCCCATCATTTGCTTAAAACTAAAACACACACATGTACAATATACAGTAACACACATACATAATGTCAATATGATTTTTGATATATATATGTATGTGTATATATATATATATATAGGGCTGTCAAACGATTAATCACGATTAATCGGATCCAAAATAAAAGTTTGTGTTTACATAATATATGTGGGTGCACTGTATAATTATTATGTATATAAATACACAAACGTGCTTGTATATATTTAAGAAATATATTTTCATTTATATATTGTATATAGATTTATATATAATTTATATTATATATAAATATAAATATTTTACATATAAATCATATTTTTTTCTTAAATATACATGCATGATATATATATATATATATATATATATATATATATATATGTACAAAATAATTACACACGGTGCACCCACATATATTATGTAAACAAACTTTTATTTTGCATGTGATTTATCGCTTGACAGCCCTTTAATATATATATCCAAAATAAACGTTTATGTTTACATAATATATGTGGGTGCACCATGTGTATATATATATAGTATATATATATATATATATATATACATTTTATTTATAATGCACTTTTCTAAAACCCAAAGCACTACAAACAATAAAAACAAGTAAAAATACAAGTACAAAAGTAATACAAAAATACTCATTACAGTACACATCATTAAAATACTAATCATAAGTCAGTATAAGCAATTTTAAAAAGATGTGTTTTTAACAACTTCTTAAAACTGGCCAATGTGTTAGCAGCTCTAACAGAGGATGTGCATATATATATTAAAAAGCAATTTATTTCAGTAATGTCAAAGCTGAACTTTCAACACACACACACACACACACACACACACACACATTCTAGTTTGGTGCTAGATTCAAGTGCAACCAACTTGATATTATAAATTAAATCTTCCAGTCATTGCAAGCAAAGGAAATTGCCAAGGTAGAGAAATAAACGCTAGTGTTATTTTGGTTCTCTAAGGGAAAGAGAGTAATGAAATGTCATTAGTTTTGTGGAGGTGTTGTATACTTCAGTTACGAAGAGATCACTGAAGACACTGGGGCTATAGAGAAAGAGAGGTGTGTGTGTGTGTGTGCGCGTGTTCCTGTGAATGTTTACAACTGTGGCAGCAATCCACAGGCAGCAAGCCAAGACAATGCCATAGCATGAAGTGAGTGTGATTGTGCGAGTGTGTGTTGATGTGTTAATGTGTTCGCGTGGTCCCTGCAGTCCACTGAAGGGAAGAGTTTTATATTTTCTTGCTCAGTGACGGACTCTGCTTTAAACTGGAGCTTTGCCCAGCAAAGGCACACAAAGGAACACTTCGGCGCGGCCACAAAGAGCGCCGCTACACAATCTAAAACCAATTTTACTATTTGAATAAGCTAACGCACGTTCTCTCTTATCTTCTTTTTGCAGTCCAAAAAAATCCAAGCCCAACTGAAAGAGCTGCGGTATGGCAAAAAGGATTTAATTTTTAAGGTAAGAACCAAACAAAGAGGATGTGTCATTACTGTACCCTTGCATGATGCGCAGGGGCGTTAGAGATGATTTTACCCACAGGTCTGAAGTTTAACGCTATTGTGTGTTGTCTTGTTAATGCAACCATTCATAAGATATTTATGTCCGGCCGCTTCATCAGATGTACCGCGTGTAATCTCTTGATGAGCAGTGTCCACGTGTTTACTGTACTACTGAAACAGGAATTTTCAGCTTGACCTTGGATGAAATATCTACCATTCCAAAGTTTGGGGTCAGGAAGATTTTTTTATGATTTTGAGTCGTCTAAGGCTGCATTTATTTGATCCAAAATTCAATAAAAAGAGTAATGTTTCTATTTTAAAGGTGCAGTATGTAAGAATGACAACTAGTGGTCGGAATAGGTACTGCAGTCACTTCAAAATTTCGGAGATCGTCGTTTCTGGACGTTTTCTTCCACTCACACGGGTTGCCAGTTTGAGCACACGCAACAGGAACGAGCGCAATGGACAATGAAAATTGCGTGCAATATCACAGACCAAAACAATAACAAACATTCCAGCCTGAAAACGCACATTTCAAAGTTAAATAACTGGCGGTAGAAGTGTTTTTCAGAGAAAAGATTATGTGAACTTGGCATGTTTTCTCAATATATGTGATGCGAAATTGAATTTTCAGCCTCATTATCCAGTCTTCAGTGTCACATGATATTTATTTATTTATTTATTTATTTGGAAACCATGACTTTTTTTTTTAGGATTTTTAGATGAATACAAAGGTCAAAAGAACATTTATTTAAAATGGAAATCCTTTGAAAAAAAAAAATGCTCTTACAGTGACTTCTCTTACGTACACTCTAAAAAATGCTGGGTTGTTTTAACCCAACTTTGGGTCAAATATGGACTAACCCAGCCGTTGGGTTAATTTTTTACATTACATTTTTAACCCAACATTTTGGGTTTGTCCATATTTGACCCAAAATTGGGTTAAAACAACCCAGCATTTTTTAGAGTGTACTGACCCCAAACTTTTGAACAGTAGTGTATATATTTTAACCAAAGCAAAAAAGAGAAATAAAGTCAAATACATTTGCTATAAGTTCAACTTTTGGTTACAGAAGCATTTGAGCTTCCACAAATGATGCGAAAGCCAGAAATCCTCTTATTCGAATTTGGTGTATTTAACCTCTTTGAACCATTCTGACTTTTGAAAGTGCAAACAAAGCAATGTGAATGTCACCGTCAAAAAAAATAAATAAATACAAATTTGGGGCAAAATAAAACAGATTAGGGGTAATATGTGCACTCCTAGTTGAATGGTTTGACCTTTTTATGTGAGATGCGAGTGAAGTTTCATGGAAAAAAAACAACGACCTTTCCTGTCATGTCGGTTGACCTTTCCTCTCTTATTTGCAGTGTAAGATGGGAAAATGTCAGCTGATATTTCCAGCACATTGCCCTTTGGTACCATCACACAAGCACTGGGTTTTCACACAAAGTGCATCACTTTGAAACCATTGCTTCTTAATCGGGAAGACAGGCTAACACCTGTTGTCAAATATGTCTCGTCTATTTATGAGAAAGAACATGACTAATTTTGTTGGTCGTGGCGCCTGCAAAACGTATTCAAGAAGCAATATCTAATCTGGGCTTCTGCGTTTTAATCTGCGCTGTACATCAATGCCAGCCTTCCCCGTTTGAAATCAATGATGGAAGATTATCCCTTCTCCTTTTATATTCACGACTAAAGAAGTTATTATCAGAGTTTATTTCTAGAGTTGCCTTTTTAAGTACGATTCGGGTTTGAAGTGGCATTGTTCGGTAATGGGAAGCAAAGGTAGAATATTCAGATTCTCAGGATAGCGCAGCAAAGCTCGAGAAGGACAATGAGCAAGATTGCTTTGTCAGAGTACTTTCCCAGATCTAGCCAGCATTAAATGGATTTCTTTTCTTATTCAAAGCACTGCCATTTATCACAATCATTTTTAGTTGTACATGTACACATGTGTCAAATGATTCACAGGAACAGACTGTTATATACTATTCAAACATGTTAGCATTTACTTGGTACTGTAGATGTCCTTTATCACCGGTTTGTTTAAGATTTGCCAGTTTCTTTGGTGGCTCTTCTCTGCTTGAAAGATGTCTGTGAAAATAATTATACATTCAATTTTGATGGCAGTGACATAATAGCTTGTTATAACACAAAATCAGAATGATTGCAATTTGTTCTTTGTTTTAATTATATTTTGAATACAGTTTTCTTTTTTAATAAATCGGCAGCTACTTAACAAGCAATTAAGGATATTCCACACTCAAGTGTGATTATGGTAATATTACATTGATTGAAAACAAATCCCATTACAGAATATCCTGCATTTGTCAGTCAGTGTATATATAACAATGGACTTTTATTTTGTTTCTCAACCGGTTGGGTCTCGAGACCTTTTTAAGTGGTTCTCGGAACGTAAAAATAAAACGTAATTTGAAATGCTTTTCTGATGAGAGTTTTGAAACTTGTATTATTTAACATGACTTTTATTTTGAAAAACGTGCTTGAAAGCTGTTCTGACGTATTCTAAGTAAAGAGTGTCTGAGAAAGAAGTGTTTTCCTGATTCAGTATCTACTGTCAGATAGAAGGTTGTCAGGCAATATGTCAGTGTTATTTTCGTAATTTGTTAAGGAATAAAAAGTATCCCACCTCGGAAAAACGAACTTTCCTGTCCTGTCAGACTTTATACTGTGCTCTTCGATGGCACGCATTGTATTCACTAAAGAGCTAATTAAATTATGAGCATGCAACAAGTCATGTTGTTAATTAGTATATCATGGAATTATCAAAGTACCAAGGTATTTGAGAAATTATGGCAGTCATGTTAGTATTGTGCATTTTGTAGTTTACGTGTAACCTTAATCCAAAATAACACTTTATTTTCACTTGTGATTTTGTTTCAGTGTTTTTGATGACTGGTGGCTCAATGCCAAACAAATAGTTTGGGACTGCTTTTTAATAGCCTTACCTTATACTGTTTATTCATCAGTGTTAGCTATATTATTACAATTTATGTGTGTGTGATGTAAAGTGGGATGGTATTATGTTTGTGTCAACAGTTTGTTTGAGAAATAAGTTTGCTTGATTAAAATTCCTAAGAAATTGTGTCGCAGCTTAAGGTTTCATGGCCAAACCAGTTGAGAACCACTGACATAGAGTCACCAGTGCATTTATAATGTGATATGAAATGAAATATTAAAGATTTGTTTGGTTAGCCAGCTGCATCTGTGCGTGCGTGTGTGCGTGCGTGTGTGTGTGTGTGTGTGTGTGTGTGTGCGTGCGTGCGCTTGTGCTTAACAACTGAGTCACAAAATTCTATCTTAGAGGTATTTTTCTTTAGACTGATGTGTTTTCCATTGATTTTTTTTTCATACTCATAACCAAAGGCTTTAGTAGTTTCTAAAGGTTTAACCTCGTTCCTGAAAAACTATTCAAAATCGAATGGCTTCTTAGAACAAACAAAACGACTTCATCTTTTTTCATGATTTCAGGAACCTTGAAACTCGTGAAAGTGCAAAATCATAGCTTGTTCATTTTAGATGACTTACTCATATTTAAAGTGAACATTTAAGTCCATTCTGTAACGAATGAATACCTAAATGATCTCTTATATCCAAGCTTGTTAGTTTTCATTGCCCTGATAACGTGCGCTAATCATCCCAGATGGGCAATCTCTGTTACCTATTTAGATCTCAATGAGTCTCCTGTTGACTGCACACACAGCGTCACAGTCACACAGCAACATTTATGAAACTAAACTAATGACGGACTGAAGGCAGGTCATTATGTAGTTCTGCCTGAATAAAGAGCATTCACAGTAGAGTTCACTGAATCAAATATAGAAAGTGTGCAAAATGAGCAAACTAATCTAAGAACCACATTTTATTTGAGCAAGATTTATCTTTCAATCTGCTAGAAACATTCATTTATGTTTAGCTTAAAAATGGGTATTTTGCTTGTTTTTTGCACAGTTTCTATGCACAAAGTCTCTAAACAGAATATAGGATTAAAATCCGGTGCTCTTGGGTCATTTTTGACCAAAAATGTTTTGTATGGTTAGTTTTGTTTTTTGTTTGTTTATTAGAATTTTTAACTTCATTGGAAAGGTACAAAACTTGTTTGTTAAAAGTTTTGGCACTTGCTACTGTATGTGAACACACACACAAATATAAATGAGTGCATTGGAAATTGTTAGGAAAGAATTTCATCTCTACACTCTCAAAAAAAAGGTACAAAAGCTATTACTGGGGCTTTCAAAAGGTAAACTTTTGTCCATTTTAGGTGCTAATGTACATTTCAGGTGCTATTATGTACATTTTAGGTGCTGATATGCACATTTTAGGTGCTAATATGTACATTTTAGGTACTCACATGTACATTTTAAGTGTTAATATGTACATTTTAGGTGCTAATATGTCCATTTCAGGGGCTGATATGTCCATTTCACGTGCTAATATGTACATTTTAGGTGGCAATATGTCCATTTTAGGTGGTAATATGTCCATTTCAGGAGCTGATATGTCAATTTCACGTGCATTTTAGGTCATTGTATGTACATTTTAGGTGCTAATTTGTACATTTTAGGTACTGACATGTACATTTTAAGTGTTAATATGTACATTTTAGGTGCTAATATGTCCATTTCAGGAGCTAATATGTCCATTTTAGATCATAATATGGACATTTTAGGTGGCAATATGGACATTTTAGGTGCTAATATGTCCATTTCATGAGCTATGTCCATTTGAGGTGGTAATATGTACATTTTAGGTGCTAATATGTACCACTAAGGTACCAATATGCAGCCTTTGGGTACAAAAGTGTACCTTTTGAAAAGTTACAGCTCCAGTGAAGCTTTTGTACCTTTTTTTTCTGAGAGTGTAGAAATGTTTGATAGTGCACTCAACAACCTCAAATTCAAAGCTTTTTTTTAGATTTATGTTTTCTCAAAAAAAAAAAAAAAAAAATATATATATATATATATATATATATATATATATATATATGTATATATATATATATATATATTTCATATAAAAATTGAAAATAGTATTTTTGTGCATTTTTCATAAACAAACCTAAAATTCTATAACTTTTTACAAGTAGTTTGAGCTAAGACTTGCGAGTTTGGTGAGATGATAAGAGGATCAAATGCCTCTTCTGTGCAGGGACAGCAACTGATGGACTTGGAGAATAAACTGAAAGTAGCCAAAGATGAACTGGAGAAGGCAGCGCTGGATAAGGTGAGACATGAGCCGATGCGCTTCGTCATTCCAGTTCAGCTTTACTGTTTTTCTCTTCTGCTATCTTCTAAAATGTAAACATTGAGAACGAATTGTATTATCTCTTTAGGCCAGGGATTTTGCAATTTCAGCAGAGAGCGAGGAGCAAATGAACGGATAAATGGTTTGAGGACGAAAGGATAAGATGACAGCGTGATAAACATTTGCCTATTAATCTCATGCGTGTGTCTCACTTAATCTGTCGCAGGAGTCACAGCTGAAAGCCCTGAAGGACACCGTACATATCTGCTTCTCGTCTGTCCTACACAGCCAGACGGGGAGTTTACACAGATTCCCAGCAACACCCTCCAACCTGTTGAGGTACTCGGCCCTGCTCAACAACTCAAGAGTCACCTTTCAGCAGCCGCACGCCAAGGTACGAACACACACCGTTCTCTGATGTGAGGAAAACGCAAGATTTTAAACGATGTATAGTAGTCATGTCATAGTCATGCAATCAAGGAGATGGTTATTCACTGAAAAAGACATACATCAGCACATTATAGTGTTGTTATCTCATAAGCATAGTGTGATTTGTAAATTGACGATAAGAGGTTTGGTACTCTGAGGCAACATTTTAGGATTAAAAGTCATAATCTACTGTCATCCAAACTGTAAAGTAACAACTCTTTCAGTGCATACAGCACTACTGAGAACACACACATTAACAGTGCTTGATTTATTTAGCAGACAGTGTGGGAGAATCTGCGTCTGTTTTTTTTTTTTTTTTCCCCTAGATGACGCAAAAGCACTCAGCTTCGGTGAGAAGTGTTGCTCAGAATCTCAATGCTTACATGAACTGAACCCAGAGGACAGAGCAGTGCTTTTTGATTACGCTCCAATACTCTTGTCCATAAGCAAGAGGTCTCTCCACAGAACCGTATTAGAGAACATCAGAAGACCTCATAAAACAAGGCTTTTGCCTTCAGCTCTCTTTTTATGAAGGAAATGTTTAGGTACTGAACATGGTATATAAAATGCATTATTATTAAGACATGAAAGAAAAGAAAATATGCCGTATCTTCTCATACAGTGTCATATTTGTTTAATTTCCTTAGAATCTTTACCTGAAGTGTCTCACTTTGAGCTTTTCAGCAAGTCTTTCATCGGAAAACGGAAACATCTAAACCTTGAAAAGTCCAAATG
>NW_024121288.1:3671046-3939921 GCF_016745375.1 Pimephales promelas
AGATAACACACGAGCTCAGTCTAAACAGTTCTCGGTTCTATAGTGATTCGAGAACCGCTGTGCCTGTGCGTTCGGTATCGCAGTATCAGCTGCTCGTGCTGATCACTTCTCTCAACAGTGGCAGCAACATGTCTCGGTTCAGTGAACTGTTGGAGTTACTGGAGTAAAATATAATTCAGGATATTGATTTATTTCGATTCGGAGGCGACTGTCAGGCATGTCTGAAAGTGAGTAACTTTAGTAACTTGTGGATCAGCACTGACGCAAGACGCCAGAACGATTCAGTTCGAGTGTACTGGTTCGACCGGTTCACTAAAAAGAACCGGTTCAAAAGAACGATTCGTTCACGAACCGGCCGTGTCTACGATGATCACTACAGTCTGCAGAGAGATGGAGGCGGCAAGAGAAAAGGTGAAGACTGGGGAGTGGAAGCTCCGCAAACACACAAATAGAAAGAGTAAAAGTGTGGGAGACATTTGCTGAAATAATGAAAGATGATGACCAAAGTGCTGGCTTTGCCTTTGTTATGTGTAGGCCTACGTCTTCTTGCGATGCTGTGTTGTTACACGTCTATATGGCCCAATAACGCTCCGATGAGCATTTACTACTTTAAAAAAATGCGGTCAGGAAGCGGGTCGGGTACAATGTTTTTTTTTTTTGCGGTCCGAGTTGCGGGCGGGTAGTTGAAAACGTCGGTCGGTTGCGGGTTGTTTATACATTGACCCGCGCATCACTGACACACACACACACACTGTAGGGAATATGCCAGCATTCATACTTTATCCTTCAAGCGCTTCAGGCCGATAATACAAGGCCTATTTACACCTAAGATTTTTGAGCTTGATTTTGAATGCAAGGTCCAAAAATATCGAAACATATATTATTTTAGTATTTATATTAGTATGTTTCATGATTATAATTAACAAAACGTTTTTCTCTTAAACGCAGTGGACAAAATCTTGCATTCCCATCATTTGCTTAAAACTAAAACACACACATGTACAATATAACACACATACATAATGTCAATATGATTTTTGATATATATATGTATGTGTATATATATATATATATATATATATATATATAGGGCTGTCAAACGATTAATCACGATTAATCGGATCCAAAATAAAAGTTTGTGTTTACATAATATATGTGGGTGCACTGTATAATTATTATGTATATAAATACACAAACGTGCTTGTATATATTTAAGAAATATATTTTCATTTATATATTGTATATAGATTTATATATAATTTATATTATATATAAATATAAATATTTTACATATAAATCATATTTTTTTCTTAAATATACATGCATGATATATATATATATATATATATATATATATATATACAAAATAATTACACACGGTGCACCCACATATATTATGTAAACAAACTTTTATTTTACATGTGATTTATCCCTTTAACATATATATATCCAAAATAAAAGTTTATGTTTACATAATATATGTAGGTGCACCATGTGTGTGTATATATATATATATATATATACACATACATTTTATTTATAATGCACTTTTCTAAAACCCAAAGTGCTACAAACAATAAAAACAAGTAAAAATACAAGTACAAAAGTAATACAAAAATACTCATTACAGTACACATCATTAAAATACTAATCATAAGTCAGTATAAGCAATTTTAAAAAGATGTGTTTTTAACAACTTCTTAAAACTGGCCAATGTGTTAGCAGCTCTAACAGAGGATGTGCATATATATATTAAAAAGCAATTTATTTCAGTAATGTCAAAGCTGAACTTTCAACACACACACACACACACACACACACACACACATTCTAGTTTGGTGCTAGATTCAAGTGCAACCAACTTGATATTATAAATTAAATCTTCCAGTCATTGCAAGCAAAGGAAATTGCCAAGGTAGAGAAATAAACGCTAGTGTTATTTTGGTTCTCTAAGGGAAAGAGAGTAATGAAATGTCATTAGTTTTGTGGAGGTGTTGTATACTTCAGTTACGAAGAGATCACTGAAGACACTGGGGCTATAGAGAAAGAGAGGTGTGTGTGCGCGTGTTCCTGTGAATGTTTACAACTGTGGCAGCAATCCACAGGCAGCAAGCCAAGACAATGCCATAGCATGAAGTGAGTGTGATTGTGCGAGTGTGTGTTGATGTGTTAATGTGTTCGCGTGGTCCCTGCAGTCCACTGAAGGGAAGAGTTTTATATTTTCTTGCTCAGTGACGGACTCTGCTTTGAACTGGAGCACAAAAGAACACTTCGGCGCGGCCACAAAGAGCGCCGCTACACAATCTAAAACCAATTTTACTATTTGAATAAGCTAACGCACGTTCTCTCTTATCTTCTTTTTGCAGTCCAAAAAAATCCAAGCCCAACTGAAAGAGCTGCGGTATGGCAAAAAGGATTTAATTTTTAAGGTAAGAACCAAACAAAGAGGATGTGTCATTACTGTACCCTTGCATGATGCGCAGGGGCGTTAGAGATGATTTTACCCACAGGTCTGAAGTTTAACGCTATTGTGTGTTGTCTTGTTAATGTAACCATTCATAAGATATTTATGTCCGGCTGCTTCATCAGATGTACCGCGTGTAATCTCTTGATGAGCAGTGTCCACGTGTTTACTGTACTACTGAAAGAGGAATTTTCAGCTTGACCTTAGATGAAATATCTACCGTTCCAAAGTTTGGGGTCAGGAAGATTTTTTTTATGATTTTGAAAGTCGTCTAAGGCTGCATTTATTTGATCCAAAATTCAATAAAAAGAGTAATGTTTCTATTTTAAAGGTGCAGTATGTAAGAATGACAACTAGTGGTCGGAATAGGTACTGCAGTCACTTCAAAATTTCGGAGATCGTCGTTTCTGGACGTTTTCTTCCACTCACGCGGGTTGCCAGTTTGAGCACACGCAACAGGAACGAGCGCAATGAACAATGAAAATTGCGTGCAATATCACAGACCAAAACAATAACAAACATTCCAGCCTGAAAACGCACATTTCAAAGTTAAATAACTGGCGGTAGAAGTGTTTTTCAGAGAAAAGATTATGTGAACTTGGCATGTTTTCTCAATATATGTGATGCGAAATTAAATTTTCAGCCTCATTATCCAGTCTTCAGTGTCACATGATATTTATTTATTTATTTATTTGGAAACCATGACCTTTTTTTTAGGATTTTTAGATGAATACAAAGGTCAAAAGAACATTTATTTAAAATGGAAATCCTTTGAAAAAAAAAAATACTGTATAGGCCAATGCTCTTACAGTGACTTCTTGCTGAATGAAAGTGCTAATTTAAAAAAAAAAGGAAAGGAAATCGTACTGACCCCAAACTTTTGAACAGTAGTGTATATATTTTAACCAAAGCAAAAAAGAGAAATAAAGTCAAATACATTTGCTATAAGTTCAACTTTTGGTTACAGAAGCATTTGAGCTTCCACAAATGATGCGAAAGCCAGAAATCCTCTTATTCGAATTCGGTGTATTTAACCTCTTTTAACCATTCTGACTTTTGAAAGTGCAAACAAAGCAATGTGAATGTCACCGTCAAAAAAATAAAATAAATAAATACAAATTTGGGGCAAAATAAAACAGATTAGGGGTAATATGTGCACACCTAGTTGAATGGTTTGACCTTTTTATGTGAGATGCGAGTGAAGTTTCATGGAAAAAAAACAACGACCTTTCCTGTCATGTCGGTTGACCTTTCCTCTCTTATTTGCAGTGTAAGATGGGAAAATGTCAGCTGATATTTCCAGCACATTGCCCTTTGGTACCATCACACAAGCACTGGGTTTTCACACAAAGTGCATCACTTTGAAACCATTGCTTCTTAATCGGGAAGACAGGCTAACACCTGTTGTCAAATATGTCTCGTCTATTTATGAGAAAAAACATGACTAATTTTGTTGGTCGTGGCGCCTGCAAAACGTATTCAAGAAGCAATATCTAATCTGGGCTTCTGCGTTTTAATCTGCGCTGTACATCAATGCCAGCCTTCCCCGTTTGAAATCAATGATGGAAGATTATCCCTTCTCCTTTTATATTCACGACTAAAGAAGTTATTATCAGAGTTTATTTCTAGAGTTGCCTTTTTAAGTACGATTCGGGTTTGAAGTGGCATTGTTCGGTAATGGGAAGCAAAGGTAGAATATTCAGATTCTCACGATAGCGCAGCAAAGCTCGAGAAGGACAATGAGCAAGATTGCTTTGTCAGAGTACTTTCCCAGATCTAGCCAGCATTAAATGGATTTCTTTTCTTATTCAAAGCACTGCCATTTATCACAATCATTTTTAGTTGTACATGTACACATGTGTCAAATGATTCACAGGAACAGACTGTTATATACTATTCAAACATGTTAGCATTTACTTGGTACTGTAGATGTCCTTTATCACCGGTTTGTTTAAGATTTGCCAGTTTCTTTGGTGGCTCTTCTCTGCTTGAAAGATGTCTGTGAAAATAATTATACATTCAATTTTGATGGCAGTGACATAATAGCTTGTTATAACACAAAATCAGAATGATTGCAATTTGTTCTTTGTTTTAATTATATTTTGAATACAGTTTTCTTTTTTAATAAATCGGCAGCTACTTAACAAGCAATTAAGGATATTCCACACTCAAGTGTGATTATGGTAATATTACATTGATTGAAAACAAATCCCATTACAGAATATCCTGCATTTGTCAGTCAGTGTATATATAACAATGGACTTTTATTTTGTTTCTCAACCGGTTGGGTCTCGAGACCTTTTTAAGTGGTTCTCGGAACGTAAAAATAAAACGTAATTTGAAATGCTTTTCTGATGAGAGTTTTGAAACTTGTATTATTTAACATGACTTTTATTTTGAAAAACGTGCTTGAAAGCTGTTCTGACGTATTCTAAGTAAAGAGTGTCTGAGAAAGAAGTGTTTTCCTGATTCAGTGTCTACTGTCAGATAGAAGGTTGTCAGGCAATATGTCAGTGTTATTTTCGTAATTTGTTAAGGAATAAAAAGTATCCCACCTCGGAAAAACGAACTTTCCTGTCCTGTCAGACTTTATACTGTGCTCTTCGATGGCACGCATTGTATTCACTAAAGACCTAATTAAATTATGAGCATGCAACAAGTCATGTTGTTAATTAGTATATCATGGAATTATCAAAGTACCAAGGTATTTGAGAAATTATGGCAGTCATGTTAGTATTGTGCATTTTGTAGTTTACGTGTAACCTTAATCCAAAATAACACTTTATTTTCACTTGTGATTTTGTTTCAGTGTTTTTGATGACTGGTGGCTCAAACAAATAGTTTGGGACTGCTTTTTAATAGCCTTACCTTATACTGTTTATTCATCAGTGTTAGCTATATTATTACAATTTATGTGTGTGTGATGTAAAGTGGGATGGTATTATGTTTGTGTCAACAGTTTGTTTGAGAAATAAGTTTGCTTGATTAAAATTCCTAAGAAATTGTGTCGCAGCTTAAGGTTTCATGGCCAAACCAGTTGAGAACCACTGACATAGAGTCACCAGTGCATTTATAATGTGATATGAAATGAAATATTAAAGATTTGTTTGGTTAGCCAGCTGCATCTGTGCGTGCGTGTGTGCGTGCGTGTGTGTGTGTGTGTGTGTGTGTGTGTGTGTGTGCGTGCGCTTGTGCTTAACAACTGAGTCACAAAATTCTATCTTAGAGGTATTTTTCTTTAGACTGATGTGTTTTCCATTGATTTTTTTTTTCATACTCATAACCAAAGGCTTTAGTAGTTTCTAAAGGTTTAACCTCGTTCCTGAAAAACTATTCAAAATCGAATGGCTTCTTAGAACAAACAAAACGACTTCATCTTTTTTCATGATTTCAGGAACCTTGAAACTCGTGAAAGTGCAAAATCATAGCTTGTTCATTTTAGATGACTTACTCATATTTAAAGTGAACATTTAAGTCCATTCTGTAACGAATGAATACCTAAATGATCTCTTATATCCAAGCTTGTTAGTTTTCATTGCCCTGATAACGTGCGCTAATCATCCCAGATGGGCAATCTCTGTTATTTAGATCTCAATGAGTCTCCTGTTGACTGCACACACAGCGTCACAGTCACACAGCAATATTTATGAAACTAAACTAATGACGGACTGAAGGCAGGTCATTATGTAGTTCTGCCTGAATAAAGAGCATTCACAGTAGAGTTCACTGAATCAAATTTAGAAAGTGTGCAAAATGAGCAAACTAATCTAAGAACCACATTTTATTTGAGCAAGATTTATCTTTCAATCTGCTAGAAACATTCATTTATGTTTAGCTTAAAAATGGGTATTTTGCTTGGTTTGCTCATTTTGCACAGTTTCTATGCACAAAGTCTCTAAACAAAATATAGGATTAAAATCCGGTGCTCTTGGGTCATTTTTGACCAAAAATATTTTGTATGGTTAGTTTTGTTTTTTGTTTGTTTATTAGAATTTTTAACTTCATTGGAAAGGTACAAAACTTAATTGTTTGTTAAAAGTCTTGGCACTTGCTACTGTATGTGAACACACACACAAATATAAATGAGTGCATTGTAAATTGTTAGGAAAGAATTTCATCTCTACACTCTCAAAAAAAGGTACAAAAGCTATTACTGGGGCTTTCAAAAGGTAAACTTTTGTCCATTTTAGGTGCTAATGTACATTTCAGGTGCTATTATGTACATTTTAGGTGCTGATATGCACATTTTAGGTGCTAATATGTACATTTTAGGTACTCACATGTACATTTTAAGTGTTAATATGTACATTTTAGGTGCTAATATGTCCATTTCAGGGGCTGATATGTCCATTTCACGTGCTAATATGTACATTTTAGGTGGCAATATGTCCATTTTAGGTGGTAATATGTCCATTTCAGGAGCTGATATGTCAATTTCACGTGCATTTTAGGTCATTGTATGTACATTTTAGGTGCTAATTTGTACATTTTAGGTACTGACATGTACATTTTAAGTGTTAATATGTACATTTTAGGTGCTAATATGTCCATTTCAGGAGCTAATATGTCCATTTTAGATCATAATATGGACATTTTAGGTGGCAATATGGACATTTTAGGTGCTAATATGTCCATTTCATGAGCTATGTCCATTTGAGGTGGTAATATGTACATTTTAGGTGCTAATATGTACCACTAAGGTACCAATATGCAGCCTTTGGGTACAAAAGTGTACCTTTTGAAAAGTTACAGCTCCAGTGAAGCTTTTGTACCTTTTTTTCTGAGAGTGTAGAAATGTTTGATAGTGCACTCAACAACCTCAAATTCAAAGCTTTTTTTTAGATTTATGTTTTCTCAAAAAAAAAAAAATATATATATATATATTTCATATAAAAATTGAAAATAGTATTTTTGTGCATTTTTCATAAACAAACCTAAAATTCTATAACTTTTTACAAGTAGTTTGAGCTAAGACTTGCGAGTTTGGTGAGATGATAAGAGGATCAAATGCCTCTTCTGTGCAGGGACAGCAACTGATGGACTTGGAGAATAAACTGAAAGTAGCCAAAGATGAACTGGAGAAGGCAGCGCTGGATAAGGTGAGACATGAGCCGATGCGCTTCGTCATTCCAGTTCAGCTTTACTGTTTTTCTCTTCTGCTATCTTCTAAAATGTAAACATTGAGAACGAATTGTATTATCTCTTTAGGCCAGGGATTTTGCAATTTCAGCAGAGAGCGAGGAGCAAATGAACGGATAAATGGTTTGAGGACGAAAGGATAAGATGACAGCGTGATAAACATTTGCCTATTAATCTCATGCGTGTTGTCTCACTTAATCTGTCGCAGGAGTCACAGCTGAAAGCCCTGAAGGACACCGTACATATCTGCTTCTCGTCTGTCCTACACAGCCAGACGGGGAGTTTACACAGATTCCCAGCAACACCCTCCAACCTGTTGAGGTACTCGGCCCTGCTCAACAACTCAAGAGTCACCTTTCAGCAGCCGCACGCCAAGGTACGAACACACACCGTTCTCTGATGTGAGGAAAACGCAAGATTTTAAACGATGTATAGTAGTCATGTCATAGTCATGCAATCAAGGAGATGGTTATTCACTGAAAAAGACATACATCAGCACATTATAGTGTTGTTATCTCATAAGCATAGTGTGATTTGTAAATTGACGATAAGAGGTTTGGTACTCTGAGGCAACATTTTAGGATTAAAAGTCATAATCTACTGTCATCCAAACTGTAAAGTAACAACTCTTTCAGTGCATACAGCACTACTGAGAACACACACATTAACAGTGCTTGATTTATTTAGCAGACAGTGTGGGAGAATCTGCGTCTGTTTTTTTTTTTTTTTTCCCTAGATGACGCAAAAGCACTCAGCTTCGGTGAGAAGTGTTGCTCAGAATCTCAATGCTTATATGAACTGAACCCAGAGGACAGAGCAGTGCTTTTTGATTACGCTCCAATACTCTTGTCCATAAGCAAGAGGTCTCTCCACAGAACCGTATTAGAGAACATCAAAAGACCTCATAAAACAAGGCTTTTGCCTTCAGCTCTCTTTTTATGAAGGAAATGTTTAGGTACTGAACATGGTATATAAAATGCATTATTATTAAGACATGAAAGAAAAGAAAATATGCCGTATCTTCTCATACAGTGTCATATTTGTTTAATTTCCTTAGAATCTTTACCTGAAGTGTCTCACTTTGAGCTTTTCAGCAAGTCTTTCATCGGAAAACGGAAACATCTAAACCTTGAAAAGTCCAAATGTGTTCTCTTAAGATTAAATATGTCACTGTCCAGACTGGTTTTCTCTCAAAATCACTTTCTTCCACTCAAATTAAGTGGATGAGCAGAAGACATTTAGTCATTCTTACAGTGTCCTGTTCAGCATTTCATTACAGTCCCTATTCATCAACTGTTGGGAACATAATGAGCCTAAATCCATTCCAAACAGCCGTGCAAAACCTATACTGTCAGCCAGCGCACGCTAGTCCCTCCTGCTGAAAGATTCATCAGCGGGAAGTTTTAACAAACAGCCCGTTTTAAATGATAGTCGCTTCATGTTTAACAGCCGTTGATAGATGTCTTGTGCTGTAGCTTTAGTCGCATGCAACATTTATGTGTTTGTGCTATTTGCCTGTTAGCATACTGAAGTAGATTGTTAAGATCAAAAGATCGTTATGCAAGTATTAATGCAAATTAATTTTAGAAGTTATTTCCACAAACAGCATAAACGCATAAGCTTCAAAAATGTTGTATTTGTATATTTATCAATATGTTTTAATTTGCCTATTTTAATATAGTATTTAAAAATATACAGTCATGGTCAAAATTGATGGCACCCCTGGTAAATATGATCAAAACTGGCTGTAAAAAAATAAATCTGCATTGTTTATCCTTTTTATCTTTCATTCAAAAAATTGGCAAAATTCTAACCTTTCATTGAAGTAAAATAATTGAAAGTGGGGGGGGATTACATTATAAAATAAATGTTTTTCTCCCAAACACGTTGGCCACAATTATTGGCACCCCTAGAATATTTTACGAGTAAAATATCTCTGAAGGATATTCCCATTAATATTTACCTTTTTTAGCACATCAAGGTGACTGGGAACATGAAATTGTCCACTCATGGCTTCTTGTTTCACGGGTATATTTATTTCATCATATATATTTGATTCATTGCAAATACGCAGGTCACTATGCAATTATAAAAAGCAATAATGGCTAAAATGGCTTTAAATGCAAATTATATCATATAAATATAACTTTCATATAGGCAATTTATTGCATCAGAAATACATCACTTTTTTTCCCAGCTGATTGGTCCAGCATCCGGTATCTGTTTACAATCTATTGAGGACTTTACAATAAAGTTTAGTTGATGCATTAACTAACACTGAATAAATACTGTAACAAATGCATTGCTCATTATTATAGTTCTTCACATTATTAATAATACAACTATTAGTGCATGCAAGCTTTGATTCATTAATAGAGACTTTTTATTGTATTGATGTGTTAGTACATCTTAAAATCAACATTAAAGCTGCAGTAAGCGATTTCTGTCAAACGTTGTTAAGTCTATCGGACCGAGCAGCACAACACACTTGTAGCCAATCAGCAGTAGTGGGCGTGTTCACACATGATGGGGGAGGAGAGAGTGAGCCAATCAGCAGTGAGGGGTGTGTCCACTAATGATGGGGGAGGAGAGAGTGAGCCAATCAGCAGTGAGGGGTGTGTCCACTCATGATGGGGGAGGGGAGAGTGAGCCAATCAGCAGTGAGGGGCGTGTCCACTTATGATGGGGAGGAGAAAGTGAGAAAGAGAGAAAGACTGTAGAAAGAGAGATGTCTGAGAGACATTACAAAAGAGAAAAGCTCATAAGAATATCTCTGGCAAAAGGATTATGCTGGTGACTGACAACAAACTCCTGCTTTTATATACTTGTGTATTTTATACTAATCTCGTTCATCATTGTTTCGCTTTTTTGGGCATTATTTTGCTTTGCTTCAGCTATGATAAAGGTACATCCAGTCCATGCAATGAAGGTTTGTTTAGGCTGATTTCAAATATCAACAGTTAATTGTTTACTGCACTTTTTAACCCCTTAACTGTCACCGTCCCGGTACCGGGACGCCTAACTTTACTTCACTATATTTCTATTAAATCCTAATCTAATTATGACAAATTATATATTTTTGGAAAGGTCTACGACTTCTAATTAAATATTCGACCCCTGTTTTGTGTTAAAAATTATGTAGGAAGAGTAATTAATGAATTTATGACAAGAGTGCACCTAAAAAAATCTGCATCATAACAGGAGATTTGACCTTTGTCACAAAAAGTTGATGCACCCACTTTTAATCATTGAAACTTCTGTTTTTATGCTAAAAGTTCATAAGAAAACATATAATCTAGTATTTTTCAATAAAAAATAAAATTTATAGTATAACATTATCCTCTAAAAATTATTATATATATGTATATATTATCCTCTAAAATACAATAATATTTTTTATCGCCTTTTTTTATTATATTACATATTTTAGTAGTTATCATAAATTAGGTATCATTTGAAAGCTTATAAACTCAGAATTCATCCTGTGAAAACCATTTCATAATTGAACGTTGCTTTACCATAGAAACGGTACTTATTTTATGAGGCTCCTCCCCTTTTGGACATCCTTATATTTCATAATTTATGATCAAAACCTTTTCTAATCTTGACAAAACACATATTGTCAGAAAGGTCTGAGTCTCAAGGTTCCAAATTTTGTGACAAAATTGATATTTGGACAGAAATGTATTAATTTATTAAGGCAGAATGTACACAACTAAATTCAATGGAATTCAATGGCACCCGGTGGCTATTTTTGGTACTACACCTAAACAAAATCTCATGGGAACTTCAATTTTTGTGATATCAACTTCAAATTTGGAACATAACTTGGTTAGATTTATGGCTTTGATTTTATAGTAATTTTAGAGTAAAAATATTTTGTAAAATATATATTTTATATAAAATAAAAAATAAATAGTACAGTATATTTGATTTACTGTGAATTAAAACTTCCATAACTTTTTCATACTTTCATTTTTTGAAATGTTTTCACTTCAGCAATAATCTGCTGAGTGTTTTCTTTAAAACAAGACCAAACTTGGGTATATATTCCAAGGCATTCTTGAATTATAACCATTTAAGTGTGAATAGAGCATTTAACCCCCATTCTCAAAAAGGGGGGGTGACAGTTAAGGGGTTAAAGAAGTGTTTACAAGTCATTTTAATTATTAGATAATGCGAACTAGTTATCTAATGTTAAATGTAGTGTTCTAAGTGTTACCATAATCTATTTTCCTGAACAAAATCTGCTCTGGATCAGGTTAGGCGTGCAGGGTTTGTTTTTTGTTTTGTTTTTTACCACGGTGATGAAAATTGTTTAAAAAAAGATCTACATTCAAAGCCAGAGTTCGCTCAAACTGATCTGAAGCGTAATTGAGAAGCCACTTAGCCTGCCTCTCGAGACCTCAGATTGCTGCTGAATGCTGATGGTTGTTGCTGCTGCTGTATTTATGTGTATGTATGGCATACTAAATATGCTATCTGGAAAGATAAAGCGTCTGGCAAATCTGTTTGAAAACTATTTTAACAATTCCGGCCTGTGTCTGTTGTGGTGCAGTAATTACATCACATTTAAAGACCGTATAGAAGTCGTATTTCAAGTAAACACCAAATAAAAGCTAGTTTGTAAATGCTTTAAATTGACAATAGCTGAGAGGTCAAAAGTTTTGATCTGTCTATCTCAAACCAACAGCAGCTGATAACAACAGAACTGAATGTGATGCTGGAAATCATGGAAATTGGTCATGTTTAGGGTTGGGTATCGAGAATCGAGTATCGATTGGAACCGGGACTAACTTTTCGTTTTTCCCGGAATCGTTCAAAAGTTAAAATTTCGATTCCTAGTTTCGATATTCACTGTCCGCCGAGCGGAAGAAGAAACCGCTGAACAACACCAACGAAGAAGCGTCTACCGGAAGTGTTGGCATAATCACGCGAGTCGAACATGAGTACCTTACGTCGGCGATCCAAAGTGTGGCTTCACTTTTCTAAAAATAACGAAATCTCGGCAAAATGCAAAATTTGTGACAAAAGGAGTATTTTTACAGAAGGAGTATTTCCCTCAGAAAGGTTTATTTCCTTCAGAAAGGCCGTTGGTTAGCAAGGTTAGCTAAACTTTTTTGACCCTGCCTCTTAAAAGAATCGGAATCGAGAATCGTTAGGAACCGGAATCGAAACAAGGAATCGGAATCAGAATCGTTCAAATTCAAACGATACCCAACCCTAATCATGTTAAAGGTGCAGTGTGTGATTTTTAGCGACATCTAGGCCACTGCTCACCCCTCCCCTTCGAAGAAGCTACGGTGGCTAAAACGGGACAAACATACAGCCAGAGTAAGCCAAGAGTGTGTAACATTGTCACTGTTTCTGTACCACAGTCCATTATAAACCACATCATGGATAAAGTTTACAAAGATCTAGGGTCTTAATATATAATATAATAATAGTAATCAGCTGATTGTCTCACAAACATAACCAGCACATTTATCCCCACATAGCACAGCGAGGGAGACTAAGTTTCATGAAACAATCCAACTACATATTTTACACCACTGACAAGGAAAACGTCACTACTCACGGTGTCAATGGCTAGCTTCGCAGAAACATGACGTTACAATATGTCGACCTTCATAGAAGGGGGTGCCCGCGGTAATGTAGATACAAATGTCTCATTCTAAGGTAATAAAAACATTATGGTTTATTAAGTAAGTTCTGAAAACATAGCTATGGACGTCATATTGCATTTCTGTTAATTTTGACACATTGCACCTTTAACTCTGTTGATTCACTATTTAAACAGTTCATTAACTGACAAACTAAACCAACCGGGAACCAAAATATTTTTACCCCTGCTTTCCCTGCAGGTATTTCTACCCAACATCCGCTAATTAGCTCATCTTAAACCAAGGAGGCCAAGCTGATTAATTAAAGCAGGTGTGTTGAACAAGTAACTCAAACGCGAAAGCCTCATTTTAATAACTCTTTACAGCAGTCGCCCGACGGCATCTTGTCTTGATGCTGTTGGTCTTCTCGTGAGACTTGTTTCGAATTGAAATACAGCACAACATTTCTCATGTAAAAACAAGAATTCTGATGGCTTGATACAAGATTCATGGATATGTCCTGAAGTGAAATGTGCTAACTCAACTCTTTGATTTTAACCAGTCTACTGTGTACCTGTGTAAAAGATAGTACTTTCATTGTATTAGCACATTTCCCTTTTTTAAATGTGGAATGAGAACTTTAGTCGAAAGCAGATGACCATGTTCAAAACTGACTTGCCAAAAAAAAAAAAAAAAAAAACTGTGCCTCTATGGGTATCATGCTGATTTGCAATGGGGAAGCAATAAGTGTGTCATATTGCATTTCATTCACTCTGAGGAGCGGAGAGTCCCTAAGCTGATTATTGCTATATCATTACTTCTCCAGAGAGACGCTTCAGAGACTGGATGAAGTTTGTTACTGTAGTAACATTTATCTCATCTGTCGTTGCAGTAAATGAGTGATGGGATGTGTGAAATCTTTCCTAGAAGATCTGTCCAGTCAGAGTTTTTATTTTTATTTTTTTTTTACACTAACTACACACATTGATTTATCTAGAGATGCACATCTACTTAAGAGACAAAATTTACCCGCTGGTTCTGAGTGTCTGAGGATCAATAATGTAATAAAATACACATTATTGGAATTTTTTAATAGTTTTATTGCTATTATTACAGACAAAACATACACAATATCAATCCCCCAAAATAAAATAAACTAATAAAAATTTAAAACGTCAACAGAAGTTCCTTCTGCTCAGCAAGCCTGCATTTATTTGATGAAAAATGCAGTGAAATGCTAATATTGTGAACCATTTTTATATTTGAATACATTTCGAAATTAAATTTATTCCTGTGATGTAAAGCACAATTTTCCGCATCATTACTGTGTCACAGCACTGTAAAAAAAAAACTATTTTCAAGATTTGCTATCACAACATATTTTCTTTTGTCAAATAAACTTTATAATAATTTATTTAGTTGAGAACTTATTATTTTGAGTTTCTGATGGTTAAATTAATCTCCTTCATTGTTTTAACTCACTTTTTCCAGTTCAATCAACTGAAAATTTTAAGGCAACCCAGCTTACTTACTTTTTTAAGTTAAACCAACAATATTTTTTTACAGTGTAGTAATCATTTTTTCTTTTGTCAAATCAACTTAATTTATTTAGTTTAGATAACATATAATTTTGATTTTCTGATGATGAAATCATTCTCCTTCATTGTATTAACTCACTTTTTCCAGTTCAATGAACTTAAAATTTTAAGGCAACCAGGTTACTTACTTTAAGTTAAACCATCAATATTTTTTTTTTACAGTAAGGATCCTACAGAAATCATTCTAATACGCTGATTTGATGCTCAAGAAAAATTCTGGTTTCAACAGAACCAGCACATTCATATTTGTGTTGTGTTAGTCTATATTAGTCATATTTGCATTCATATTTGTGTTGTTAGGCTAACAGATGCCATTTACATGAAGTCTCTTTAGATAAAAGCATTTGCTGACTGGAAACATTTGAGTAGTAGATCACAATAGAGAGACAGAGAGTTGATAACTGACTTCAAATTAACCTAAGAGGAAAATTGTCTGTGCTTTATAATAAACCGTCTGGAGAATTTAACCCCAGCACTCGCGTGTTTTTCCTCTTTTTCTTTCTCTCTCTATTCCTTTGTGTCTTTCATAACATAACATTCTGTTTCTTTATGCTCTCTTCCTTAAGGACATCCCGAAAGTTCCCCGGATCACAACAACAAGTAAATTGCCTTTGAGCAGTGCGGTAATGAGGAGAGAGAGCACAGGACCGAAAGACTGCCAGATGGTGAAGGTAAATCTTTAGTGCCCCTTATACTCTAATGGCCACTTCCTTACCCTTTGGACTAAATGGGACGACTTATGTTCATTGCATCTTTGTGTATCCCTTAGCCATTTAAGATCATTTACAACTTTGCATTCAATTCCGTTCGAGAATTAGCTTTGAGGCCTCCCTCAGCAGTTTTTGTCCTGATCAATGGTATATTGAGCCGCTGCTGTTAGATCCATGACAAAATATCGCTGCTCCATTCAGTGCGTAATTTCTGTCCCTTTACGGCAGCAAAATGGAACCAATAATAATGATTGTTTTAAAAAAGTAAAAAGCTACTATTTTGTGTTGATCTGGGTCGAGAACACAACAGTAACCGTTCTGTCTCCCTCTTCACCGTAAAAACGTTCTGGATGAATTTTAAGTGCATCATTCTGTATCCAATCATTTGGCCGGATCCTGTGATTTCCTCAGATTTAATAACCACTAGTGGTTGAGGAGAGATTCTCTGATAGTAAAGTGCTTTGAGTGTAGGCTTAGTATACACACACCGTGTGAAACACTTGCTCTGTACCATTATGAATGTCTGTGTGTGCAGCAATGTGAGACAATGGCAAGCACACACGCAGCTACGGACAACCTGACATCATGACTTTTGCGTGAACATACACGCCACTTTCGAGTCAAGTGGCGTGTTATCTATATGCATTTTGAGCTATCAGTGTGTATGCGTGTATGTCTACGCCATTAATGTCCGAGTGATTCCGTGTGTCTGTATACGCCGTCAAATGTCTGAGCAAAACGAAGCAAAATGTGGATCTACATCTGGGGAGCGATCTTTTTTTTTTTTTTCCTAGGATGGTAGGGGAAGACTCATAAATGGTATTAACCCCAGTGACGGGTAGGTTTAAGGACAGCGAGCCCCCAAATTTATATATCACTGTATATATAAATACGTAAGTCATGTATTTATATATACAGTGATAACGTTAAGTCAACGGCGTTCATAAACACGCTGAAAAGCGATTATGCGTGTTGATAGCATACCAAAAATGGAAATACGAATTGGCGTGTCATACACACGCTACTTCATTAGATCAGTCTGCTACGGAAGACTGTATTCTCGGACTCTCGAAATGTTTCGAATTAAATCTAGAAAGGTTTCGACTTTAATCTAGAAATGTTAGATTTTATTTTATTTTTTTTACGTTGCGGTTCAGGGCTTCCGTAAGTGCACTTGGGAAGTCAAACATGGCAGTTCGACTTCCCAAGTGCATTTCTTTACACACACACGCACGCGCTCAATTTGGGGGCTCGTCCGGGATTTGTCACACTTCCATAGAAGTGTGTGGACTTATGAATGCACACACTTCTATGGAAGACTTTATTATCGTAATGTTTTGACTTTATTCTCGAAACGCTTCGACTTTAATCTCTAAATGCTAGATTCTTTTTTTTTAACTTTATTTCACATTTTTGTGTACTATCGTGCTTGCTTCTGGCTCACCTGTTATCCAGCATACACGAGGAGTGACTGTGTGAGCCTCAGGCGAATATTCTTCGGCAGAATTATTCGTTATTCTTTTTGAAGCCATTGTCCTAGCTTGATCTCTGGTCGTCATCAGTTGACACATGATGGGGGTTCCTGTATTCTGGAAGGTTTGAGACGGTGCTACACAGATATCAGCATGGCAGAGAGCAGAACTGTAAGCGAGATACATCTCAATGACTGCTGACATGAGCTTATCAACTATAATGACAGCATTGTGTGTGTGTGATTGCGAGTAAGTGACTGTGTGTGTGAGAGAGAGAGGGGAAGATAGCCACGTGAAGAAGAGATAGGAAACAAAGAGAGGGAGAGAGACGGGATCCCAGGGAGAAGGTGTCATATTCGGTAGATGACATGCCATGAAGATTGTCTAATGAAAATGTTCCCGAAGCAGATCTCACTCTGCTGATGGTCCTGATGACAGCAGTGTGACGGAAGTGAGATAAAACACATTACTCTGACTTCTCCGAGTAAGAGAGCCATCTTATCATGTATGAATGCTGCTCAATTTTCTTTCTTACTAAAGACCAAGTCATTTATCATAGAGTAGTGTGTGTTTGAAGACCAGTTTTTTATTATTATCATTATAAATAATGTTTTAGTGTGTGGTTTGGTTTTCTTTTGCCTCATGATCAGGTTCTCTGACTTGATTTGAAATGATCAAAGAGTATCTTGAGCTTCGATGGAAGAACAACAGCTGACTGACTGTACAAAGAGTCACATGACCAGTTATTTATCTGTGTTTGTCATCATGTTGTGGTTTTTATTTAGTACTGTGTATAGCACATTGGTCAACGGAAGTTGTTTAATTGTGTTTTATAAATAAAGTGTTTGATTGATTGATGACCAATGTCACGTTTAACTTTATTTATAAACCTATAAATAATGCAGAATCTATAGATTAAAAAAAAAAATGCAAATCCCAGTTTTAATATGTAATGTGACTCGAGCAGATCATCATAAAAGAATCATTTCGGAAGCATCATGTGACACTAAAACTGATAATTCAGCTTTGCCATCACATAAATTGCATTTTAAAATATATTCAAATTGTTTATTTTAAATTAGAAAAATAATTTCACAATATTACTGTTTGTAATGTAGTTTAGCAGCCTTGATGAGCATAAGAGACAGGCAGAATGCAAATGTGATGTCATGAAGGTGCTAATTAGCATATGACGTTATAGAGTGCCGAAGTTATGACGTCACTTTGTAGGCTAAACGCGGAAGTGAGTTAGCATTTTAGCTCTCCCGGTTCCCTCGCTCTTAAGTCTATGGTTTTTCTAAATGGGTTTTTGCTAAATCGCCTGAAATAAGGTGTGTGGTGAACAAAGCCTCTAAATATGACATAAAACACACAGTTATAACCTGCTTGTGGTTTTTTTATTTATTTATTGTGTCTGCTTGTGGTTTTTAAACTTTACATAGGCTTCAAAATATATACATTTTGGATTAACTTGTAAAGATTATCTTGATAGACAAAACGTGTAAGGGTCTCAACTTGAACACAGATCTTATTTTTTGCGATTTTCCAAAAGTCTATGGGGGAAAATGCATAGCTTTCCGATCGAGGGAACCCATGCGCCGCTAACTTCCGAGTTGTCCTACAAATTGACGTCATAACTTCGGCACTCCATAGCAACTGAAAACAGTGGGCATCGGTGGTCCAGATGCTGATATTTGCTACTCGTTTCAACCTCAATCATTCTGAGGAAACGGCACTTGAAGCAGACCTACTGTAGACAGTAAGGGAAAATTAACAAGAGTTTTAGATGGTTAATCTTTATGGCCGATATTTGGCTGACACCATTCTACAGCACTTCCATTAACTTAACCTTCCTGTTGTGAGGGTTGAAAAAAGTTAAACACCGTCTCTTGTGGTCTTGTACTCTTCTATTTAATGTGTTGATCCATAAACATTCTAGCTTGTTTCAGAGCTCCTATAGACACACATATAAAACATTTCCTGGAAAAACGCCATTCCTTGAGCAACATGATTAATCTTTCTTTCTATGCAACATTGTATAATCTCATAGCTCAGGGCTTTTGTGGAAAGTGTGAACCGCAAACAATTACTGTGGCCACAGACTTTTTATTTTAATTTTTTTTTTTCAACCAAGCTGTCATCCTCTCCGCTCTGTGCTCGGTTGTTAGAGGTTTGTTTGCATTTTAAATAAGCGTGTTCTTTTCTGTCTCTCTCTCTCTTTGTACCTTCAGGTGGGAGCAGAATGTTCCAATCAGACCGAGAGTTCATCCGAGATGAAAAAGACATTTGGACACAGTCGAGTGAGTCCTTTTGAAAGTATTAAAGAGAGAAAAATAAAAGTTCTGTCATCGGTTACTCACCCTCAGTTACTCACTTTCCTTCATCTGTGGAACATGAAGATGAATTTGAAGAGTTTTTGTCCATATGTAAAACATCATTCAAAATATCTTCTTTTGTGTTTTCTGCAGAAAACGTTTAAAATTGCATTTTAAAATATATTAGGATTGAAAATGTGCAGAAACTGAAATATTTCTTATTCACTTTACTGTACATCATCATGCGTCTTTGTTTAAAATTAAACTAAACTTATTGTACTATTTTCGGATTTCAATAATTTTTTTTTTTCTTTCAAAATTTTCAATTCAGTTTCCAATGCAAATTTTCCAAAATTCGCATAATACATTCAAATGTATCTCTGAGCCTCATTGTTCCCCATGTTATATACAGTAGGTACTCAAATGGAATGCCTGTTACTGCCGCGGAAAATCCACTGCGGCAAAAATAGAGAGCCTAAGTCCCTCCCCTCCGCTTCCGGCTCATGAGACCTTATTTCGGAAAAAAATATGTATGGTAGTCAATGGCGAGAGACGACTTACCTTTTATTCCGTCTGAACTGTGCCCTGAATTGCACATATGATGTTTGTCAATTTAAAAGATCATTCTGAAAGTCAAAAACGTCGCAGTTTGTCATAAAACAGAAGAGTAACATTTAAGTTTTATGTGAAAATCGTTCAATGAACTACATCTGCCGGGAAGCGAAACAACGAGCGAGATCCGCTGCTCATATGTGTGCAGTCTGGTACAAAACACTCAGGCATGACGGTGAAACGTTACGATTATAACGTAAGACTATAGAAAACATTGACAGATGTTAGCTTCAGTAAAGTTAGCTTCATTCACTGCGAGAAAATGTACGACTTTGGGGTTTGTAGTCTTTGTAATTACGTATTTTCACAGTCTTACACCTCAACAGTTTTACAGTTTTTTTTGTTTGTTTGTTTGTTTTGTTTTTACGAAAGTTTCGGAGGCAGTGTGCTAGCATGATTGACATAACGTGAGGTCGTATTTATTTTTTAACGAACGGAAATTTTGGATTTAATGTGCGATGGTCTTAAGGATGAAATACTACAACTATGGTAATATCCAAATACTGTAAGCCTACTACAAACATGAAAAAATCAAAACAAGAGCTATTGACATTTGCTGTACAATAATGAAACAAACAAAGAGTTGAAACTGTATGTTAAAGTAATCATTTTTTAATTAATTAAAGAAAGACAATTTGGTTAATTTATGCAATTTATAGTATACATAGTATACATGTATGTGTACGAACAGTGCTAACTATTAAATATCTTTGTTTATAGGCTATCTGTTTATTAAAAAACACAGCACAAGGTCTTGTAAAAAAAACAAGAATGAGACTGATTGAATATGGAAACATTTTTCAATTTTCATAAAATAGCCTATATGCTAGAACAGATTCGGTTAAATTTAACGAAAGCAAAACGTAATTATGTAAAAGTAAATTTTAAACATAATTTAAGAAACTTTTAGAGAAGAATATTTTATGACTCAAAAGTTCAAATAGGCATATCTCGCAGTCAGCGAAAATAAATTAGGTGTAATGACGCTAAACTATTGAGGAATGAGTAAAAGGCAGAAAATACACACCCGCAATTTACTTATTCAGGTTGAGTACCAACTATAAGTGAGCTGTCAAGACGCGGTAAGCATAGATGTACACGCACTTGCACAGATAACTATTTGCTCCAGTGCAAAAGAGAAGTGTTAGCCCTGGGCACTCCAGCAAGCGGTGACAGTTTTTGTCAAATTATAGGTCAGTCTGATGCGGAGAGCAAGGTGTAAACGTCTAATCACCGGCTCTGTTTGTGCCAGACGTCACTACCATATGCATGTATTCACTTGTCATCTCTGTTCTCTAGACCCCAGAGCAGATCGGACAAGGTCAAGAAAGGACAGCAGAGGAAATCGGGAAAACAGACGGAGACCTAAAAAAGACACAAATGGACAAACACAACTGAAAGGACAGTGGAAGACTTGGCAGATTTTCTGCATGGTAAAAATGATGTCATATCGGTTTAAGCCCCTCTTCATCACTGAGCTTATAAGCACACACACACTGTAGGCAAACACAAACAACGACAGACACAAACACAAAATGCTCCGTCTAACACTGCTAATGTAGAAAATCAAATTCCCAACATTCGATTTTGAACTTTCTTAATTAAAGAAAAAAAGTAAAGAAAAAACAACAACCACATAGTATGGCATGCATTATAGAGTTTTAGATATTGATTTTACAAGGTTACGATGGTACTGGTGGTTTTTAATAACTGTTATTCTTTTTTTTCTTTTTTTTTCACTATCTATTTTGATTTTTTTTTTTTCTCTCTCTTCTAAATTTAGGACACAATGTTTTTTGATTTGTGTTGTTTGTAATTAAAGACTATTTCTGGCACCGCAGACCAGAACTTCAGTGTTAAAGGTCACGCTGGGGGTCATTTGAGTTCTGTAAATTTACACATGGTCAAATTCCAACTTTCGTCAAAGCAGCTTCTGAAAATATTGAACTATTGAATACTGTATGTCCTGAATGCAAAATAGGGCTGCACGATTTGTGGAGAAAAAAAAACTGAATTGTGAAATTTTTTTTTCTGATAAATTGTGATTTTAAAATGTGATTTTTATTTTACAGTACTACTGTAAATTTACAACAATATTATTTTAGTCTTAAATTTTTCATTTTTCAAACGTTAAACCATCATGCTTTAAATTTTTCAAAAAGAAACCACAGAGAGCCCTTAAAGCATTTTTTTTTTGACAACAGCCGGTTTATAAGCACTTCTCAGTTAGTTTCCCAAAACATCTCAAGTTTGGTGCGTTGCATTTTTTTTAAATGCGACCCAAACTGAGATGAGTTTGTGTGTTAATCGAGCTGAAAACACCAGATCATAAGCTGCTCGCGTGTAAAAGAACACAGTGCTGCGCTTCACTCTGAAACACGCAGTGCATGCACTTATTTAATTCAATCGCAGCCTTTGCTATTAAGCCATATCGCATTATCGTTTTTTATTCCGATTAATTGTGCAGCCCTAACAGAAACCGAATCAATCCCAAGTCAGCTGAAATGACGAAAAGAACTGTTTAACGTGAAGGTACGGTTTGTCTCGTGTTGTAGCAAAGATTAATTTACTCCTCCTGCTCCATATTACGAGGCTCAAGTTGGCTGGCCAACTATCACTGTTGAATATTTCGGAGCTTTTGGTGCCAGAATTAAAGAGAAAAACTCGACTCACAGTGAGTCGTCTCCCTAAGAATGATGTGCCATGCACCGACCGAGTACTTAATCTACTGCTACATCTCTCTGTTTCTCTACCTTCTTGTGTCCTTTACAATAAACCGTGATTTTCGCTAAATGTGTGAAGAATAAATGGTTATTTGTGGAGTAAAACAACCGTGCATTTCCTGCGTCCAGACTCTGATGTTTAATTAACACCTCTGGTGCTTCAAGGACGGCCCTGATATACTGTTAAAGTGCAAGGTCAATAAACTAGATCCCACGGGATCAAGGGGAAGTCCTCGTTGGTGTGTCCTGTACGTGAGAATAATTCAAAGCTTTGGTTCTTAGCTTTTTCAAAGACCTTTGGACCTTTGATCTTCGTCCTTCCTCTCGCTGCCCACCACTTTTCCCTGCTTCTATAAGTTTCTATTCTTTTTTTGTGTCAACACTTGACTGAAAGATATAAAGAGACTAGAAGTTGAGGTGAGCTGAGTCTTGATAGCAGCCTCTTCGTTTTTGGCCTTTATGACAATTAATCAAGGCTTTTGTCCACCTTATGTTGTAGGTTGTTTGTCATATTTACACTTACCCAAAGGATTATTAGGAACACCACTTCAATTTCTCCTTAATGCAATTATCTAATCAACCAATCACATGGCAGTTGCTTCCAAGAGAACATGGATCCACCATGCCTTGTTACCACTGTGCAGGCTGCTGGTGGTGGTGTAATGGTGTTGGGGATGTTTTCTTGGCACACTTTAGGCCCCTTTGTGCCAATTAGGCATTGTTTAAATGCCACGGCCTACTTGAGCATTGTTTCTGACCATGTCCACCCCTTTATGGCCACCATGTCCCCATCCAGCAGGATAATGCACCATGTCACAAAGCTCGAATCATTTCAAATTGGTTTCTTGAACATGGAAACAGTTGACTGTACTAAAATGAACAGTTGACTGTACTAAAATGGCCCCCACAGTCACCAGATCTCAACCCAATAGAGCATCTTTGGGATGTGGTGGAATGGGAGCTTCGGGTCCCACAAATCTCCATCAACTGCAAGATGCTATCCTATCAATATGGGCCAACGTTTCTAAAGAATGCTTTCAGCACTTTGATGATTCAATGCCACGTAGAGTTAAAGGGTTAGTTCACCCAAAAATGAAAATTAAGTCATTAATTACTCACCCCCATGCTGTACCAAACCCCGTAAGACCTTTGTTCATCTTCGGAACACAAATAAAGATATTTTTGATTGAATCTGAGAGCTGGATCAGTCCTACATAGACTGCCTAAGGGACTGGCTCTTGACGGCCCATAAAGTCATTAAAGAAAAGGTTTAAATATTCCATGTGCCTACAGCGGCTCAATTATAAGTTTATCAAGCGACGAGACTACTTTTTGTGCGAAAAAAACATAAATAACGACTTTATTCGACTATTCCATTACTTCCCTATGGGCGCATGCGCGAGAACTGAGACGAGGACGTTCTCATTCTTCTACTTCTTGTTACCGGCTGCTCACCGCTTAGGAGTTTTACCGCCCCTACCGTATAAAATGATGTGCTGATATAGCTGGAAGCGCAAAACTTTCTGTTTACAAGCAGAGGAAGATGCGCGCTGTTCATACGCTTTTCAATTTGCGTATTTTCCACACTACAAGGTGCACTTAAAAGCCTTTAATCTTCTCAAAAAACGACAGTGTTCCTTATAATCCGGAGCGCCTTATATATGAATCATCATTTTATACGGTAGGGGGCGGTAAAACTCCTAAGCCGTGAGCAGCCGGTAACAAGAAGTAGACGAATGAGAACGTCCTCGTCTCAGTTCTCGCGCATGCGCCCATAAGGAAGTAATGGAATAGTGGAATAAAGTCGTTATTTATGTTTTTTTCGCACAAAAAGTAGTCTCGTCGCTTGATAAACTTATAATTGAGCTATATTTGAAAAATTGGAATATTTAAACCTTTTCTTTAATGACTTTATGGGCCGTCAAGAGCCAGTCCCTTAGGCAGTCTATGTAGGACTGATCCAGCTCTCAGATTCAATCAAAAATATCTTTATTTGTGTTCCGAAGATGAACGAAGGTCTTACGGGGTTGGAACAGCATGGGGGTGAGTAATTAATGACTTAATTTTCATTTTTGGGTGAACCAACCCTTTAAGGCAGTTCTGAAGGCGAAAGGGGGTCAAACACAGTATTAGTATGCTGTTCCTAATAATCCTTTAGGTGAGTGTATGTCCGTGTAAAAATACAGGTGTAATCTTAATGTGGCAACAGCATCTTTTTTCTCGAGTCGGAGGTGGTAAAACACTCTGCCAGACTAAGTCCACCCGCAAATTATGATTTCAGGCCATTTGCTACCTTGCCAATTATCATCAAAACGTCTATGGGAAAGCATGCCAAGTGTATCCGAGGTTCCTCATGAACGTTTGAGCTGGACATCTCCCTGACGGACTACATGCTCCCTCTCAGATCGCTTCACAGGAAAATGAGACCGATAGTGACAAATCTGTGCCAAGATCACTGTGGCTTACAAAAATATGATGTTGTCTTCCCTTGAAAAACTTGCCTCTACAAGATCTTATAAATAAAAATGAGCCGTGATCAAAACCTGATTTATATCAGCCTCTCTGAAAAAGCCTCGCGGAGAGGTAGAATAGCCCTGATTGCATTTGCTTCGAATCGAGGCTGACTTGTTACAAACTTTTCAAAGTCAAGTGCTTCATTCAGCACCGGGAATGCGACATTAATTTTGGATTTACATATTACCTCCAGTCTTTTGATCCAAAACCAGACTTCTGTTCTGCCATAACAAGAAAATACTGTTAAAGCAAAACAATGCAAATAAAAATGAGGCGAAATATCATTATTTTGACGCTCTTCAGACTCCAACATGTGCCATTCGACTCTGATCTTGGAAACTCCAACACTTTTCTTGCCTTCAGCCACCATTAATGCTTATATAGGGTTTGGATGAATTCTAGAAAGGCATTCTGATAGGCTAATTACAGCTCAGAAAGCCAATTCCCCCTCTCTTCATAGCATCTAACCCACTCGAGTCAGGGAAAAGGTGTAGGAAATAGAGCCCATCAGCGACTTCAAAGTGAATTTAAATAGCTCCATCAATACTTCTATTCAAACTCACTCTGGAAGTACTCGTGTACAGACATCTCTATTGGTTTGTCTCTTTACGTGTTGAGCTATGAGGAGGTAAAACAGTATTTTCAGGAACAACAACAGCCATCATCAGAGGAGAAAAGGAAGCTGAAGAATCTGGGCCAGCTGTGTGAGACGCAGTACCAGTGGATTCATGCCGACTCCTGGTTGCCAAAAACAGAATTACACGGTCACACACACACAGAAAAAAAATGCATTTGGATACTATGCAGATGGTGTATCTTAAAGGGGTGGTTGATTATGATTTCACTTTTCTAATTTTAGATGGTGTGTAATGTTGCTGTTTGAGCATAAACAACATCTGCAAAGTTACAACGCTCAGTTCAAAACAAAGGAGATATTTGCTTTTAAGGAAATCGTTTTTAAGGACTACAACAAACGGCTGGTAGGGACTACACAAGCTTCCTCCCAGGTTAGTGACATCACAACTCTACAATTTAAATAAACCCCGCCCCTGGGAACACGCAGTCTATGTTAAGAAGAGGAAGAGTTGTTGTAGAAGAGCACATTTGTGAGTCAGCTCAAACTTTAGTATCTGTCTTTTCACATGCGATAGAAAGTCACTCTGTGAGACAGTTCCTATGTGAGCGATTTAAAGATTATCCTGACAGAATATGCTAATTCAAGATAGTTACGCCGCCTTCACACTGGCAGTTGAAATCAGCTCCGATGCGGCTGCGAAACGACTGGAAGTCATTCATTTCCTATGGAGATTTGCAGACCGCATGCGAATGGGTCCGAAACGGGTCCGACCAAGTGCGGTGCGAAGAAAATCGTGTCCGTTGGTCATCCGGATGCGTTCAAAAATTTGAACTCGTGCGAAAAGCTACGGACTGTTCCTATCCGACAATTCCAGCGGAAGTTGAGCGTTGCTATGGTACTGATAAACAAACCTGAATTATTAACTTTTAATAAAATAAATAATGATTTTATAACGATAAATTGTCACGTCATTTTTTATTTTCATGACTTTCTAATGTTTATAAGGGCAGTTAATACAATTAAATATCGACCACTATATCACATTTTTTAGCCGACCTGACATGTCAACGTCCTGAGCAACTTTCCTCACGCAGCATAACCCTCATCAGAGAGATCATACAGAACTGACAGAATCAAACTTTAATCTCTCCGCCATTTTTGTTCTACCCGCGTCCGGCGCTTTTCACTGTGTAGTACGACGTCCGTTGGGAACGTATTGCGTATTACGGAGCTGATTTCTGAAGCTCCACATCAGCAACATAAATTCCTCAACTAACCATTCAGAGATGTCCTGTTGCTTCTACATGTCACTTCTTCTTAGTCTCTCCATCTTTTTCTGACTCCGGTTTACACATAAAAAAAGCAGAACAGTTTATGATATTTTAGCGTGTGTCTGCGTGAGGTAATCAGAGCTGCTAACGCACAAGCTCTGGAAGCCCCGCCCACTGTGTCGGGAGCTGCAGCTCATTTGGATTTAAAGGGCCAGACACAAAACGGTGCGTTTTTGCTAACCGTCAAAAAGTGACTTTCACATGCTAGATACAAATATCTGTGGGGTATTTTGAGCTAAAACTTCACATACACTTGTGAAAAGGGCATAACACCCCTTAAGGGTAGAAACAACAGTAAACAGAAACAGCCATAGTTTTTAAATCTTATCTGGAGATAAGAACAATAATGCAGTATTACCGTGTGTGGTGATGCAAAATGGCAGCTTCACCCTGCAGATATGTTGACAACATTTCCAAACATGACACCAGTGAGTAGCATCTTTTCTTCTGTACCTGGACAGTGATGGATGATTCATTAGGTTCATTTTGAGGCGACATTTTCATGGCAACAGTAGATTCCCACCTGGTTAAAGACAAACTTTAACTTTGTGTGAATCTGTGCACACGGATATAAAAGTGTGGCGGCGGGCCAGCCGTAAAGTCGTTGCGAGGACAGATTTTACAGTGAACAGCTGTGGGGCTTTGCAGTAAAGTTTCTCACTGCCTCCCACACAGTGCATAAAAACACAATTATTCACCTATTATATTTCACCTCATCACATTTGTACTCTAGAAATAGTCCTTCATTTAGTTACACTTTTTGCTTGGACATTCCCCGAGTGGACTTGTACGCACAGTACTTGAACTAGATCACAATATATAAGTCGTTGGAGATGTTAGTCACACTTTTGGCAGATCTTTAACCACAGCCCATAACACAGGCTGATATCACTGCACATAACTCTTACTAATAACCACTTTAATATAGCTGAACTATGTTGGATTATTTAAAAAAAAGTATGATAGAGTGCCATGAAATGTAGTATTGATTTTTCTCCGTATATTGAGTGAGTGTCATTTCTGGCAGTAGGCCACAATCTGAAATATGCACTCTGATATAGTATGCTGTTCTCGAATTGAAACTACATTGACGAAACATCTCCTGCAGCTAATTGATCTATAACATGCACACAGCTTGACGATGTCAAACTATTTCAAGGTGTTTAATCTTAAAGAGCAAACCTGCATTAATATTCATAAGGTAGCCTGCCAAGCCAACATATGCCGGTCCTAACTAAATCATTCATCTTCTATTAGGCTTCACCGTTTTTTGAGATGTTGTGGCTTAAGTCAATTTAAGCTGTAAAGGTCAACAATGCAAAGCATTTAATAGAACTCTGAGCAACCCAAGCTTACAACCTAATTAAATACTCGCACTAATTACCTATCATGCCCCTCTCTTCCTCCTGTAAAGTGGGCTGCTCATTAAAACAAACAGTTCTGATGGATTAGATGTTTTGACATTACTACCACCTTACTCTCTCTCTCTCTCTCTCTCTCTCTCTCTCTCTCTCTCTCTCTCTCTCTCTCTCTCTCTCTCTCTCTCTCTCTCGCTCTCTCTCTCTCTCTCTCTCTCTCTCTCTATATATATATATATATATATATATATAGGGCTGTCAAACCATTAATCATGATTAATTGCATCCAAAATAAAAGTTTGTGTTTACATAATATATGTGGGTGCACTGTGTGTAATTATTATATATATATATATATATATATATATATATATATATATATAAATACACACATGCTTGTATATATTTAAGAAATATTTTCATGTATAGACCATTTCACAAGATGTAAACAACACTGGTCCAGAAGCACTTCCTGTTTATTTCACATGTAAAGAAAACATCTTAAAGATGTTTGTTTAACTTTTTGATTCAGTTTAAATGTTCTGTTGGTTGTATTTTATCCCAGCTTTTATATAGTGTTAAAAAAACTGAAACAGTGCTTCTGGACCAGTGTTGTTTACATCTTGTGAAATGGTCTATATACTGTATATAGATTTATATATAAATATTTTATATATAAATAATATTTTTGTCTTAAAAATAAATGCATGTGTGTGTGTGTTTTTATATATATATATATATATACAAAATAATTATAAGTGCACCCACATATATTATGTAAACACAAACTTTTATTTTGGTTGCGATTAATCGTTTGACAGCCCTAATATATACATAGTATACATATGTACACGAAAATCATTGATCTTCTTACAATGTACCGGGTATTCCCAGTTTAGATGACTTAAAACCTTGAAAAACATGAATGCATGTTTCTTTCAGACAGTTATTCTGTTTGAAAACTTCTACAGCCTACATCAACTTGTGGCTGGTCTCAGAATAATAAATGTTAATGGCTTACTTTTCAAATTAAAAAAAAAAAAAAGAACAAAATAAAAATTGAGGGTGAATGTTGAATAGAATAAAATTGGATCAAATTATTGACCTGACATAACATTAGTTTTCTGTTTATCCACTTTTTAAATAGCAAATTGTGGACATTGGCCATAAGTGTCGCACATGCCGTTTGTTTATGTTTACCTCTCCTTTAGCATCCCGAGGGCCCTCAAGAGCTCTGACACAATCTGAATACTGATTCATATTACATCTAAATTGTGTTTAAAAAATGAATAATGTGCTGTGAATTTATTTATTAGACAGGTTGGAATATTCATGGACTATGGTGGTTCTATTTTCTCCACATTTTCTAATAAGAGGACAGGAGAATCTGCATCTTCTCTTCCTATATAAACAGAAACTCATGCACTGAATCATTGTGTGGGGTGTAGGCATAAACTAGGCAGCAGAGCGCGGTTTCATACCTCATATTAATTCCCGTTACTGCATTTCTGAAGTCATCAGCAGTTCAGCCGTCTTCCTGTAATGCACGCCTCCAAATTAATATGATCAGTTAGCAATGAATTGGAAATCTTCTTTATGTGATAATGAAAATGGTATAGGAAATCAGAGTCTTGAAACTGTTATCTCCAGCTGAGTTGATTTAATAAACAGATGATGGTGTGATGTTTAATCTGTCTAATAGCACCTGCTCTTTCAGAAAAATACATCTCTCTCTTCCGTTCTCCCAGAGAGTGTTCTTCTAAAGCCATCTGGGGAGAGTGGAAAAACAGTGGGTATCATTATTTGGTTTAAAAAAAATGGTTTCTGATGGGTTTTACTTTACAAATAACACTGACTTGTGGAAAATTGAAAAGAGCCACTCGTGACCAAATGTGAAGGTCCCAGAGGCTTGAGACATGAGAGCTCCTTTTCATCTCTTCACAAAAAAAAAAAAAAAATCTCTCCAGAATGAGCAATGCTATCTCACGACCAATTCATTCGAGTGAGTAAAAGGTGGCTAATATGTAGAAATTTGTACAACCTCACTCATGTGAATTCTTACGATTTGTCTAAACCCAGGTGATGGGTAGGTTTAGGGGCGGGGTCAGGTGTAGGTCATTCGTACGAATTGGCAACTCGTAAAATATGTACGATTTAGCAAAAATCGTACGGATTCGTGTGAGTGAGGCCTCGTTCAACTCGTCAAATTAGTAAGAATCCAGTGTTTTAAAAAAACGCTGAACAGAGGAGAGTCTGCTGGCAAAAAGAGTATGACAGAGCTCGTAATAAAACAAGAATCAACATTGGCTTGGGTTTTCAGAGATGGCGAGAACTGAGGGATTTGAGATGTAAGGTGTCTGTATAGACTCAATAGACCTCTTATGCTACGTTCCCACCGGACGCGAATAGCGCGTCAGGCGCGAATGATTTCAATGTTAAGTCAATGCAAAGACGCTTTACGCGCGTGAAAAATTCCTGCGGCGCGAATGAGGCGTGGAGCGAGGCGCGGAAGACGCGAATACGCCTCATTCGCGCGTCAAGTTCGCGCGAATGGCGCGAATTGAGCGTCTGGCGCGTTAAGCGCGTTACGCGCGAATAGTGCCATTTGTGCATTCACGCGTTTGACGCGAATTCGCGTCTGCCGCTCGAGTTGAAAAATCTGAACTTTGGCGTGAATTCGCGCCGCGTTAACCAATCAGGAGCCTAGCTGCTTGCTCACGTGGTGAAGTGTCTGGATGCTTCAATAAATTATTTTGTTATGACTAAATGCATGGTGGGATTATGCACAACAAAGCAAATGTTTTATCACTTAAAACATTATTTCTATATACGAGACATGTTCATTTTGTATTGAATGTTATTCATTCCATAGATTATATGAAATAGTATTATGTTGTAAAGACAATCAACATATGTGCATAAATTCGTGTCTGGACGTTGAGAGAGAGAGAAAAAATCACAGGACAGGTTAATAACTTTTGAAGGCTGGCTCTATTTATCATCAAAAAAAAAAAAAAAAAAAATGACAGCTAGATTAGATGGATGAGGGCGAGGGTGATCCTCGCTCCGATGCGGGACAACATGTCATCAAACTGGGCGCGGGACAGACGGAAGTACCGCTGACAGCGGCCGTCATCCAGCGCAGCTCCTGGAGCGAGCAAATGGTGAAACTCGCCAAACGGTTCGGCTCTGAAGGGTCCGGTGGACACAAATATACGGCGACGATGATCCCCACGCCGCTGTTCTGCTCTCCAGAGTAAATACAGAGCGGTAACTCTCTTGATGAATGCTCGGTCGACATAAAAACAATGGCCGCCAACGGATTTCGATTCTGACGCGCGTCACGCGCGTAAATTTCGCTTCAAACTTTTGTTTTTACGCGCGCCAGTTTCGCTCTTGACACGCGAATTAAAGTGGTCAAGCGTCAAACTAGACGCGTCAGGCGCGAATTTGACGCGCGATTCGCGTCCGGTGTGAACGTAGCATTATGGTTAGAAAAGTCAGCGGGAAATACCTCCAAACATGAGACAGTGTTTAGCTGTTATGCCAACGACTGCAGCATCCATAAGAGCTCAGATATGCCCCAACTGGAGACTTATTCAAATCTGCAACTGAAAACATGCATACAACTTATGATGTAATTTAATGTATAATATTTTTTTTTTTTATCTTTTTATACATTTTAAATCAACTTATTTCATTTGTTCCATATTCATTTTACACTACAGAGGGAACTCCTGAACCAATGGGCATTGCTTGATATCCATAGTGCTGATGGAGGAAATATACTGTTGGCGCTCTTACAAATCAGAGATTTCAGAATATGATGTGCATTGTGTGGCTCTAATTATATACCCTGGACAAGCACAATTCAAACTCCGATAATCTATAAAAGGTCTCTATTTTCTGTTTATATTTTCAAGGGACATTGCCAGCATCCTTTCTTTTTCTCAGGAAAATGCATTTGCATCCCAAAGCGCATTCTTAGATTTTAAGCTTCCAATTTCTGCGGGTATACAGGGAGCAGTGATGCAATTAGTAAAAAACATGAATTTTAAAATTCTGCAATGCGTCTATTGTTTTCTAGAAGGCCGGTTTGTGCTAATCATGTACTGAAAGACTGTTTGGGGATGGGCTAATTATAATGGAGATGAGGTCAAAATACTTGTAGCGTCAGTGATTTTTCCCAAACTGATGGCTTGATTATGTGAAGATTAGTGATGGCTGACAGAATTTAGCCAACTTTTTTTTTTTGAGAATTTTTCAGATAATTTTGTTCTCTTTCCAATTCAAATTGCTGAAACGTCCCTACAGGGGACAAGACTAAAGCAAAAGGATCATTAAACTCCAAATGGCTAAATAATAAGTCTATATTCTATTATAAGACAAATATGCATGCTGTTAAGGCACCAGCTGAGAATGCCCGGGATATCTGTAGTATAAGCATTGCTACTTTTTCCAATTTACTTTGTGGAGCCAATTTACATTGGTTCGGAAGTGTCTAATGTAGGCCAGAAACTGGAATTGTCTTTACATTGACAGACTTATAGGTTATCAATATAAATCAATAGTTGAATACATTGAGCTGATTAGCTCTGCTTGGAGAGATTTGTTTAAATTGTTTCGAGCAGATTGGAGATTCAACTGGACTCCACTGGGTCCACGTTTGACAAAGTCCTCTGTAATGCAGTGTAGTCTTAGACAGGATTAGGATCTGTGTTCAGACTAGTGGTGTTAAGATCTTAACGTCCATGCAGCCAAGAGCAGAAGCATAGAAATATGCTTTTAGCATTTTGCAATAGTGTCTCAGACCCTCATTTTTGTAAAACTCCAATACAATTCACCAGAGTTTCCAGCTGCATTGAACATTAGTGACAGTACAGCACCAACAACTTTTAGTCCTTTTCACACATATTATGTTTACAGGGGCAGATAATCAGTTAATTTATTGCGTAATGTCCACATAAAGCAAAAAGGGCATAAGGACAGGAAGAACAATGGAATATCCGAGAACTGTGTGGTAAAAATTTATGTAATTTGGCACAGAAGATGGGAGATGGTCGAAGGTATAATCTTAAATAAGTTTTGGGATCGGATCTTTAAAAAACCTTGTAGTGCAAACAGAGATTGCAATATATGGAATATTTTAGCAGTGATGGAAAAATCTTAAAGCCATCCATCATTTTGACAGATAGAACTTGCAACTGTATTTGTCATCCTGTCCACTTGGTGGCGATTGCGCTCTTGCTGACTATCAAGTTCATGGTCAATGAATGGCTTTTCTGAGTTACCCGACTGTTTACAAAATGTTTTGGGATCTTTCGGCACTAATTGAGCGATAACATGAGAGGCACATGGATTTCAGTAAGTTGGACTGTATTTTTCAAATTATTTTCTGAAGTTCATTCATGTATCTCGTTCTGTAACGTAGTAAAAAGGAAGGAATGATCGCGTTTGCTCTGCTTCACCTGAACCCATCGCTAGCGATCTCGCGCCACATTAAAGAGCGCTGAAACTGCATTTATTATTTGAATTTTGTGATAAAATGGACAGAATTTGAAAGCTGAGATTTTGTTTCATATCAAAAGTAACAAAGCACTAAGCTAAATTGCGATTTATTGGACAAACACTCTTGATGAAACATGAAAAGTGACTAAATGCATAGGCTAATCTAGCTAGCCTACCGTATTGCTCTAGTGTAAGGTCGTGGATGAACATGAAAATGTAAACAGAAACAAATCCTATGATGGCTTATTATCATTAAAATATGAAAAGTAAAATGACAGGAAATAATAGATTATGATGGACTTGATGGACTTGTTCTCAAGCCACTAGCTTATTTGGTTGTTTTTGCTTTGTTGGCAGGAGGATTGTCCCATTGAAAAATAACATCTGATCATTTCTCTTTAGATAGATGTCTAAAGATGTGACCTAGCTCTTTAGAAATGAACTGTTCATTTGTGGGAAGCGAGTCATGTAATATTCTCCTGTATTCAAAAGCATTAAATAATAGTGAAGTAGCTCATCAATACCAGCAGCTGAAAAGGCTCCTCTTCCTCCACACTTCACTGTGGAAGAGATGCATTCATAATTATATTTCTCAGCAGACTTTAGAAGATGTCGCTCTGTCTGGAGCATCACCATGCGTGTTTCATTGTGATTCATCACTCCCCAACAACTTCACATATTCTGGTAAAAACTTAATTCTTTCTTTGATGCTTTTCGGAGACACCAATGGCTTTTTAAGTTGCATTTAAAAGCTAACAATTAAGACAAAGACTATTAAAAGCTTAGTGTTTAGCCATATTTGCCCTGGTAGATCACATATTTCTGCCATTTAATTTCAATCTAACAGTCCTACAGCATAATTCTTCCATCCACTGATTCTATTGAGATTGGTTGAATAGTAATACACTGTATGATCTGTGTCATACTGTGTCTTTTTTTGTCAATAATTGCTGCTCGCAGCTATAATTTCCACAGTCATGTCACACACACACATTATGCATCCTGAAAGCTGACACATTTTCCATATTCTTAGTTTCTAGGTTCACACCATCTATTGCTGTGGTAAGTCCTGGATTTGTAAGTCTACCAGCTCGCTCAAATACTGTGTGCATGGCTAGGAAATGTACAAGGTCAAAGGTAAAGACAAAAAGCGTATCTCTGTGTAAAATAGCATGTTGAGGATGTCAGGCTTAACCGAGAAAAAACTCTTTATTAGTTGCATACAAATAAATGAATGTTCCAGAAAGCTTGAAACACTCGTTTTAAATTCTCTTTGAATAATTACCAATTCTGCTAAAAAGTAAAGTTATTTATCAACCTTCAATAGTTTTCATTAATTGGTGTCACAACCGTATAGAAGAAAGAAAAAAAGACAGTTTACAGTCGGTGCATGTATCAACAACAAACTGGTCTATTTTGACACTATTATGATATTACTGTGTGCATAACACAATAGCTCTGAGCCAGAGCAGGTCATAACGCATGCATCTCTACTCTTTCACCTTTTATTAGCAGAAATCTGCATGAACATCACCCTCCAGCACTCATTATTTCATACCTCAGCTCCATTGTGAAGTTCCCTTCTCTCATAAACCCGGTCTCAGTGTAATCCTAAACAGAACAGAGAACAATAAAACATTATAATGACAATGCAATGCAACCGCTGTTTGTCTGCAGCTCAGTCCACAACTGCGCAAGAGCGCTCCATTTTCCTAAAATGTTTTAAAGGATCTCAGAAGCTCAGCCGTTGAAAATGGAATTGTCTTTTTTTTTTTTTTTTTAAACAGCTACTGTAAATATGAATGAATATGCTGGAAGCCGCTGCCGTTGGACTGTGTGCCATGCATGGGGCAATGGGTGATTTACAGTAAGCAGAACATCCTCAGGACTCATAAGAGTGTTTCCTGTGGATTCAATTTGACTGCTTTAGAGACACGGGAATCGCCATTCAGAACAGAGCGAAAATGTAAACCCACTGGTGTGCCAGTGGGTTTACATGGAGAAGATGTGGAGCAAACACGGCTTTCATGGCTGCCTTTCTGCAGTTTGAGACTTGAGAGATGTGAATAAAACAGCAGCACACGTTGCTTACTTCCTTACAAGACATGTTTGCTTGTTATGGGTTATGTCGTTTTCAGACCCAGAGATGTATTGTTTCTGTTCAATAATTCAAATCATTTGTAATTGCATTGTGTCAAACAACATTGTAGTTCACTCATGTGAAGTCTTCAGCATTTTTGAATAACAAGTGAGATTTGAATGCATTATTGAAGTCGGCATGAAATTGAGTTACAATCGTCTTTTCTTCCCCGTTGTGACGTATATCCGAGTAAAAAAGGCTTCTTGGACGGGACTTGATTTTATCCATGGGGAATTGATTGGATGGTTGTGGTTTGCTATTGGTCCATCTCCTGTGGGTTTGCAAAGTTTCCTTTTTTGGAATTTTTGGAAACTTTCTAGGACTTTTGGGAAATTTTCTGAAAGTTTAAAATTTTTAGTCCCTTTATAGTTATTATATATATAATCGAAACTCAGCAAATGGGCTACTAGCAAGCTCACCTCTTGTGTGCCAGCTGAGCTTGTTTTGGGTTAGTGCACAGATCGTCTCTTCTTCTTGAGCTCTTTTTCCTGTTGAGGCGGTCATAGACATATAGACGTCACCTTGGCTATGGTAGTTCATTGGAACGAATGCGTCAATAGAGCCGCCATCTTGAAACAGGGAAGCCCCTCCACTTTAATGCATCAGCGTCAATGTAGACGCAGGTCTAACGGAAATAAAATCACCATCAATCATCAATCATGAATGCAATTTTTCTTGTTTTTTTTTTTTTTGGTTTGTTCCAATGGTCCATCATTGATTCCAGAATTTTTTTTTTTTTTTTTTTTTTTAAACAAAAACATTCTTCCTAGTTCAGATTTCATCCGTGAACATCATATGCTGCGCAAAAGTCCGCCACCATCAATGAATTCGAAGTAAAGGCAGAGATAGCAGTGTTACCTAGCTACTTCCTATGACAAGACCCCTGTTTGAAGATGGCGGCAGTTTTGACGCATGCTTAGAACCCCAAGGTGATGTCTAGTGTATATGTCTATGTGAGGCGGTTAGCAAACAGTGTTGCATTAGCTTCTGGAATGGAGTGTAGTAGAGCCAGACCGATATATCGGCCGGCCGATATTAGGCATTTTCCAAAATATCGGTATCAATGAATATTTAAAAAATAAAATAAAAATGGACGAAACACGATTCAATCATCTCTCCTTGGCCTGTTATATTGAAAATGTATGTTTTACAATTTGCAGTATGATGTATATTTGTTTTGTGATGTATTTGTATCAGTATGATTGCTAAATTATGGCTCATCATAGATTAGCTAACAAAGCTAGCTAATGCCACTATCATCAGTGGAAGACCGCTAACGTTAACATTAATGAGCTTGGAAACCACAATGAACTTTTTCTGCCTAAATAAAGTAATGATTACTGTATTTATAACTAGCATATCTCTAGTTACAATCCCTGCATTGTAAAATGAAGTTATACTTGCGAGGAGTGAACATTTAGACATAGAGAAAAAGTACAGTATCAATTGTAGAAAAGTTAGCTTTTCTTTTACACGTGTGTGAAATCCAACAATATTTAATGAAAAAAAAAATATCGGCCGATATATCGGATTTTAAAACCCAAAAAATATTTGTATCGTTATCGGCCTTCAAAATCCTTTATCGGTCGGGCTCTAGAATGTAGATTGCCTGTGAATGACTGTATTCGTCTGACTGGATGCACTGAACCCTGACGTCCTTACCTCGACGGTTCTGGACGAATACATGCACCGTTACTTATATTTCGTTATTATTTGTATCCTGTATTGATCCTGTCTGACGCCACTACTGAGACGTTGTTAGCGAGGAGGAAACGGTGCAGATTACATCATCATCAAGCACCTGCTGTGGTTCAGGAATATGGACGGCCAGCGGTGCTGGTTAACCAAAAGAATGGTGTGTTTGAGCAGAGAAGCGTGTTTCTGAGTTAGCTAGTAGCGCGGTGTGTGTTTAAGCTAGTCGTCAGTGTGCTCTGGGTTTGAGTATTGATTCACGTGTTCTCTCAGAAATACTGTTGGAGGATGGTGGGAAATCCTGCTGGATTAGAGGAAACCAGTGGTGCGAATTTGTGACAGGTTACAGTTTAGATGGTGACTATTCTTTTAATTGAGACCATTATCAAACTCCTTTTTGAGTCTGAAACTGTTATTAGATTTCAAAAATCTAAATCTTTAGCAATTTAGATTTATTTCGCATAATAAATTAGACTTTCTTTTTCACTGCTTTTTCATGTTCAGTGTCCTTCAGAAGTTAACATTGCAATATCAAACATTATAGAGGAAATGATAAGGTCACACAGCAGTAATCTTCAATTACCTGCAAGTCTGACTTTTTCCATGACATTTGACATCTTGAACTAACTTTAAAAGTCAAACAGCTTTGTCAAACTCCTCTCATCTCCATGGAAACAAGCTCGTACAGAAATCTCATCCTCCCTGCCCAAACCACATGACTGTTGCTTACATGTATCATCATCTTTGTTATAAAGTATGAGTAAACATTAGGTGTGATTTCATACTATCAGCAGTTGATTACATGAGGCATCATTTTGAAGTCTTCCGTTTGCAAGAAATTGCATATAGAAGTGACTAATGCTGTGGAAACTAAGGCTGAGCATGTAATTAGAACAGACTCTGATTTCTTGCGTGTTGCCGTCACGTAATAACCCGGGGGAAAGTGACCCTAAAGATGTGCCTTTCTCACTGGGTTAATCATTAGAGACCAGTAATAATTTGAGTGATTTGATAATGAAACATAAGTCCCTGAATTGGCTTAACAAATTGATTAGATACCCATGCAGTAAGATATTGTGCACATGTTAATGAACTGCTCGGCGAATTTGGAGAACATTTACAGAACAGAGTAAGAATGGTGTAATTATGCAACCTAAAGAGAGCGGTCTCACTGCCTGCTGCCTAAAAACGCGCTTAAGTGTTCTGATTGGTTGAAACTACCTTGTGACTCCTGCACAAAATTGTGATTGAGGGGTGTGTTCAAAATGACTGGGAAAAATTACCCTGGGTTACATTATCATGTTGCTAAACAAATGATGCAATGCTCTAAAAGGCATGATGATTAGTATGCACAAAATGAATCAGAAACTAAGCTTATATATGCACACTAACATTCTTGGGTGCAGATTTTTCATATATATTTATATTCTTGAAAGAAGACTTTCATGCTCAACAAGGTTGCATTTATTTGATCAGAAATATGGTAATAACTGATTTCTATCTTAACATATTTTAAATTGTAATTTATTCCTGTGATCAAAGCAGAATTTTCAGCATTATTACTCCAATCTTAAGTCACATAATCCTTCAGAAATCATTCTTATAGGATGATTTTCTGTTTAAGAGACATTTCTTATTGTTATTATCAATGTTGAAAACAGTTAATGTTTTTGTAGAAACTGCGGAGGAGAAAAAATCGGGTTTCTTTAAATACAAAGTTACTTTTGTAACATAAATTTATTTACTGTCACATTGTATTAATTTAATGCACACGTGCTGAATAAAAGTATCAATTTATATATATTCAAAAGTAATATTCATTTTAGTTTTTTTTGTGCTGCCTAAATTAATTTGTAGCATTTACAATGATTCATTGTAGTTTTTATTGTGTTGTTTTTAGTATTTTTAAGACAACAAATTGGATAAAATTTGAATATGGACCATTTATCAGTTATCAGCCATTACATGAAAATAATCTGCTAATTTTAATATCAGTGAATGCCTAATAACAATAGAACATACACATAATAGATTCTTCATTACCGTGAATTGTTTTAATGGATATGTTTCAGAGAAATTTCATGTAGGATACATATGAAGGACGCTCATTTGCCTGGCGGTATCTGTAGCTCGACCTTCTGAGACGGGTAAGACAGCACCTACAGTGCTTTAAAGTGTTTTGAAAAGGGAAAAGAAAGTGTTGTTGTGGTGCTTGGCTCTCTCCACATGCTTGGTGGCTGGTGCACTTTACTAATGGCTCTCGATTGAAGCCAAACCCTTTGTTGCTTTGACTGACCTCCAGTGAGACTGCCTCTACTCGACCCTCGGGTCATTGGATGTCCTCAGCAGAGCATGAAAGCAGCGTTGCATCTCCTTCATCTCATTAGATCTGGTGCTGGCGAGCCTCACCTTGTCTTTCACTGACTTTACCCCATGTGGAAATCTTCTTTCTTTATATTATAGGGACTAATAAGAGATTCCTTTTGATATGCCTTTTTTTATTCAAAGCAGCCTTCAAAGTTGCTGTCGCCATCTCGCAGGCTAACTGTAAAAGTGAGGATAGCAGAGATGCTGTGAGGCATGACAAACAGATTGCCCATAACAATCACACATCTTTCTGAGCATGTGTCAGTGTGGTTGCATCATTTCCTCCATTTATGTTTGGCCAGGAGGAAGAAAGGTGGATTACCTCTCCTTTTCCTCACAAAACACAAAGAATGCTGTCAGATGAACTGAAAAATTGATCAAACCTCATATGGGGTCAGGCTATGTATCATGATGCAATTATGATGCCTTTATGGGCTCCATGTATTTTCTTTTCTAAAGGCAGAGGCTCTGGAAGTTAACTACAACAAACTCAAGCCAATATCCTCAGGTTTTTGTTGTTTTTTTATGCTCCAATATGAAACATCTGGGACATTTTAATGTCAGCCATCACAGCACTCGGTTCCAATCTAATTATTTGCTGATGAAAAAGTATTCGACAAGCCAGAGGAATCAGCAGTGGTGCCCGACACAATGCACAACATGATAGGAATTTGTCAGAGCGCCTTCTGCTTTGTCAGTGAATGAATCTAGATCTATTGTGATAATGACATGATGAACAGCTCCATGGAAACCTCATCTGTGGCACTGATCTTTAAATTCTCTCCTGGAAAAGAAACTCAAATAAATGTCTCATAGTCAACTCAGTTTGGTATGAAATTCCAGCTTCTATGGACACTCACCTAAAGGATTATTAGGAACAGCATACTAATAGTGTGTTTGACCCCCTTTCGCCTTCAGAACTGCCTTAACTCTACGTGGCATTGATTCAACAAGGTGCTGGAAGCATTCTTTAGAAACGTTGGCCCATATTGATAGGATAGCATCTTGCAGTTGATGGAGATTTGTGGGACCCGAAGCTCCCGTTCCACCACATCCCAAAGATGCTCTATAGACGCTTTCATCAGACGCGTTGCCATGGTGATGAGCTGGCCCAAAGTTAACTTCCGTTCTGTTCGTTTATTAGTGTTTACTGGATAATATGGCATTGACTACAAATGCCGTGAAAGTTAAGGGGATGAGCAGGTTGTTGAGCTGTGGGGTGCAACCTGACCTAGAGAGCAAACGCAATTTTTAAAAATAAAAATGTCAAGGTTTCCTATGAGGGAGACGGCGGTATTAAAATAGCCTAGCTATGTTTATCTGAGTGATAACCGGTACAGTGTTTCCCATACATTTATTAGTGGCAGCCCACCACATTATCAGCGCTGGCCGCCACATATTGATTTCCGTGTTTTTAACAATTTAAGATGGGAAAAGTTGTAATTGACTTCAGAGTTGCGTGCAGCGCATATTCACACGCTCTCTCTCTCTCTCTCTCTCTCTCTCTCTCTCTCTCTTTCTCTCGCAAACACATTGACAGCTGACCAGTCTGTGTATTGAATCATAAACAGCGCTACACAGATCCATCCAACATGCTGTCAATGTGGAGACCCACCTTAAAAAAAGGTTAGCAAGCATGCAAGAAGCCTAGCTAATAAGGAGAGCTATGTTAACCTTATCAAACCCCGCCGTCGCGCTCACCACAGTTTTTTTAACACTGCGGTAAATCAGACACGTCGGTAGAAAAACCTCCAATTTTTGTTCAACGGGTCTGGTAGTGTCACATTTCAGTTTGGCCAGGTAACATTTATTTTCTTTGACTGGCAAGAAATACCAGCCACTAAGGTTATTTACTTGTTATGGATTGTCTCCGCAAGTCTGCCGGAAGTTAAGTTTGGGCCAGATTAATGCACATGCGCAGTACCGTTTGTTTATGTTGTCACTGCTGAAAGCGTCTATTGGGTTGAGATCTGGTGACTGTGGGGGCCATTTTAGTACAGTGAACTCATTGTTATGATTCGAGCTTTGTGACATGGTGCATTATCCTGCTGGAAGTAGCCATCAGAGGATGGGGAGATGGTGGCCATAAAGGGGTGGACATGGTCAGAAACAATACTCAGGAAGGCCGTGGCATTTAAACGATGCCCAAATGGCACTAAGGGGTCTAAAGTGTGCCAAGAAAACATATCCCACACCATTACACCACCACCACCAGTCTGCACAGTGGTAACAAGGCATGATGGATCCATGTTCTCATTGTGTTTACGCCAAATTCTGAATGTCTCAACAGAAATCGAGACTCATCAGACCAGGCAACATATTTCCAGTCTTCAACTGTCCAATTTTGGTGAGCTCTTGTGTATTGTAGCCTCTTTTTCCTATTTGTAGTGGAGATGAGTGGTACCTGGTGGTGGTACCCTCAAAGTTGTGCGTGTTGTTGCTTCACAAATGCTTTGCTGCATACCTCGGTTGTAACGAGTGGTTATTTCAGTCAAAGTTGCTCTTCTATCAGCTTGAATCAGTCGGCTATTCTCCTCTGACCTCTAGCATCAACAAGGCATTTTCGCCCACAGGACTGCCGCATACTGGATGTTTTTTCCTTCTCACACCATTCTTTGTAAACCCTAGAAATGGTTGTTTATGAAAATCCCAGTAACTGAGCAGATTGTGAAATACTCAGACCGGCCCGTCTGGCACCACCAACCATGCCACGCTCAAAATTGCTTAAATCACCTTTCTTTCCCATTCTGACATTCAGTTTGGAGTTCAGGAGATTGTCTTGACCAGGACCACACCCCTAAATGCGTTGAAGCAACTGTCATTTGATCAGTTGATTAGATAATTGCATTAATGAGAAATTGAACAGTTGTTCCTAATAACCCTTTAGGTGAGTGTACGTAGGACTGTGATTGAATTAAATCTCACCTTAGCATCTATTTTAAACGAGTGGCTATTATGACTTTAAAGGGATCATATTACTGAGACACTGGAGTGGATGAGGATTTTTGCAATCGCTAAAGAAATTGTAGATTGTTAAACAAACCACGGTTGTCGTTTCGTATAAAGGTGGCTGTGGAAATCTAACATCCAGATCACATCCACACGTACAGAGTGTGACTTGAATCTCATTTTCATGAAAAACACTTGAGAAACAAGAGCCACTGCAAAGTAAATGCTACAGGGGAGAATATATTCTTCCATAGATACCAGGGAATTAATTAGGGAAAAGCTGCACGAGTCAGACATTTTGATTTAACTCTTGTGAAAATTAAGATATGCCTACACATAAATGAGTACAGTTCTGGAGTGAAATTTGACAGGTTGCATAAGTTACATTTCTATTGGTTTTTACACATAAATCTGCTCCTAATATAAATGTCAGTTTTAAAGTGTGTGAGCTGAAGACCTCATTTAGGTTATTCATACAGGACAAGCCTGAAAGGTTCTCATCTCAGACAAAAGACAGATTACCAATGTTACCAAAGTAACATGGGAGAGTAAATATTTTTGATTTTGCAAGAAATGAATTTTTGTTTTGTTTTTCGTTTATAGCTGAAATTGGATCTTGAGAATAACAGACTAATAATAAAACTGTCTCATTGCATTTTAATGGCTGTTTGGAGGGATTACCTTTCTTCACTTGCATGATAGGAAGACCTTCAGAAAAGCACCGAAGTCTCCTCTCGTTCAACATTGTTAGTGTGAAAGTGGCTTGTAGAAAGCAATTTCAGCACACTAGACTTTGATCTTGTTAGTATGGGTATTATGGGCGCAGTCTTATGACGGAGCACTGAGCCTCTCTGTACTAAGAAGGATGAATTATGCATTTTGCCCTCCTGCAGTAAGTGTTTTCTTTGGAGACTTCACATCTGTTGAACGCATGACAGAGAAGAGACTGAATCTGACCTTTTATTTTGCTTGCACAGCTTCTGAAATCTAACTTTGCTATTAATGTCAATATCAGGCTGCTGTTCTCAGAGACCATATTACTCAGAGACACTTGGAAACCCCAGATCTGACAGACTCAATTCTGAATGATACATCTTGCCTGAAATTCAAAGTGCAGATCTGGATGTCACAGACATCAACCAAACAATCATATCACAACAAATGAAAAAGCATAGCTCATGGTATCAACTGCCTCACACATAGCTCATCGCCTATGTCAATATTAATGTTTTTAAAGCAGTGGTTCTCAACCTTTTTTGATTCCAAGGCTCCCACTGTCCACAACAATACTCAATATACCCCACTGTCCCTTTTAATTTGAATCTATGGACACTCATAAAAAAAGGGTTCTTTATTGGCATTGATGGTTTGAGGAAGAACCTTTAACATCCATTCCACAAAATGATCTTTACAATGGAAAAAAGGGTGCTTTGTGGTGCTTTTCCACTACACAATACCAGCTCGACTCGACTGCCTCGCCTCGGCTCATCTTTGGTTTTCCACTGTGTAAAAGTGCTTTCAGGTACTTTTTTTTGTATTACCTCCGGCGTGGCTCTGAGCGAGCTGAGGCGATACTGAAATGTGACTTGAAAACAATGCTGACTGCTAATTGGACAGAGAGAATTGTCACCATTCACTACGTCATCATTGCACGCGCCAGATGGAGTATCCAGAATAACCCTGCCATTTTTAAATAGTTTGACCTGGGAAAGTTACTAAACTTACTTAGCCTGGTTAAAACCAGACCATTCTCAGTTGAATCAGTCTGATTCGAACGAGTGATGTTCGACGGCGGCATCCATCTTTGTAATGTCGTCATTGTGTAAACCCGCCCCAACGTTTCTGATTGGTGCCTCGATTTCGACAGATTTGAAATGGGCTTTAATGAGCTCTATGCCAGACTAACTTTCAGACCAAATCTAAATTTGCCGGAAGTCGTCTGGGTTTTCCCAGGCTAAAACTTACTACTATAATAATGGCAACTCAGAAGAATACGCTGTGGTCAAACGAGGAGGTGCAGACTTTCCTTTGTTTGGTTGCCGAGGAGAGGATCCAGTGAGAGCTTGATGGGGCAACAAGGAATGAAAGGCGTCGCTATGACGACCGGGTACTATTTGTGGCGGTGCTGTCTGCAATGGAAAACGGAGCGAAAAGCGAGGCGAGTCTAGTAATGGAAATGCGCCATCTTTAGATTGTTAAAATGTTCTTTACACTAAAAAACTGTTCACTGAAAGGTTCAATGAGGAACCAAATTTGTCTTCTATGGCAAAACTTTTGAAAAAAAAATCCTTTTGGAACTTTCATTTTCAAGAGTGTAATAGACCTTATTCAGAGCAGCGCCATGACAGGTATGAAAGTGAGGCTGTGAGGGATAGACTTACCGTGTTTCCAATGACATCCGTTGTAAAAAGCTGAATAAAGCGGCTAGATTACTTACAATTTTCCACAGCTTACATTGTCGGGAGTTTTTTGTCAACTGACATTTCTTGGAAAGATATTTTTCCAATGTTTCATGAGCAGAACAATCCGAAAACGCATTAAATAACAGTACAGCCCATTAAAGACATGCAAGTCTATCCCTCACAGCCTCACTTTCATTCTCATTAAAAATCAAAGATGGCGCTGCCGTGAATAAGGCCAATAGTTTAGTTTATCTTTTAAATGTAAGAATTCCAGACATTTTAAGAGCAGAATGCATTTGGTAAACTTATGGAACGCATTGCTGTTTTTACATTTGATGGAAATAAATACAATTTTCACAATGGATTGCACTAACAAATTAATTTTAGTTTGCTATTTTTGGCACCAAAAGTCAATACTGTATCTGTGTCAGGTTCAGCTCTGCAGACTCCAAAGGAGGTGAGGAACCAGAGGAGCAGGGCTAGATTTCGGTATGCACGTCTTTCTTTTCAACGATTCCCGAGAAGTTTTCCCACGGAGACATGGAAGCCTTATCACTGATGCTCTTTCAGTATGCGATCGTCTGTAAGATTTCATTAAACATGCTCTTTGTCCGCAGCCTAACTCGCTCTCTCGCTCTATGCATGTGTCACTCAGTTTCTCTCTACTGTTTTTCTTCTGGTGTGTGATGTTCTTTATCTGGCAGCTCTGTCATTGTCCTCTGCCCTTCGACTTTAATGGGATCCCGGATCTGCATCAAAGAGAGTCATTGATGTGCCCCTCGGAAGCTCTGACACTATCAGACTTGTCCAGAAGAGGAAGAACCAATGGGAGGACAGCGACGTTACATGACCCGACGACCATTGTCCATAAACAGGCGGACGAGAGGATGTCCTTCACGTCGTCATTCAGAAGGGATTTATCTTTTACTATCCCTTTCTAGAGTCATTTCGAGCAAACCTCACCAAAAGGTGAAGGGTGGCGTCGCGGTGGTTAGTCACAGATCTGTCCACTCATTTTTTAAGCCTTTAGTGATGGCCTGTTCATTTTTCATGGTCAGTCCTGACTTGGCTTTGTGTAAAATCCTTCCGGCTGTTTGTCTTCGACAGGGACCTCGATTAAAATCCTGATAATACCTCTTAATGCTGCCTCTCCTTCCCTTGAGTGAGCTGTTCTCACTTCTCAAAGATTAGGATGGACAGATTGTGAGTCCAATTCACAAAAGATATTCGCCACTTCTGAGCTTTATTTAATCAATGTCACAAACCACGATTAAAAAGCGGATAAAAGAAAGTGCCCTTGTAGACTTTGTTCTCCTCCTGCACACCACGCATGGAGATGCACACCTGCATTTATGCTGAAAACATGCTATTTGTGCTTGTGTGTGTGTGTATTTATCACAGAGGGTCTTGAAGATGCTGACTGGTGCGTAATGACGATAGAATGTGGTGTACGTAATTATACACAATACACATTTCAGAAATGAAAGACTGCACTGTTTAATTCATCAGTTTGAATCCCAACACAGAGAGAACGTTCAGACCGACCGTGATGTTCTCCCAATGCCATTTGAAGCAATTATTGTGTCCATTTCCTTTTTCATCAATGTCTTACTTTGAGCAGCTGTTGCATGCATGGATGTTGTGCTGAATGACTAATTAGTCCAGTAATTCACAGCCAGTGACATGTGTGGGGGCTTAACCAGCTACAGAGGGAAGCTGGAAATTCAAAACAGTATAATTAATAATTTCCATTCGCTTTGTTGTTGTTTCTTGTTATTAGTGCTTACATTCAGTACGGGAAGAAAACAAAATCATGTACATTTGTTGGCTGATGATTCAATTTGTGTAGAACACTGCCGTTCAAAGGTTTGGGTTTGATATGATTTTTAGAGCCCGTTCTCATCCGTTGGCGTCATATAGGTGACATTTCGTCAAAATCCTACGCACATGGCACCCTTTAGCGCCAATATAACATGCAGAACCCAAGGCGTCATGGCATCATTTAGCGTCAATATGAGATCCTACCCCAGACCTAAACCTACCAACAGTGCGTGTTATATTGACGCTAAAGGTGGCCATGTGCGTAGTATTTCGGCGAATTGTCATGGCGTCACCCATAGACCCCTTTTCAGTTGGTAAACATGACGTTTTTATGTGGGCGGAGCTTAGGTGGAGGCAGAACGATCCCTCTGGCCGCTTCACTAATGCTAGTCAGCAAGTTTTATTAGCTTGTTTTTTTAACAATGACTGGAGAAAATCTGATTTTATCTTAATGTGTAAGGTGTCCAGGACAACGATTGTTATTTTCAAAAGTTAATTTTAACGGACAGAACCAGATTGGCCGACCCGTAGCCGCCTACACGCTCACTCAATGCATGGATGATCTGACAGGATTAACGTTACGTTACCTCGGGTGAGTGGCCTGACTTCTACACCTACCTTATAGAGAAACCGATCGTAAAGAGAAACTGAGGGCGTGTAAATCTTTAGATGCCTATAAATATGTGCTGAATGGTCCTGTACAAGACTTGTGTGTATGATATGCAGTTCTGCCGAGCCAGGGCAGAGAAGACGACAATATAAATAGTGACATTACGGTGCGATTTTTAATTATGTGAATATTTTCTAGAAATAAAAAATCCAGATACAGCATATTAATTTTTCATTGATACTTGCACCAAACAACACAATAAGATGACATTTAATAATAATAAAAGTAATTTAAGCTCCTTATTATGTAGCTGAATCTGTGCTGGTTTGCATTGGCCGCCTCCAGTTTTCACTTTGTTTTGCCTCCAGCTAGCGCCGTGACGTAACCGTGACGTTGGCGCAAAAGGGGTCTATATGACGCCAAAGGATGAGAATGTGTTGGATTTTTATTGTTTTTAAAAGAAGTCTCTTATGTTCACCAAGGCTGCAATTATTTCCTCCTCAAGAAAAAGATTATTATTATTGTTATGTACAATTTTATTTCAGGATTCTTCTTCTGATGAATATAACATTTAAAAGAACTGTATTTATCAGAAATAGAAAGCTTTTGTAACATACACTACTGTTCAAATGTTTGGGGAAATGAAATGAATCAATACTTTTACTCAGCAAGGATGCATTAGAGACTTCTGTTAAAAACATAAAAAATCATACCGATCCCAAACTTTTGAACATCAGTGTTTGTGTGTGTCTATGTGCGCTTCGATGTAAGCAATGCATTAACCCTTTCGTTGTGATCGTGGCCACTACTTTAAAACTGCTGTAAAAATCTATCAGATTTTTTTGCACAAATCTGTTAATCAACCTCAGTCCTGATCAAAACTACTAAATGTTTAAAAAAAAAATCTGGATTTTAACTCTTTAATTGCCAAATTCATAAATGATGTCTCTGATTTGGGGGGAAAAAAACACACAAAATGACTATTTTATTTCAATATATAAAATATGATTGTTGACTGGATTTTTTTTTAACCTTTTATCACAATCTTGGACATGTCAAAGATTAGAAAATGCATGATTATGATTATTACCCCAAAAATGCATGATTATATGGCATCATGGCTTTGCAATCAAAACATTTGGTTATAATGGAAGTCAATGGGGCAAAAACAGCCACGAACAGTAAATGAGGGAGAAAAAGTTCAAATCTGATACTGCACAAAAACTAACACTGCATCAAAACCAATGTTGTTTCTAATCTTTGACATGTCCAAGACTGTGATAAAAGGTAAAAAAAAATCCAGTCCACAATCATATTTTATATTGAAAATAAGTCATTTTGTGTGTGTTTTTTTTCCCCCAAATCAGTGACATAATTTATGAATTTGGCAATTAAAGATAAAATCCTGATTTTTTTTTAAACATTTAGTAGTTTTGATTAGGACTGAGATTGATTAATAGATTTATGCAAAAATATATATATATATATATATTCATCTGATTCATTTTTACTGCAGTTTAAAGTAGTGGCTGTTTTCAGCCACGAACATAACGTGAATAGTGTGTTTGCCCAGAGTGGACTGTTGCATTTTTGTAAATTTTCAAGGCATTTTCCCAAAATATGTGTCAAAATAAGATTTGTCACCAAAAATCATTTCATTTGCTGAAACAAGGAAAAAGTTATGGCCAAATTAAGACTCAAAAATACCCCATAGTGCCTGAAAACAGCCACAACAGCACATAAGGGTTAATAAAGAATGGTGATTAAACTGACCAGGGCATTAAACAGCTTTATCCAGTATTCATCCAGACCAGATCAACCTGACTACATTAAACCAACAAAAGTAACTTTTCAGAACAATAAATGTCTGTTTGTTTCACGATACAGTATTTATTTTTGGACAAGCTGCTTGCAAATTCCCAAACAATCACGAGTCACTTTCTTTGTGAGCGGAGATGTTGTTCTCCTGTTCTTCTTTACAGATTATAGGAGGATATCTGTGTTTACATACAAGGCCTGGTGTCGGGCAGATTAGTGTTCTATTTCATTTAAACATCCTGAGCTTAACATTTAGAAAGCAATTATGCCTCTAAATGTTCCCAGCCCCTCGGGGAGTCGAACATAATGCTGAAAGATTGAGAGGCGTGAGGTATAGAGCTAAAGCACCTGTGGGCTCCGGTCTTTAAATTAAACCAGGAGGATGTTGTTAGATCTTTCACTGCGGTCTAATAATGAACTATTAATTAATGGGAAGCCTAAACCTATTAAGATTGATGTTCAACACTTGATGATTTGATGAGCCGTTAGGGCCTAATTTGCGATTTTACAGGTAAAACATTCATTATTCACTCGTTATGTATAAAACGCTGCTGTGTCAATATATTGACAAGACGGCGCGGATGCAGCGACAGGTGGTCCGGGCCGCTGATGTTTTCTGAGTGAGCGGAGACCCACCTTGAGCAGATAATTGGCTCTCCTTGGTGAGAAAGAGGAGGATGTAATTCAATCAAAGCTTGATGCTGACAGCTATTAAGAGCCTTCGAGGACGTGCGCGTTAATATCGCATCAGCTCTCGACTGTCCGGTCCTGGTCATCGATTGTTTGTTGATTTGTAAGAATTAGTGATGGCACCTTTATGCACCGATTCAGGTGGACCCTGTAAAACTGCCAGGCAGACAGAGGGTCGATGGGATAATACATCTCTAGAGGATTGCTCTGTCAACACTGCCTGAGGGAACGCTCGCTCCTCACCTCCACGGGGCAGATTCGCTGCTTTGACCCTCACGGTACTCCCCAGAAAGCCAGATTGATAATAGCAGTTTAGCCCCTCGGTGTGCGAGTCACATTAGACCTTCAGCTTCCTCTCGGTCTCTCTCCCAGACAGAGTGCTGGAGGGAAAATAACCCCATCAGTTTAATTACAGTTCTCGAAGGGCTGATGATCTGATGAGTTAGTTACACTCGCTCATGAATTAATGATATCCCTCCCTTCTCACGTTATTTAGGCTGTGGAGTCAAGGGGAAAGCCATTGAAAGACTCAATTTGGGACTTCTATGGTGGTGAGCCACAGCTGGCATCATATCTCTACATGAATGATGTGAATTGAGTAGTGTTGTCAAAAATAGCAATATTTAGGGGCCAAGCACCGAAGGTGCGGAGGCACCTATTGTATCTGTGCCGGTTCTTATTAGGGGCCAAGCACCGAAGGTGCGGAGGCACCTATTGTATCTGTTCCGGTTCCTATTATTATTATTATTCTTCTTCCGACTGGGCGTCTATGGCAGCCCATAGACCGGTTTGCGGGAAAGTTGTTTTGGTTTGACATTCTGATAGAGGACAGTCCCAACTTTAAATACACCAATTTTGGTGTCTCTAACTCATTCCCTCTAGCGCCACCAACTGTCCAAAGTTTCACTTTTATTATGCTAATAACTTTTGAACCGTAAGGCCTATCAACAAATTCCTTTTGCTTCTTGTTCCTGAGCTCATGCCGATTCGATCGCACCCTATGACGTCATTTTCCGTCATAAAAAAACGGCCGCCATTTTGAATTTTTTTAAAAAAACGTACTTTTGCGAACTCGTCCTAGACGGTTTGTCCGATTTTCACCAAATCGCACCGGATCATCTCCAGGCAGTGCTGACAAAAAGTTATGGAATTCAAGATGATTTGCTTAACGTTTTTTGATAAACGCACAAACAAATTTACGTAACGCTTGCAAAAACAGACGTGAGGCAGTATCTCCGCAACGCTTAATCCTATTCAGACCAAACTTGGTACATGTTATCACAAGCATGACCTGAGGCTACATGCAGCGTTTCGGCGCAGCGCCACCTAGTGGTCCGGAGATATGAAAAATGGCTATTTTTGCTCGTAACTTCTGAACGGTTTGTCAAAAATCAATAAACTTCATCTCGTTAGATTCAGGGAATCATGCCGAGTCGACTGATATCCAATTTTCCCAGATCGGCCATTTTGGCTGTCGGCCATTTTGAATTATGTGCTAAAATGCTGTATTTTTTGAACGCATGAACGAATTGTTACGAAACTCGGTATGGGTCATCAGTACGATGCCCTGAAGAAGCCTGAGAAGTTTCGAAACAGCGCCACCTAGTGGTGATTTTTTTTTTTTCAAACGCTTATAACTTTGGGTGTGGTACACTTATTTTCACGGGAGTCATCTTTTTGAGTTCCTGAATCGTTGCCGAGTCCATTGATACTAAACATGCTGGGTTTCGTGTCGGTTGGTGTAGCGTAGCGATTTAGCGCGAAAAAAACACTTGGCGATATCTTCAAAACCGCTGTTCCGATCGAGACGAAACCACCGCCAGAAACACGGAATCATAGCTTGTTAACTAAACGCTAATGCCCAAATGCGAAAATATTGATAGTAAGGGGTAGTAAAATTCAAACAAAGTCATGTGTCAGTCATTTTTTTACGTGTTTTTTCATATAAAATGTTTATAACTCGAAGTAAATTGAGATATTTGCACCAAAATTGACACACATATGTATGGGGTCACTCTGAGGACACATACAAAAAATTGTGGGACTGAGCCTCTTGGTGGCGCTATAATAGAACAAAACGTGAAATTCCCATTGACTTCAATACAGTTTTGTGAAATACAATGCTATACTAAATAAATGCTTTGGTCTAACATTACGAAACTCAGTGTGTGCCATAAGCAGCATGCCCTGAAGGTACTCAAAAGATTTTGAGACAGCGCCACCTGTTGGTCAAAAGTTATAATTAATTTCTGAGAACGCTAATAACTTTTGAATAAATTTGCCTATTGCAATGAAACTGATCTTAATAGATTCCTTGGGTTATGCTGAAAACATAGATATTAGGTTTTGCATAATCAGCCAAACTTCCTGTCCGCCATCTTTATTTCTTTGAAAAACCTTCTTTTTCGAACTCCTCCTAGACCGTTTGTCCGATTTTCATGAAAATTGAATGGTATCATCTCCAGACCGTGCCGACTAAAAGTTATGAATTGCACGATGATAGACGAAACCGTTTTCGTATAACACAACATCAAAGTTTAGGCATGCTGCCAAAATTACTATTTAGGCTTTATCTCTGCAATGCCTTCACATTTTGACACCAAACTGTGCATGTGTCATTGTCACCTCACTCTGACCACATCACATCTATTTCGTAACTGCGCCACCTATTGTTCGAAAGTGATAACCCATTAAATCATCTTATAAGTTAATGTTTATGTGATTTTCTTAGCCATTTGCCCAAAGTTCGCTCAAAATGCCCTTAATTGCTCCTTGCTGCAGTTGGTCTGCCACTCCTTGCCATTTTGGCATATGTTGCCGCTTATTGCGCTTGGCCCCGGTAATGGCTGCTTGCAGCTATATTTATTATTATTATTATTATTATTATTCTTCTTCCGACTGGGCGTCTATGACAGCCCATAGACCGGTTTGCGGGAAAGTTGTTTTGGTTTGACATTCTGATAGAGGACAGTCCCAACTTTAAATACACCAATTTTGGTGTCTCTAACTCATTCCCTCTAGCGCCACCAACTGTCCAAAGTTGCACTTTTATTATGCTAATAACTTTTGAACCGTAAGGCCTATCAACAAAATTCTTTTTTCTTCTTGTTCCTGAGCTCATGCCGATTCGATCGCACCCTATGACGTCATTTTCCGTCATAAAAATGGGGCCGCCATTTTGAATTTTCCAAAAACCTACTTTTGCGAACTCGTCCTAGACGGTTTGTCCGATTTTCACCAAAATCGCACCGGATCATCTACAGGCAGTGCTGACAAAAAGTTATGGAATTCAAGATGATTCGAAGAACCGTTTTCGATAAACGCGTAAACAAATTTTACGAAGCGCTTGCGAAAACAGACGTGAGGCTGTATCTCCGCAACGCTTAATCCTATTCAGACCAAACTTGGTACATGTTATCACAAGCATGACCTGAGGCTACATGCAGCGTTTCGGCGCAGCGCCACCTAGTGGTCCGGAGATATGAAAAATGGCTATTTTTGCTCGTAACTTCTGAACGGTTTGTCCAAAAATCAAAAACTTGGTCTCGTTAGATTCAGGGCATCATGCCGAGTCGACCGATATCCAATTTTCCCAGATCGGCCATTTTGGCTGTCGGCCATTTTGAATTATGTGCTAAAATGCTGTATTTTTTGAACGCATGAACGAATTGTTACGAAACTCGGTATGGGTCATCAGTACGATGCCCTGAAGGAGCCTGAGAAGTTTCGAAACAGCGCCACCTAGTGGTGAATTTTTTTTTCCAAACGCTTATAACTTTGGGTGTGGTACACTTATTTTCACGGGAGTCATATTTTTGAGGTCCTGAATCGTTGCCGAGTCCAACGATACCAAATATGTCGGGTTTCGTCTCACGGATGGCGTAGCGTAGCGATTTTAGCGCGAAAAAAACTTGGCGATATCTTCAAAACCGCTGTTCCGATCGAGACGAAACCACCGTCAGAAACACGGAATCATAGCTTGTTAACTAAATGCAAATGCCCAAATGCGAAAATATTGATAGTAAGGGGTAGTAAAATTCAAACAAAGTCATGTGTCAGTCATTTTTTACGTGTTTTTTTCATATAAATGTTTATAACTCGGAAGCAAATTGAGATATTTTCACCAAAATTGACACACATATGTATGGGGTCACTCTGAGGACACATAAAAAAATTGTGGGACTGAGCCTCTGGTGGCGCTATAATAGAACAAAACGTGAATTTCCCATTGACTTCAATACAGTTTTGTGAATACAATGCTATACTAAACAAATGCTTTGGTCTAACATTACGAAACTCAGTGTGTGCCATAAGCAGCATGCCCTGAAGGTATTCAAAAGATTTTGAGACAGCGCCACCTGTTGGTCAAAAGTTATAATTAATTTCTGAGAACGCTAATAACTTTTGAACAAATTTGCCTATTGCAATGAAACTGATCTTATAGATTCCTTGGGTTATGCGAAAACATAGATGTCAGGTTTTGCATAATCAGCTAAACTTCCTGTCCGCCATCTTTATTTCTTTGAAAAACCTTCTTTTCGAACTCCTCCTAGACCGTTTGTCCGATTTTCACGAAAATTGAATCGTATCATCTCAGACGGAGCCGAATAAAAGTTATGGATTGCGTGACGATAGACAAAACCGTTTTCGTATACCACAGCATCAAATTTTGAGGCATGCTGCCAAAATGACTATTTAGGCTTTATCTCTGCAATGCCTTCACATTTTGACACCAAACTTTGTATGTGTCATTGTCACCTCACTCTGACCACATCACATCTATTTCGTAACTGCGCCACCTATTGTTCGAAAGTGATAACCCATTAATCATTTATAAGTTAATGTTTATGTGATTTTCTTAGCCATTTGCCCAAAGTTCTCTCAAAATGCCCTTAATTGCTCCTTGCTGCAGTTGGTCTGCCACTCCTTGCCATTTTGGCATATGTTGCCGCTTCTTGCGCTTGGCCCCGGTAATGGCTGCTTGCAGCTATATTTCGATATGTATCCATTCTGAAATGGTTGCAATACTCCTTGTGTGCAGTTTCATACATTTAGCCGCCTCTCAAACAGCTACCGAGTGCAAAATGTACTTCTTTGTTGTGGCTTATTGCGCTTAAATACACACAAATGATCTCAAAATGACGGTCTTGGCGAGTATTCAGTCAGTTTTGGTCAAAAACATATAATATGTTGTATAACAGATCCTTGCATGAAGTCTGCGACACACTACAAGATATTCGGACCTGCCCTAAGATGTGAGTTACGTTTACAATAAAGTTTGGGGTTTATTATGCGTTTTATTTAGCAAGGATGCATGAAACTGATTCAACGTGACAGTAAAGACATTTATAATGTTGCAAAAGATTTCTATTTTTTAAATAAATGCTGTTCTTTTGAACTTTATAATCATCAAAGAACCCTGAAACACAATGTATCATGGTTGCTGTGAAAATTTTTAGCAGGACAAAAGATTTGAACATTAATAATACATGTTTCTTGAGCAGCAAATCGGCATATAAGAATGTAGCATATAAGTAATAACGCAGAAAATTCAGCATTGCGTCACTGGAATAAATTAAATTTTTGCAATAAATTTAAATGGAAAACGGTCAATTGAAATTTTATTAATATTTTGCAATGTTAATGTTTTTACTGTGTTTTTGTTCATATAAATGCTGTTAATGAGCATAAGATACTTTTATATATATAAATGATTACGGACCCTAAACTTTTTATATGGTAATGGAATAACTAGTATTATACCATTGTATTTTAATCTCTTTTTATTTTATTTTAACATCCCTTCCTTTTCTTTTTTTTTAATTTCCAAGTTCATCTTACTAAATCTTATATAATAATAATAATTAAACATGCAGTTTTTAAGACCTCATTAACGAAGTGACTCCAGGAATATACTTCAATTTTTTATCATATTAAAAAGGACCATTTAAAATAATCTAGTCAAGGCAAAAAAAAGATCACAACAACCATGAAAAACTTTAGAGGAATGGTGAACCGTTACAAGATTTAAAATATCCACTTTCTCTATCTTACTCATTCATAAAAAATGCATCATATTATAAAATCTTAATGCCGTTAAGGCTTGTGGTCATGTTGCACCCCATAAATACTCCTAAAATGATACATCATGACTCGTATCTGTTATTGTCTCTCAAATGACCCCATTTAAGTTGTAAAGATTTATGTGGGCTTAAACCAATACAGATGTGTATTCATTCATCACCTGATCCCTTTTACATGAATTATTCAAATTCGCATGCCATATCAAGAGGTTCTGATTGCGACCACCATGCCCTCAGAGTCCAGTGATTTCCATTACACGAGAGTAGATGTTAAAACTTGCTGATTTACTCAGCTTTTGCCAAGATAAGCTCAAACTAAGATGTAGCTTTACAGTAAACTATGCTTCTCCACCCATTTACACTTCTTTCCATATGATGGTGTGACTCTACAGACTACTGAATATCGCATTGCAATTTCCAGCCCGTTCTCATCTCAAGGCGTCGTCTAATGCTGACGCTTTTGACATTTCGTCTACATCTGACGCTCAATATGAGACGCAGATATATATGGGCCAAAAGGCGCCTCCTAGTGGTCTAACCCTAAACCTACCCCAATAACCGAACAAATCTCTGTGTTATATTGACGCTAAATGTTCCATGTGCGTTAGAAATTTCAAAAGTGTCAATATATGACGCCCTAGTATGAGAATGCGTTGCAATTCCTCCTCGTGTGTGATGGCTGCTCGCCATGTGAGAATGAGAAGTGGCAAGGAGAAAGACATTCTCTCTGCCTTTTATTTTATTTGTTTTACTGACTAGTAAGCTTAGATTGGTTTGTTTATTTAAGCATGAGATGCAGAGCTGAAGATTGAAATTCGCTCTTCTCTCTGTGTCTTCTCAAATAATGCTTGGGCTCCAACAGCTTGTACCATTTATCTGGGTCTTCATTGTTATAGAGATCAAAGCAAGAAATAATCTCTTCGATTTCATCTGAAACACGTTGATGTGCTGCACGCACAATATGATTTTGTCAGATTTGTAACCGGCACTGTAACAGCCAATTTTACGCTGTTTTGCAATGTATTTATTTAAAAAAATGTTTTCGCACATTTGGAAAGTGCACCTCGAACATGTCTTTCGGAAGAGCTTGAGCTACACGCGTTAAATTAAAAAGCAGAGACTGTGCAGAAACACAAATGTGTTGATGCGGCCTTGATGGCCAATTATGTCACCCACTTCAATATTAAGCTGTTGAAAAGAGATAAGTTGGAATTTTTCACCTCCTGCAAAGCTGCTAAAAGAGGGTAGTCACAAGAGGACTGTACTGATAACCAGTTTTGTTTATCCCTATGCCTAAAATGTGTCAAAATATAATTGAATTTATACTTTTTTATATCACTTTTTATCAGTGTTTGCCACCTTTAATAAAGTTAAACAAACATTAATTTAACAATATTGACTAAAATTGACTTGACATGTTCTCTTTCTGTTTACGCCAAATTCTGACTCTACCATGTGAATGTCTCAACAGAAATCGAGACTCATCAGACCAGGCAACATTTTTCCAGTCTCCAACTGTCCAATTTTGGTAAGTAAATTGTTTTATGTACATTTCTTGTGAATTGTAATCTCTTTTTTTCCTATTTGTAGTGGAGATGAGTGGTACCTCGTATGTATGACACGCCAATTCGTATTTCCATTTTTGGCGTGCTATGCTATCAACACGCATAATTGCTTTTCAGTGTGTTTATGAAAGCCATTGACTTAGCGTTACATTACTGTACCCAACCCCGTCACTTTGGGTTAATACCATTCATGAGTCTTCCCCTACCATCCTAGGAAAAAAAGTATCGCTCCCCAGACGTAGATCTACTTTTTGTTTCGTTTCGGACATTTAACGGCGTGTACATACTAGGGGTTGAACGACTTCAGATTTTTTGAAGTCGACTGTTATGACATCAAAGTTGAGTCGACGTCGACTAGTCGCTGACGTCATTCATAAAAACACAAGAGATGAGACGGATTTGCAACATGCCACAATTTGCAATTAATTAACAGAAAGTGACGCTGACAGCTCATAATGGGGCCGTTTACACCTGGACACTATGCGTTTTTACTGATCTGATTTATCAAAACGATTCCATTTACACCTGGTCACATAAATATGTTTGGATATAAATCCGATTTTCAAACAACGCGCTATATGCAGATTTAAGTTCACATCACCGGTAGCAACAGTAATGAGCTTTTTTTATCATCAGCTAATTTCAAACTCAGACCGCACTGAGAGAGACAGCACTGGTAAGATAATTTTGTTTCTTTACTTTTAACGAAGATGATTGTGTGTTAAGCGTCTGTGACTTACTTTCACTTTGATTTAAGATAGTTTGCACGTTGGCTTTATGGATAGATGCGGTGCGTGTTATAGCTTCATCATGAAAATAATAGCATAGGCTGCTCTCACGCGTTTTATTTCAGCATTTTTGGGAGAAGTCCAATTTACATATGCGATATCAACAACCAGATGCATGTACGTGTCCAGTTTCGTCTTTAAAGCGTCCCAGACCTCCTCATGAAGTGGTTTGAGCATAAATCCGTCTCCAATGCGTTTCCGAGGGCATTTAGCTTACACCTGGTGTTTTCACGATCGGATAGCAATCAGATCACAGAAACAGGTGAAGTGGCCAGATGAAGCTAAACAGCCCGTTGTTTACATCATCATTTAGGATGAAAAGAAAAAAAAACTATAAATTCACATCTGCACGTTAGTGATGGATCTAAGTAATACAAAATAATATTCCAATTGATTGCGGGTGAATTAGAAATGCATTAATATAAATATAAATATACTTACTTTCGTTTTCAACAATATAGTGGTGCTACGTTAGTAAAGTATTTCCATACGCTTTATGTACCAATGCTGCTTTCTTGCTGCAATGACCCTCTAGGCTCTTCATCTGTTGTCGTCTGCAACGCGGCCATATACTATCAAAATTAGCGCAATCATACAGTGTCACATGATCAACGCGACTAGTCGACGTCAAGCTTAAAGCGTCACGGCATTGCATTAAGGTCGACTAATCGACTAGTCGGTTCAACCCCTAGTACATACACGTGGAATCACTCGGACATTTAACGGCGTAGACATACACGTACACGCGGATAGCTCGAAAAACTAACTTGACTTGAAAGTGGCGTGTATGTTTACGCAAAAGTCATGATGTCATGTTAATGTTCAATGTTGACTGGCATCATCCATATTAGGTGTGGCATTTGTAACGACATAAATAATTCATTAGAAATGTCACATTTAACATCCCCACGGTTTTTCTCTCGCATGTTCATTCTCTCGAACGGCTGCACAGTTTAGTTTAGTCTCCTACAGACTAAGAGAGTGTAAGCATTATTCTCCATCTCTTTCACTGTGCATTCAAGACCGCCTCAGGGCATAATAGTGAAAATGGCAGGCAAGTAAAGCTCTCTTGCTGTTCAGATCACAAACGTGAGTCTGAGAAAATGTGTGTTTGACGTGGTGTGAAATGTGATGACTTTCTCTCGCTCGTTCAGGCGCCAGTCCAGATTTTGGGGCTTCAGGGCATATTTTTTTTTGCTTCCAATGCTTGACTACTTTTGACTCGCACAGAAAAATTATTTCTCCCCACAGTTATAATTTTTTCAATACCTGAGAGTAAATACCGACTGGTTTGAGCACTGTATTGATCGCTCAGCATCTCTAACAGTGCCATAAAGATTTGGAGATCGCTCACACTGTGCTCAGTGTGTGTTTAGTGGATCTTGTTTCTTGGACATTTTTGTAGACCTATGTATATGTGCACTTGTTTATTACCGTATTGCTTGTGATTAATTGTCTTATCTTCAGTGCCTCAAAAAAATGTTTTAACTCTTTGATTTTTGTGCATAATTGCCAAAGTAATGGTCAAACACATTTGTCCTTCCACCAAACTCTCAGCATAAGGTTAAAGTCTCCCGTTGGTGAAAATCAAGCTTTAATATGCTTTAAGCAAATCCAGAAGTTGACACCATTGCTGAGTATTTTCTCTTTAAAACTGCAGTGAACCAAAGACTGAAAATCGCTGTTTGAAATCGCTGGTGTTACCTTGGTGTAACGTGTGATCGTCAACGAGTGGATCTCTGAGCAGGTGCGAGGCAGTGGAGGCGGGGCTCATTTGCATATTCATAGAACCGCATACAGTAAATTTGGCATTGGTGTAGAGTTACATTCAAGCTATTTTAAAGCATGACGTGGAAAAAAAAGGGGAAAAAAACGTTTAAATGTCATTTTGGTGAGTTTTAGGGGATACAATTATTGACTACATAACAGGGGGACTTTAAGAACAGTGTTTTAATAGTCACAATAAATCATTGATGTAGTACAAGAGAATATACTCAGCACCTAGTCTAGTTATAGACATTGTGTATAAAATTTTATTGTCTCAGTTCTTCTTATATCATCATGTGCTATAATATTCCTATAGGCCTATAAAGAAAGACCTTTTCAAATAGCAACTAGGACATTTTATTTCAACTGTAAAAAGGTAACGTGAGCTTGTAAATATAATGTATTGCACATGACCACCTGTATGCCTGTGGTATTCAGAGCTCGTATCAAAGCCCGGAAGCCGTGTGAGAGTGTTTTGGATCAGTTTTATATTCACTGATCTTGTATGTTCATTTCAATACCTGGCAAATGTAAACATTTGATTTTCTGTGATGAATTCGACATTGATTGCTATTGTAAATTCTGCTGATTTGTCACCAAAGAAACTAAGTATTAGCTGTCTAACACAGATGCGGTTTTATCAAAATGACAAAAGGTTGGCTTTTGATAGTCCTGAATACATCAAACTATACAACAAACTATGTCTGTAGTATTGGGGAAAGATTTCAGTTCAATCAGAGTTTAAAAGACTCTCACATTTAACTCATCACTGTTGCTAATCTAGGTATGGTTTTTGTACAAGACAGAAATGTTGCACTCTTAAAGGACAACTCCGGCGCAAAATGAACCTTTGGTCTAATTAGACATTGTTACCTAGTCAACCGTTATCTGAGATTTGTTTTCATGATTGCCGAATGTAAATAGTTTTATCTCTAAAAACAGTTTAGCCTATAACGCTAGTATAACGCTAGTATATAGGGCATAGAGTAATGACAAATAAAAATCGCTTGTTATTACCACTAACAAGGCTCAAAATAGCCCCACACTAACACGGTAGCATAATAAGGGTCCCTACATTCAAACCGAAGCATTGAGAACTTTGTCGGTGTCCATACAGTTTAATAAGAAGATATTTTATAAATAGAGTCAACTTCGCAAAAACAGGAAGAAGCCATCTTTGAAAAATAGTCTCTTCCAGTCGATCTACGAACACTAACTTTACAGGATTTCTTTACATTCCTACCGAAGGATACAGTAACTTGGTGAAATGTCCGCGGGCTTTAAGAGATGTATAGTTTTTAAATTGTTCACTGGGAACGTTATATGCGCTTATACCATAAACAAGATAGTTGACAAAGCCCAAATATGAGGATGAGAAAGCAATGCGGGATCAGCACTACAGCTTACTGTAGTCAGCTGAGCTCATACTGTATATGGATCTATGTTCAGAATGGATGACAATTTCTCAAAAAAAACCAAAAAACGGTACCTGCCATATTTATTGAGTTTATTGCGGTACAGCATTTTCTCAGTTTTGTTTTGCTTCTGCATTTTTGCGAGTCATTCACTTGTTATCTCTACTCTCGTAATCTCTTCAATGCTCACAGTCAGTTGCGATACCTCAAAAATGGCGCCGCGGTGACGTCACACACAACAAACCCACGTGTCTGACAAAGACCGATTGCAGGGCAAATCGGCGCCATCTAATGTTAGGGAATGAATTTGCATGTTCACTCAGCCCATCGTCAGCGAAAATCGCTTGGGTGTGAACACAAAAAACGTGTTGAAAATCGTGTTGTTTTATATTTTATGCTTTTTATGGCCTTTAATGACTAATTAAACCATATTCTTGGAGCTGAGGTGTGTCAAAGCAGTGCCCCGGTGAGACCTTTCATTAGGAAAGCTTTACATACAGTACAGTATGTATATAGTTTGCTATATAGTAACTAACAGAAAGGCTGAATACCTAATTGATTTCTTTTATTTATTTTTTTTATGTGGTTAAGGCCGTTCTGATGTAAATGAAGTCTTGAATGGTGCAGTTGAACAGGTTGTTGGGTTATTGAACATTGACTGGTCTGTATACAGTAGGTTTCAAAATGTTTTAGTATGCAAACACAGCTGTGATATTTATTGCTGTAGTGAATAATGATGTAGCGTCAGCATATTTAAATGCTGAGAATTCACCCGAGAATGAATGAGGATGACAAAATCGTGACAGAATTTCGATAGGGTCTGCGTTAAATCAATTTACAGACTATATTTCAAACCTTCCTTGGTTATCAAAAATACAGACAAATCATCAGTGACACATTGGAGTGGAGTTCATATAGATACGTACACTGTGTGAGTTAACCTGAGTAGTTGCAGTGAAAGTAGAGCATAACATTTACAGGATTTCCATTTCAGATATCTCTCAAACATGGAAGTCTATTGGGTAACAGCAAGCATGAGGCGACAGTTAGGCAGAGGAAAGAAGCCAGCGCTCTCTGTCATCATAACGCAGACCTGAATTCGACAATATTTTATTGTTATGGGGGACAAGGATGTGATCTGAGACATCTGACGTAATCAGTCACAAAGCGTGCACACAGACACTCCAGCATGAAGCTTTCTGACAGCACTCTGCCTCCTGTTGGTAATGCAGTCTGACAACAACCAAACCGCAGACTGATTAAAGAAGCCATTCTATATATAAGCATTTCAGATTTTTCATGTTTTTGTTTATACACTGAAATTATAAAACCATTTGTAGAGGTTTTTGCAAGGCATTGTATGCTGCAAGCATCAATATAATTCAATCTGATATCATCATTTAAATATGATGTCTTCCTTTTCAAACATGATTTGAAACCCATTTGTATAATCATTACAAGATAATGCTGAAAGCATGTTTGTTGCAGTTACACATGCATGCTTCTTTTCACTGGCACCATGAAAATTTAGTCAAGGTTATTCAACCTGGCTGGGCACTCGCTTCCATTATATTTGTGTTTTGCATTCATTATACACTAGTGTTATAACTGGCCTTGAGTCTAATTCTTCTTCCAAATGACCAGTGGTGCATACATCTAATTTAAAATTCAGACGGCCACTTTGCACACAGTGCGGTGATCCATTTATTTCACCAAATTGAAAAGCCAGATAGATTGCACATTAGCGCACTTAGGTTTAGTTCGCCAGCACAAAATGCTTCCAATAAATATTTAACACTGTCTGTAATGTCATCTTTGAGGTGAATTGGCATCACACACACCATTGTCTTTATAGCTTTTCACACCAAAGTCCTGTATTAAGTTTGTCTACACTAAAGATACTGTATAGCGACCAGGTGCAGTTATAGTGTGTTTATTTAAAGCCCCCCTGTAGTCAATAATTGTATCCCTTAAAACCAAACCAAAATGACAAATTTAATAGTTTTTTCCTTCCTTCATGTCTTAAAATAGCTTGAATGTAACTCATTGCTTCATGTAGTATACGCTGATCTATAAATATGCAAATGAGCCCCGCCTCCACTCACTCGCACTAGCTCAGAGATCCACTCACTGATGACCACGTCGTTGCCACCTTCATTTTTTTCAACTTAAATGACATTAAACTGGCTTAAAAAAATATGAATCATATAATTTTTTTCAGTTTACTTTTGTTGTATTATGCCCAGACTGTTAACATTAACGGAGATTGCATGTGCAATTATTTATATAGTTTAGAAGTGTTTGTATATATAAGTATTGCTGCAATATTATCATTTTTAAGTAATTTTAAAAAAATTATATTTTTATAAACCCCATAGATTGGAACTTTTAGGATATTTTGAAGAACGTTGTGACATACGAGCCCATTGACTTCCATTGTATGGATAAAAAATGAAAGCATTTCTCAAAATCTTCAAAATAATAATTATAATATAATTCTTTTATATTCCACAGAAGAGAAAAAGTCATGCAGGTTTGGAATGACACAAGGGTGTGTAAATAATAAAAAACATTTTCATTTGTGTGTCTTTTAAAGTGACGACTGATGCTGACATTTCTCCGATCTTGCAGTATTACATTCTTTCTGAGTCTGATTTGTAATATATGAATCAATAAAACTGTGAACAAGATTCAAAGAACAGTGAACAAAAAAAGCAGTTTGTCAAAATACATATTACTGCACATAAACATTGCTGATTATTTACATTAAACTATGTGATGCAATCTAATCAGTAGGTTCATGGATGTGGTAAATGGCATCACATTACATTATATATTTTGACTGAATAAACTGCAGAAAACAATTTTGGCCAAACAGTATACACTCATTCATAACCGAGGTTCTGCTGCATTGAGAGATGCCCTTTATTGTTCATGCTTGAAAACTGTGACGGAGGAACTTTAAATGTCAGTATGATACAGAGAAGGGGAGTAATTCCCTGTCCTGAATCTACTTGTACATATTAGTCTGCTGGAATTTCACATTTTACTGTCGAAAAGAGGAACTATCTGACCTTGCACTACTGGACCATGACTCTAAAGAGATAGTTCAGGCAAAAAATATATATACAGTATATAATAAAATACTGTGGTCAGTTAGTCACATTCATGTCTTTCTAAACCTGTGTTACTTTCTTTTCTTTTTCTCTGGAACACTAAATAATATTTGGAGAATGTTTTGACTGCTTTAATCCATACAACAAAAGTCAGTCCAAAACAACATTGGGCCCCATTGACTTTAAATATATGGACAAAAGCCGTTTAAAAAGTGTGTGTGTGAGGCAAGTCATAAAGTTTTAGCACTGACCTTTTGGGTAAGTTACTCTAAAAAAGTAATTAAGTACTAGCTACTAATTAAGTTTTCAACAGGGTAATTACATTACTGTACTAATGACTAAATCTAAATGTATTGCATTACTTGTTACTAATTACATTCTAAATCCCATATCAACCTCAACCAGTTGAACAACACAAAAGATTGACATGAAACTGCTCTTTTAATTCTTTCAAATACATATAAAATGGCATAAAACATTCTGACCAAAGTATTTAAAGGGAGAATGTTAGCATTAGATGTTACATTTTGATGTTAAGTCCACTGTTTTAGATAGAAATGTTCTTTACAATATGTTTCCTGAAAAAAAATGTTTCCTGATAATTTACTCACCCCCATGTCATCCAAGATGTCCACGTCTTTCTTTCTTCAGTCGAAAAGAAATTAAGGTTTTTGATGAAAACATTCCAGGATTTTCTCCATATAATGGATTTCATTGGGAACCAAATGGTTCAAGGTCCAAATGAGAGTTTCAGTGCAGCTTTAAAGGGCTTTAAACGACACCAGACGATGAATAAGGGTCTAATCTAGGACCCTTCGAGTCATGACTCGGAAAAAGATTTGTTCATTTTGATGAACGAGTTCGAACAGGAGCGTCACGAACGCGCATCACAGAACAGAACAAGAGCGAGCTTTTGAGCTTATAAAATTTAAACTTTTTTTATTTTATTTTTAAAATAGCCAATCGCTTCACTAGATAAGACACTTATTCATCATCTGGTGTCGTTTAAAGCCCTTTGACGCGGCACTGAAACTCTCATTTGGATCTTGAACCGTTTGGTTCCCATTGAAGTCCATTATATGGAGAAAATCCTGGAATGTTTTCAAAATCATTAATTTATTTTCGACTGAAGAAAGAAAGACGTGGACATCTTTGATGACATGGGGGTGAGTAAATTATCAGCAAAAGTTTTTTTTTTTTTTTTTTAAAGTGAACTACTCCTTTAATGCAATTACATCAGAAGTAAAAAAATAAGTGCAACCCCTGATTCAATCCCAATTTTAAAGAAAATGTGATTAAATTATAGTAATTAATTACTTCGTAATGCATTACACTCAAAACTGGGACTGATATTAGTTTCTGCTTACATATGTTAAATGAAAATATTCACACATAATAAAATAATAAATAAATAATAAAATAAAATAATAAATAAAGCGGGATCTACAAGAAAGACCTAAAGCTCAAAATGTGAGGAAAAAAAAATGTTGATATGTAAGAAAGAAATCTCGCATAGAAATGCATTGCTGTGCTAAATCTTCTTAGAAGTAAATGTCACCAACAAATTACATATTATCATTGAGGATTCGCTTTGGAAAGGAAATTGCCACTTGTCAGCATTCTCCACTTAGCCTTTATTACTGTGTTCAGCAAAATACTGCTAAAGTCTATTGGTTGCATCTTAAAAAGGCTAGTCCATATGTCCTCAAGGAATGCTGTAGGCCTAATGAAAAATGAAGGATGCTGTTCATTAGTCAAACTTCCTGAAACTACTTTTAAGGATGTGAAGAAAATGACTGAGAGATGGGGGGAAAGAGTTTGAGAGGGTTACTTTAGGATTAAACGATGACAAGTAATATTCTTAATTCTCGCTAAATAAAGTCCTATAAGTGCTGATGTGACATGCACATTTCTTTGCATCGGGGGGAAATTGTACAGTTATCTTATTTTTGGAATAAGATGTGCTGCAAGTTTCCTATAGGTACAACTTTTGTATTTACTGTAGCGTTTCCTATAACAATTTAGAATTTTAATATGATTCAACACACTGGTGTCCCACATTTCAACATGGTTAGGCATATGCAAACACGCTTCCTCCACCATGGGATCCTTTTGAGTTTTAAAAAATGTTCCGTTTTCTTTCAATTTCACCACTCATTTGGTTTCCACACTTGATGACTAAACAATGCTCTTGCTTGAGGCATACAATAATAGGCTATCATGCTGTGCTACAGATAAGGTTATACTCCAAGTGTCCTTTACATATTTAGTACCTCTCTTTCACACCACTGAATAGTCGTTTTATGCATGTTTTGTGGTGTCACTGTTGCATATATATATATGTGTATATTATTTTATTTAACCCTTATTTAACCAGGGAAATCATTTGAGTACAAGTATCTTTTGCGAAGGAGCCCAAGAGCCAAGAAGGCCGCAGTAAAGGTTCCACATTAAATACAAAACAAAAATAAATACAATAAACATACAAAACATAATAAATACATTAACAATTACAATGCTTAAAAATTAAAATACAATGACCTTACAACAGTTAAAAATACTGTGTAACAATATACATATATATATATATATATATATATATACACTGTAAAAAAATATTGATGGTTTTACTTAAAAAAAGTAAGTAACCTGGTTGCCTTAAAATTTTAAGTTCATTGAACTGGAAAAAGTGAGTTAATACAATGAAGGAGATTAATTTAACCATCAGAAACTCAAAATTATATGTTATCTGAACTAAATAAATTATTTAAGTTGATTTGACAAAAGAAAAAATGTTATGATTACTACACTGTAAAAAAATATTGTTGGTTTTAACTTAAAAAAAGTAAGTAACCCGGGTTGCCTTAAAATTTTAAGTTGATTGAACTGGAAAAAGTGAGTTAATACAATGAAGTAGATTAATTTAACCATCATAAACTCAAAATAATAAGTTATCTCAACTAAATAAATTATTATAAAGTTGATTTGACAAAAGAAAATATGTTGTGATAACAAATCTTGAAAATATTTTTTACAGTGTATATAAATATATTTATACACTATATATATATAAATATGAAGAACAGACCGCACTTTAAGTTGATGAACGTTTTTGATTTGCTCCTTTGGAATTTCTGATCCTGAAATCTGATGTGTTTGGTTTTACTGTATTTCTTAGATTTAGAAAGCCTTCCGGATTACTGACACGCAGACACACAGCTGGACGTGCAGTGTGCATAAAGCTCTCTTTACAATACATGAAACAATCGATTTAAAGTCTTAACATCTCGGATTTTATTATACAGTAACGCCATGTGTGGTTGTTCTCGTAGTGTTGCTTGCCTGCCAGTTGTGTTGTTTTTGCTGAGAGATTTATCTGGCTTCTCAAAATAAACATCATTTTCTATGCGTTGTGCTTCCTGCTTAAATCCAATGAATTATAACTATGCCAGATAGCATAACAAACAGAAGAAGAATCCCACTTACAGTACGCACAAGATCACACAACGATATTCAGAGAGCCAGAAAATGAAACACGGTAACTAAAAACTCAGCTGCATGTCAAGTATGCGTCAAATATCTAGAACTGCCAAAATATTTACATTTACATTGAATTTTGAACATTGACAGACACCTTTCCCCCCCCCCAATCGACTTAATGTATTTTCATAATGGCTTGAGTTACATTACATCACCAATCCATGAATATATACATACACACACACACACACACTCTCTCTCGCTTTAGAAAATGTTAATGGAATCATAGCAGACGTAGGCCTGTCTTGGCCTATAATGTGGTGACTACATCGAAACATGACAGGTCTCCATATTTTTAACAGTTGTTATGTAACTAGCTATGTTTGCCAACAGACTGTAAGAGCTTAGCTAGCATGTCAGATTTGCTTACAGTCCTGCTAAAACATTGCGCTGCAGGCTTCATGTGAGCCCATTTGGCTATATACATTTTCACACCTCTTTATCAACACAGCTCCTTGCTAAGTTGTTTTATTGCTTCTTCTCTGGGAATTTGTGTGTATGTGGGTGAAATGGTTCTGTGCTCGCAGAAATCGACAACGCTAGCCAAGTGTAAACAAAGCGACTCATGTTGTATACAGGAACAAGGAGATGCATCCTCTTTTATTCAATCATGGGAGACAGCAGATTCTCACTTGACTGGACTGGTGGAAATTCGGTAACATGAACAATCATGTACTATTCACTAATCACTTATGTTCATAATGAACTAATATTGAGTTAAGATGTATTAATGAGGAACTAACCTTAACTACGACATGTGTCATATGAATTCCTGCTTGAATATACCATCATAACTAGGGTTGGGTATCGAGAATCGAGTATCGATTGGAACCGGGACTAACTTTTCGTTTTTCCCGGAATCGTTCAAAAGTTAAAATTTCAATTCCTAGTTTCGATATTCACAGTCCGCCGAGCGGAAGAAGAAACCGCTGAACAACACCAACAAAGAAGCGTCTGCCGGAAGTGTTGGCATAACCGCGCGAGTCGAACATGAGTAGCTTACGTCGGCGGTCCAAAGTGTGGCTTCACTTTTCTAAAAATTAACGAAATCTCGGCAAAATGCAAAATTTGTGACAAGTATTTGTGACAGAAGGAGTATTTCCTTCAGAAAGACCGTTGGTTAGCAAGGTTAGCTAAACTTTTTTGACCCTGCCTCTTAAAAGAATCGAAATCGAGAATCGTTAGGAACCGGAATCGAAACAAGGAATCGGAATCGGAATCAGAATCGTTCAAATTCAAACGATACCCAACCCTAATCATAACTGCACGATAGTACATGCTTGTTAATTAATGCAACTAAATCAAACATGTTCTAGATAAGAAGAAAGAGGTACTTAAAGGGCACAATGTAAAAGTGTTGACACCAGGTACTGTCACACACATCAGTGAATGACACTAGATGTCTTGCAATGTTTACATTTAACCTTGGAACGCACAACAACAATTTAATCTCATTCTGTTTTAATTGATTCCACTGCTGCCATCAAGAGTGAAATACATACACTAGCATGTTCATTAACAGATGCAATTTTCAAAATTATTTGAATTTATTACAATTTTTACAATTATTACAATTTTCAATTTTTAAATCAGTGTTAGCACAGATGATGGTTATTGTATGGATTGGTTTACTGTCTTTATACCATAATGCAGTTGGATGTTAGTCAGAGTTCTTGCTCTTCTTTTGGGCCACAGAATGTGTCCATTTTCTAGAGCAAGTTTGATTTAGTTTACCCCGAAATGTTAATTAATACATTAATTAACGAGCATGTACTAAAATGTAGTTAAGATGGTACTGTATATTCATGCAGGAATTCATGACTCATGTCGTAGTTAAGGTTAGTTCTTCATTAGTACATGTCTTAACTCATCATTAGTTCTTGGTAAAGAAATTATTAATTCAGATTTTAGTACATGATTATTCGTGTGCTATTATTGTAAAGTGTTACCTGAAATTCCAACGCATTCTCATCCTTTAGCGTCATATAGAACGCTACGTATATGACAAAACGGCGCTATACTACGCACATGGCACCCGTTATCGTTAATATAACACGCGCTGTGATGGGTAGGTTTAGGTGTGGGGTAGGGTAGGGTAGTCTCATATTACGCTAAAGGATTTATGACGCCTTGGGTTCGCGTGTTATATTGACGATAAAGGGTGCCATGTGCGTAGTATAGCGCCGTTTTGTCATATAGCGTTCTATGTGACGCTAAAGGATGAGAACGGGCTAGAAATGCTTGTACAGTATGTATCCTTTAAGACAAAATTGTTAATTTTTGGTATGTTTTATCTTACCTCAAGGGCATCCAAGATGTAGGTGTCTTTGTTTCCGCAGTATTTTCAATTTTGATATTTTTAGGTCAAACCGTTCGTGTCTGTCAGTCATATAATGGAGGTCTATGGTCACCACCTCAAAGAGCATGCACAGAGAAGTCCAAATTAAACATGATTTAATGACTCGTAAATGTAAGTACACATTGATGGCCTAAGACACGGCACATTCCGGCGCTTGCACAGACCAAAGCGCTTGCGCCCTCAGATCACTTGGACGTGGCTGTGGTTACAAGAGGTAAAAACGATATAAATACTGTTCGTTTTCTCACACAAACTGCTCGTTTCGTGTCTTAGGCCATCAATGTGTACTTACATTTACGAGTCATTAAATCATCTTTAATTTGAACTTCTCTGTGCATGCTCTTTGAGGTGGTGACCATAGACCTCCATTATATGACTGACAGACAAGAACGGTTTGACCTAAAAATATCAAAATAGAAAATACTGTGGAAACAAAGACACCTACATCATGGATGCCTTTGAGGTAAGCTAAAACATACCAAAAATTAATTTCGAATTAATTTTTAAAGTGAACTATCCCTTTAAGGCATTCATTAGCTTAGTGACATTTGCTCATGTGGCATTGATAGGACTCCTCAATTTTCACCCTCCATAACAGAACTACAGTATATCCACAAAATACTGATTTTGGGGTTACTACATGGAATATTTACTTTAATAACCATCATAAATTGTAAAATAGTTATCAGTAAGGGCCATTGAGAACTATAACAAACTTGAAAAGTACCATCCTAAGTTTGCAGGTTTGAAGATAAAAAGTTTCTGGATTCCCACAGAGCACTTTATCACATGAAATTATTCCACCCTCCATAGTTTAATAGCAGCGTTTGACAAAGAGGTGAAATACTAGCTCTGGCTGGTTTGCTATAGCTGCCAGGGGTAGCTCATTTAGTAGGAGAGCATGCATCTCAATGATGGCAGGGACATTTGGTTGTTGCTTCGGGACAGTAGAGCCAATTCTTCCTCCCTGCAATAGGAGATTTTAATAAACTACTATGACAGCACTGAGGCCGTTGCAGACCTCACCAGACCGATGGAGGTTTAAGTGAGCACCATATACTCATGTTGTTGGTAATTATTGTAACACTTTTTGGTTGCACTTTATTTTAATGCGCCCCTGTTATAGTGTAATTATTTAAGTACATTTAAGTACTGAGTGTAATGAGCTACATGTACTTACTATAGGGATAGTGTAGGATAAGTGTTTGGTTGAGGGTTAGTTGAATGTAGTTTTGCATAATTTATAGTTATTACTATAGTGGATACTTGTGACACATCAAAATAAAGTGTTCGCCACTTTTCTTCTCCTACATTATTCCCATTCTATATACCTTACATACTATACTAGTATTCTATTATAGACACTCACCTAAAGGATTATTAGGAACAGCATACTAATACTGTGTTTGACCCCCTTTCGCCTTCAGAACTGCCTTAACTCTACGTGGCATTGATTCAACAAGGTGCTGAAAGCATTCTTTAGAAACGTTGGCCCATATTGATAGGATAGCATCTTGCAGTTGATGGAGATTTGTGGGACCCGAAGCTCCCGTTCCACCACATCCCAAAGATGCTCTATTGGGTTGAGATCTGGTGACTGTGGGGGCCATTTTAGTACAGTCAACTCATTGACATGTTCAAGAAACCAATTTGAAGTAATTCGAGCTTTGTGACATGGTGCATTATCCTGCTGGAAGTAGCCATCAGGACATGATCAGAAACAATTCTCAGGTAATTGGCACTAAGGGGCCTAAAGTGTGTCAAGAAAACATCCACCATTACACCACCACCACCAGTCTGCACAGTGGTAACAAGGCATGATGGATCCATGTTCTCATTCTGTTTACGCCAAATTCTGACTCTACCATCTGAATGTCTCAACAGAAATCAAGACTCATCAGACCAGGCAACATTTTTACAGTCTTCAACTGTCCAATTTCGGTGAGCTCTTGCAAATTGTAGCCTCTTTTCCCTATTTGTAGTGGAGATGAGTGGTACCCGGTGGGGTCTTCTGCTGTTGTAGCCCATTCGCCTCAAAAGTTGTGCGTGTTGTGGCTTCACAAATGCTTTGCTGCATACCTCGGTTGTAACGAGTGGTTATTTCAGTCAAAGTTGCTCTTCTATCAGCTTGAATCAGTCCATTCTCCTCTGACCTCTAGCATCAACAAAGCTTTTTCGCCCACAGGACTGCCACATACTGGATGTTTTTCCCTTTTCACACCATTCTTTGTAAACCCTAGAAATGGTTGTGTGTGAAAATCCCAGTAACTGAGCAGATTGTGAAATACTCAGACCGGCCCATCTGGCACAACGCTCAAAATTGCTGAAATCCCCTTTCTTTCCCATTCTGACATTCAGTTTAGAGTTCAGGAGATTGCCTTGACCAGGACCACACCCCTAAATGCACTGAAGCAACTGCTATGTGATTGGTTGATTAGATCATTGCATTAATGATAATTTGAACAGGTGTTCCCAATAATCCTTTGTGGAGTGTAGTTGTATAGTAAGAAATCGTTTAGTTTGCCGTTAAAAGGCATTAAATTCAATAGGTGATTAAATACTTTATAGGATGTGCATCAGTGTGTTGTTTAGGCTTTTCACCACATTTAAGGTTTTAAATAAACCATAATTAAAAATTACAATACTATATGCAATGCAAATATTTATAGTTTTAAATACACCATAACTTTAATGTAAAACATTCTATTTTTTTATCCTTTTAATTTGTAACTTTTATATTTGTATCTCTTTTTTTCCACACAATGACAACACTTTTGTGTAGATGTCAATTTGCACATTAATTGTTTGATGGAGAAATAACTGACAGATTCATTGATTATCAATATAGTTGCAGATCTACTGCAAATCATTTGTCAGCACAGGCCACTGTTCCTCCTCATAACCGGAGCAGAGTGCTAAAGAAGGATGATAAAGGAGGGGAATGATAAAGGAGCCTTGCTGACAGTGCAGAAGGATACACACCTGATGCTTATTGTGCCATAAATCCAGCTCCATGCCTTTTCTTCTCATCTGTTCATGTAGGCCATTCGTCCTTGAGCTCAAGGTACGTCCACCTTTCCCTGCCGGCCGCTCCAGCACGTCCCGTTCACTTTCCATGATGATGACGCCACACCTTCACATTTGGTTGGATGGCCCCTGCAAAGTAAATGTAATAGCTTGTGCTTTTAGCTATAACTAAATGCAACTCGGTCTGCGTGGATAAAATGTAATTATACCACCGGTATTCTGTTCCGAACCCGAGGGGGTGATTTGGCCAACTCTGACCTTGTCTGTTTAAGACGGATTACAAACAGTTCTCCCTAAACCAATTAGTTGGACATTATCATGCAAATGACTGTTATTTCTCTCGGCGATCCTAAACACAGATGTGGAAAAGGAGTACACTAGTGGAGATTTCCCTTGAGATCCTTCCAAGATGAACCACACGCATACAGTGTGTTCCAGCACGCTCACATCCCTAAAACACATGCTCCTCTCTCTAGATGAATCATAATGAGACCTTAACAAGACACATAATTCATGAGTGTTTTGCAATAATAGAAACATCATCATCTAAAACACCAGGCATCCGATCTGCTTAAGTTACCGTACCGTACCGTTCAGTGGCGGAGCCAGCGACGTGTCCGGGGTGGACAATCGGACATTTCAATTCCTATCTTGTTAAAAGAAGCATTTTATTTTTATGTGCGCATTGTTAATGTAGAATAATGTTGAATATTAAGAGAATATTAACATTAGTCAGAAAATACAGAAGAATAAGGGAGGTCGAACACTGTACGAGAAGCAATGTTCAACACCACTGAGAGCAATTTATAGTTTTCTATTAATTATATTATATTTGTCCCATATCGTTGTTAAAGGAGTAGTTCACTTTAAAAAAAACTTTTGCTGATAATTTACTCACCCTCATGTCATCCAAGATGTCCATGTCATTCTTTCGTCGAAAAGAAATTAAGTTTTTTGATGAAACATTCCAGGATTTTTCTCCATATAATGGACTCCAAAAGACAGTTTCAGTGCAAACTGTTCAAATAAGGGCTTTAAACGATTCCAGACGATGAATAAGGGTCTTATCAAGCGAAACGATCGGTCATTAAAAAAAAAAAAAGTTTAAGTGTTATAAGCTCAAATGCTCGCCTTGCTCTGTTCTGTGATGCACGTTCGTGACTCTCCTGTTCAAACTCGTTCATCAAAATGAACTAATCTTTTTTCGAGTCATTTGGTTCATTCAACGAACGAAATGAGCGAATTTACTCGGAAAAAGATTTGTTTATTTTGACTTCACCCTTGGCTTTTAAATAATATATTTGTCTTTCGGTGCATTGAATTAAGTCTATGCTTCATATACAGAGATGTAATAATATAGACTTGCCATTCTCTCTTCCTTTGCACTTTTTTACTGTAAAACTCATCGACGCCACATTCTTAACTCTGAAAGATTAGATTAACTTTTTAGATTAACTTTTGGACTATGCCACGTCTGGTGTGCATTATAGCCTATTTACAGTAAGTTTGAGATTTTCTGTCAGGTTTAGGAACAACCTGAACAACTTTTACTAAAGTTAAGGCATTGTCAGTTTTGGGGGTAAGTTTTTTTTTTTTTTTTTTTTTTTTTTTTTTTTGTCCAATATTGTAACTCATAACTTTTTAAAAGTATCTTTCCCCAACACTGGTCAGTGTAAATTAATGTTAGACCTTTTGCTTCATTAACAGATGAGCGATAAGAGTTGCGAATAATCATGTTTAATACACATACGATGTCACTGTAGTATGTTTAGCCCATGTTGGGCCACACTGAAGAACTCGTGGATAATTCAAAAGTGATTCGTGAATTATCACTTCTACCTCTAATCAGCAATCATTGGAATCATTCGTGCTTTTTTATGCACTCATTTTATTTCGTGTTCTATGGACCGTGAAGTAGCTTTGGCCGCATCTAGTTCAGCCACTGATACAGTTCATGATGACAGTGATTTTTGTACTTGGAATTTAGCAAGACTGTGAAAGTTTGACTGGACAGTGATGTCTAGCGTTTTGTCCATAACTGTTTCTTCACACTTTTCTCTCCCTATTGCTGCATTTGCTTCATTTGTAGTTTTCTCTCATTTGCTTAGACACCAAATTCCATTCTATTATCTAATAACCCAAACAATAATGCAATTTTCTGAAAGCAAGGTCCATTTATCAAAACTTAATATAATCGAATTACTGTGATTCACATCCTTTACACCAAACCCTTTTTCTTTTACTTAAAATATTCAACTCAAGTTGAATATTAAAGAAAAGTTGTTTATCTTTTACCTTTTAAGTATTTTTACTGAATAGTTTTCATTCAACAGTTTCAATTATGTGATCATTCACATCCAAAGTTAGAAATTGGCTAAAATCAAACTATTGGTAGACTGTTTAAGTACGTTTTATAATATTTTTTGGCAATACTACAATAAGGTTAAATTTGTTACCATACTTAATGCTTTAGATTTCTTGAACTAACAATGAACAACTTTTTACAGAATGTATTAATCTTTGGAATGTTAATTTCTACATATATTCATATATTTTTTAACATTTCTAGTTGTTAAAATAACATTCATGTATATTATGGAAAAACATGACTATGTTTATAAATTAGCATTAAGACAAATGCTATAAAAATGTGGTTCTTTGTTAGTTCATGATGCCTACTGCATTAACCGTGTTAACAAATTAAACCCTGAAAGTAAAGTGTACCTATTCCCTTTTCCTCCCACTGTAATTTATGTTGATTAGTGGTATTTTGCACAAATCAAAAAGTTTAGAGGTTGCCCTGAAAACGTGTATAATGAGTGTTCAGTGCATCTGTGTGTTTGATGGTTTTGTGAGCCAAAAGCAAAGTGTCAATTACACGAAGATGACTTTCGATTTTAGTCGGAAAAGTTTGAGGTTTGTATGAGTAGTACTTTTGAATTTTGTGATTATAGTTTTAGGAAAATGTGACATCTCAATCTCCATTAATTCCCTTCACAGTCACAAAAACATTCAGTGTATCTCAACCTTTGACTGCTCTAAAAGCAGAAACTCTCCACATGACCCTATTGAAGCTGAATTGGTGTTGATGCCCACAGCCGAAATCTGCTCTGCTCATTAAAACTCCCTGCTGTGTGCCCATGGTGCCCTTGTGCATTGCGAAATTATCATAGAGAAGCAACCAGAGAAACACTCTTCCCTTTAATCAACAACCCAGAGGAACTGTCTATCCCTCACATTATTCAAAACAACGAACACAGCCGTCGATGCTCATGTTCACACCGCATTCCTATTTTTAAGTCAGCCTTTACCACTGAATATTGAGGTTTGATTGGTGAAAGAATGAGGCTTATCTCACAGTATAATTTTGATGCTGCTGACATTGTCAAATAATGCCTGGCATTGAGCAAACAGAGTTCAGTGGTCACAGCAATGAGATTTGCAATGCTCCTGCAACCTCTATAATGTATGACAACCGTACAATGGGATACGGTGTAGATACAGTATATCTTCGGATGATTGTCAGAGATGGATCAGGCATTCAGAGATATTCTTTCCCAGGTGCATTTGCCAGAGAGAACATATGTGTAACGTAAATGTGAAATTGTGGCCAAATTATAAAGTTGGTTGCTGTTATACTGTAAGTTGTTGTAAGTTTAGAGATGGGTGTGTTATATGGATACATTTAGGCACTTAATTAGAGTTACAAAGTTGCATTTTTCTTTTGTTGGATTGAAGTATTTACTCGTATGTAGCAAGTGCATGTGTGTGCATGCAATACAATAAATGCATGTTGTGCTTGTTTTGTAAAAAAAAAACGATTATTGGTCTATTATGATTCAATGAAGATCTTAATGATATAATTAAAGCAGAAATGCATGGTAGTAATTCATGTAACACATGCTGTAACTCACAAAACTACATGTGCACTTGGTTTCAAATCACTAATGAAAGGCTGGATATAGAAAAATATTGTTTTTTTTTTCTCTTTCTTTCTATTTGTAATTAGCTTTTTCTTCAATTGTTATAAAGTATTTTTTTGTTCAAGTGAGTACATGTTGCCCCTGAGCAGTTGAATTTGCTCTTTAAGACAAACAAAGGTCATTATTGGACATTTAAACAATCAAAGTGCAGTTGTAGTCTTACACATGACTACTTACACATCCACACATCATTTATTACTGAATATAAAGGTTGTTAAATATCACTAATTCTCAATTGCCCAAAGCCAGAACTCATTATGAGGCATTTCCATCTCTTCCTGCATTTAGTTTTGCTCTCTTTTCATCTGGTTAATTAATGTACAAAGTTATTTTGCCTGGATGCATATGAGCAGCTTCGAACTGCATAATTAGGTCAGGCAAACATTTGAACCACCCAAGGAATGTGGACCTCTGTCCGCTAGAGACAAGTGCGAATTCTGAATCATCATTTTTCTCATTATTTGGTGATCAGATTAGCATGGCATTTAGTATTAAATCTGAAAGTCTTAATTTACTTTCAGCTTTATTAACAATTTCTCAAAATCTTGAGACACCTTAATGACTAATAACTTGACAAGGGTGTGAAATAACCCATTCTAGTTTTTCTGCAGGCTTTAATCCAAAACTATGCAGAACATGAATAGTAGAAGCAAGTAGAGACGTGCAATCATTTTCGATGGAAGGCTCATGTCACGGTCTCCTCGCGGCTTATCCTCTGCCTTTAACCCTGATTTTATTCAAACGTTTTTGGTGGTATTATTCTACGGCCACCGAGGCTGGTCCCTTGCCAGCCATGGCTCTCAAGCCAGTGTTCCCAGGTCCTGTTGTCTCAGCGCTCCCAAGCATGGTGGTCACAGCACTCCATGTCTGGTTGTCCCAAATCCAGTGGTCCCGAAGGCTGTCTATCATGATTCTGGTAATGGCCACCGTAGCAGCATCCGTGATAACTTTGAGACGTCTGCCTGCTCTATCATGGCCGTGGAGGCAGTCTGTGAACTCACTGCCCCATGCCACGGCCACAGATGCCATCCAAGACCTTTCTGTGCTCAATGTCACAGCCATGGAGGCCGTACATACTCCACATCCTCTTCTGCTCCACTGTGGCCTCCTAATCCACAATGGTCTTCTGCTCTGCTGAGGTAGGTATCTCAGCCGGCTGTGCCATGGTGCTCTGCATGTCCACTTGTTCCACCACATTCTCTTGGTCCTCCGTGGTCTGGTCCACTGCTCCACGGTCCATGTCCACCTGATCCTTCATGGTCTCATCCAGTGCTTCATGGTCCAGGTCCACCTGATCCTTCATGGTCTCATCCAGTGCTCCATGATCCAGGTCCACCTGATCCTTCATGGTCTTATCCAGTGCTTCATGGTCCAGGTCCACCTGATCCTTCATGGTCTCATCCAGTGCTCCATGATCCAGGTCCACCTGATCCTTCATGGTCTCATCCAGTGCTCCACGGTCCAGGTCCACCTGATCCTCCATGGTCTTATCCAGTGCTTCATGGTCCAGGTCCACCTGATCCTTCATGGTCTCATCCAGTGCTCCACGTTCCAGGTCCACCTGATCCTTCATGGTCTCATCCACTGCTCCATGGTCCAGGTCCACCTGATTCTTCATGGTCTCATCCACTGCTCCATGGTCCAGGTCCACCTGATCCTTCATGGTCTCATCCAGTGCTCCATGGTCCAGGTCCACCTGCTCCTCCATGGTCTCGTCCAGCCCTATATGGTCCGGGTCCACCTGATCCTCCATGGTCTTGTCCAGTACTCCAGAGTCCAGGTCCACCTGATCCTCCATGGTCTCGTCCAGTGCTTCATGGTACAGGTCCATCTGATCCTTCATAGTCTCGCCCACTGCTCCACGGTCCAGGTCCACCTGATCCTCCATGGTCTAATCCAGTACTCTACGGTCCAGGTCCATTGCTCCATGGTCCTGGCCTGCCTCTGATCCATGGTTTATGCTCGCCTCTGCTCCACAATCCATTGTCTCGTCCTCTGCTTTACAGTCCAGTTCTGCCACCGCTTTGCTGTCCCGGTCCGCTGTTCCTGGTCAGATCCTCATTTGTTCTGTTTTATTAATTCTGTCTGACCGTTTCTCTGAGAGCCCAAGTTTTGCCTTGTTCTGGCCTAGATGTCACGGCTGTGCTTGGATGACTATTAGACTTCTTTTAAATGCAAAATTGCTTGCTGGGTAGAATGTCTAAACTGGACCATCGGAAAAAAAAAGTTAATGTAAAATGCATTTTTTCACAGTTCAAGAGATGACTGTTATATAAAGTATAATTTAACATTTGACTATAATCGTAATAGAAAAATGTACTCTGTCTGCAGTGCATAGATCAAGCTATATCTCCCCCTTTTATTATTTATTTTTCTTTCAGGCTCTCAGGGTCTCAAGTGAAATACACATACGAACGTGTTAGAGTCTCTGAATTAGCACAAGCTCCTTGCTGCGCAGGTGAGAAATTAGCGCATGCAGTGTCAGGTGTGTAAAGAATTCCCAAGTGACCTGTGTTACATAGCCTGCTCATGAATTATTGAACGTGGATCATTTCCCTGTGGTGCACAGTTGCATCCACAAGCATACCTAGACCTAGACTATGATTTAGAGAATAGCAAAGAAGTGTGTTGCATAAGTGTCTGTATGTCATATTAGTTGCCATCGCCTTAAGCTGTGGTTCATGCTATTTTTAGTCCTCACAGCAACAGTAGAAACCCTAATGGGACAGCTGCCAAGAACAGTAAACATCATTCAGTATGCCACCTTATTAACATCTAAATACTCTGTGCATGCAGGCACAATGGGAATTTATCTACTGACAATTTACAGATTAAATATACAGTGATCCTTTTCCAGTCAATGTTGTCCAGTTTAAGACCTAGTTGCGGAGTATAACAATCTCCAGCGCTGCTTTAACGTTCACAGGACACCATCGGAAGAGCAGTGGTGCGAATAGGCTATCAAATGTCAGGCCGGTTAATTCCCTTGTGTCTCTAAGATCTGGTCCGTCGATCTCTGTCTGTACGGTTCCACCAAACAGAATGTCATTCTGCAAGACCAGCGCAGACCAACCAATTCAGCCATGAATGTCACCAGGAGAAAGACTTTATTTTGGCTTATACAAGATCTCCACAAGCACTGAATCTATTTTAAATTAGCCTACTGCTGTATGCACTGATGATCACCATTTTAATTTATTCCAAGCACATTTCGCTAAAAGGTTTTAAAGGTTCTGTATTTGTTTTTTTTGTCTTTCTTTTTTTTTCGGACTACCATCCATGAAATGTCTCCTCTACCTGACAGATATCAGTGGAATAGGTGTCCTGAGAAATCACACCTGTCTCTGTGTCAGCCTTACTCTCTGAAAAAAGAGTCAGGGGAGCAGTCCATTCTTTTCTTTTCTTTTTTTGCCAACGTGAACAGCCCCTGTCAGTGAATCAGTGTGTGACTGGCATTTGCTGGCGCGTCGATGACGTGTTTTGGAGAAGGTGTGGAGATGAAGCAGGATCATTAGATCAATGTCATTAGAATTGAAGTGAATTTGAATTTGAATGACAGGAAGGAGAAATCTATCTGTCGTTCTATCGTTCTATCGTTCTATCTGTCTTCCGTTCTGTATGTACATCCATCCGTCCATGCATATTGTTCTATCTATTGTTCTGTGTCTTTCTGTCAATCTATCTATCTATCTATCTATCTATCTATCTATCTATCTATCTATCTATCTATCGTTCTATCGTTCTATCTGTCTGCCATTCTGTATGTACATCCATCTGTCCATCCATATGTCTTTTTGTAAGTAGATACATCCATCCATCCTGTTCTATCTTTGTTCTGTCTTTCTGTGATTCCATCTATCTATCTATCTATCTATCTATCTATCTATCTATCTATCTATCTATCTATCCATCCATCCATCCATCCATCCATCCATCCATCCATCCATCCATCCATCCATCCATCCATCCATCCATCCATCCATCCATCCATCCATCCATCCATCCATCCATCCATCCATCCATCCATCCATCCATCCATCCATCCATCCATCCATCCATCCATCCATCCATCCATCCATCCATCCATCCATCCATCCATCCATCCATCCATCCATCCATCCATCCATCCATCCATCCATCCATCCATCCATCCATCCATCCATCCATCGTTCTACCTGTCTGCCGTTCTGTATGTACATCCATCCGTCTATACATATGTCTTTCTGTAAGTCCATCCATCCATCCACCCATCCATATTGTTCTATCTATTGTTTTGTGTCTTTCTGTGATTCTATCTATCTATCTATCTATCTATCTATCTATCTATCTATCTATCTATCTTTCTATCGTTCTATCGTTCTATCTATCGTTCTATCTATCGTTCTATCATTCTATCGTTCTATCTGTCTGCCATTCTGTATGTACGTCCATCCATATGTCTTTTTGTTAGTAGATCCATCCATCCATCCACAACAGAATCTCTGTCTGATTTTTACAAAAATATCCCCACAAGCCTTTTATTTGGGAAAAAGGTTTTTATATGCATTATTTATTTCACTTAATGAGTCCGTGGTGTATATTATCAAATAGAATCTCAAAAGGATTTTACAATGGTGCATTTAATATCTGTAGGTGTATTTTAAATGTCTTCTGTAGGTATAAAACAAGTGAATTATGCGCAGGTTTAAATGTAATATGACAACCCTGAAATTAGTTATCGAGGTGAGTTGTTTGTGTCAGTTTAATTGTGTTCTCAGAGTATGTGGGAGAGCAAAGCTGGATGTTGGCAAAACCCAGCAAACTCTCATTTCTTGTACTTTCAATTCATTTCATGGACACAAAATATCAAGCCTTGGCTATTACAAGGATTCTTTATTTAGCAGCATCAATTTGAGAGCAGTGCTGCTAGATGGATAACAAAAAAGCCTCTAAATTATTTATTTCAGTTGATTTGATAAAAACATGCTTGAATGAAAAAATAACCACATTAATTTTTCTATTTTTGATTCCACCATGTGAAATGACCATCTGAAACGACAGTCAGTCAAAAACCCTTACATCCTTGAACATATAGATAACTTTTGAAATCCAGCATCTGTCTTTTTAATGTGTATTAAAGGTACAACATGCATGATTTTTTGCCACCAGGGGTCGCTACCTCTTACAATAACAAAGGCGTAAATTGAATTATGGATCTTGTCGTCAAGCTGATGGATCGGATGAGTGAATACATTGATGTTTTTTTAACATGACAGGGTGCGATTGTTCGATGTATAACGTTACCAGCGCCACATGCAATGCGAGTCCCGCGGAAATAAAAGAATAAGGACATTTCATTCTACCGAACTCCACGCAAGTGCTGAATTAATACTCACACAGGTCAGTTTATTAGACAAATGAAACTTGAGGTTACGCAGCGCTGTTTCACTTGCTCTAATAGTTACACTATCTCACTAAACGGCATTTGAGTGTGTTGAATATTGTTAGTTAGGTTGTTTGTTGGCTGTACGAGACTAAGCTAGATCAACATTAGAATAACATACAGATCATATTCTAACATTTCATCATGTTTAACTAAATAACATTGATTAGTTTTATGTACATTTGCTTGCCTGTCTAATAAAGTAAAATGCAACGCTCGTTAGTCGCGGACGTGGAGCTCTCGGCATCTGAAAAGATGTTGATCTTCGTTTTAGTCCTTTTTTTGTCTCAAAGTCTGCTTGCCATGGTCCATAATGTTTGAACAAAACTCAGTTGTCAAAATCTGTCGCCAATGTTACTATTACAGTACGAGGTCAAACCTGGCGGAAACCGGGGGTAACGCGGATATGACACGCCCAGTTTCCTTGGTTAAAATCGGAATTTTCTCACTATTTACAAAAAGTTGGAAACATTTGGGATATTGTAAGTAATCAACTAAACAAAATATAAAACATTGGCCTAGTGTTTTTTTTTTGTGGATATTTTACTGCAAAAATCCTGCATTTTGTACCTCTAAGTCAAACAGCCTACAATAAGCAATGGCAGTAAGAAGAGTCACATTATAATCCTTTGTTGATGCCAGCAGCGGAAATAAGACTTCAACTCTTAGAACCTGTTGCTCTGACATCTTTCATATATCGGGTTATTGGTGCGCGGGGCCTTGTGTTTCTCACCTAAGGCTCGACACGGATTTTACATCATCGAGACAGCTGATTCAATTGTTTATTAAATGACTCCTGGCAAACTTTGATGGAGAAAGTCTAGAAACCTATTTTAAGACATTTATGTTAGAGATAGACACAGAAAAGAATTCCGATTTGAAGAATTATGCTGCACAAGGCAAAAGGGGTCAGCTTTAAAAAATTTAGCATTATCGTTTCGCTATTATCCTATAAAGAGAGCCTATAAAGTCCACTTTACCACATGGTGTCAGACAAGAAATAACCATAATAAAATCTCAGTGACCCATTAGATGTAAGTGGTGGCACCATTGTTCACTAATCGTTAAGTTATTTTCCTGTCATGTGTCTGCACAGTGACAGAAGAAGAATTATTTTATAAGTATAAAAATGTGTATTTAGAAATAAAATGCCATGAATCACTCAATGACTCAATGACATCGCTTCTTATTTTAAATGTCTTTCCCTCAGTATGCACTTACAATATTTACATACACCTGTAAAGAATTCTTCATAACTAAATGATGTTGAAAATAAAATAAAGTTTTTTTTTTTTTTTAAGAATTACACTTGAACAACTTCACTAGTAGGAAATACTGAAACGATTTCTAAGTCAAACGAACAATGCAATTTTTTTTCAAATAGTCCTACACTAAAATAAAATAATGTTGTGGTTCAGTACCATCTGCCCTTTTCCCAGTGTACACTGGGGCGTGTATAATGAATATGGTTGCATTGTTTTAGAGTTTGACATTTAACATTGGTGTCATGTTTAACTTGTTGTCTTGTGATGTCAGGATGAGTTTGTTCCTATAACTCAGTTTGTTGATTATTCCCGTGTGTGTGTGTGTGTGTGTCCTGGGTGTATATGTTATGTTGCTAAAAGTTTACGAAAACAAGTCGTTATCATTAAAAAATCATTATCATTGAATAATTTAAACCTACATAAACAAAAATAACACTAGAGCTAGTATAATCTACCTACATTTTTATGACGATGGCAGATTATAAGACATGGCAACCTGACATTTAAACATTTACTCAAACATTAATGAAGCAAATATATTCAACTTGGAAAAGTCTTCATTGTAGCTTTCATTTTAATAAGAGAATGTTTTAGCAAGTATCCAACATTCGACAGGTCTGCCAAAAGTGGACTGTTTTCCATCACTCTTCCACGATCGGGACACTGTCCTCTTTAATACGGGCCCGTCAGTGATGAGTGGGACACTCAATCTCAGGAGTACTTGTGACATTTTTATTCTACTTTCAAGCTGGAAAACCACTGTGGATACTCATAATTGCTATCATTACTGTTGGCACAAGCACGAAATAATCATGCTTAAATAGCAGGTGAAAATGGGAGAAATAAAAGCAGGAGGCAGCTGTTTTCGTTATCCTCCTATGTAATTCTGTGATGCAGAAATCTTTCTTGCTGAAAGGTTATTTAGTAACAGGTAAATACAATTATCATGTGATTACAGAACAAAGACATTTGCTTGTACACAATGCACAGTGTACAAATAAAAAAATCATAAGGTGCATGGGAAATACAAATTATTTCAAATTATTTTGCTTTGTCCTTTTTATCTTTTGGCATCCATATTTCTGAGTGAGCCATATGGGCGTCCCATTTCGGCTGTTTCCTGCCCCATAATGCTGTGGGAGTGTATGCAGCAGGATAAACAGCAGCACTAATGAGGAGAGCTCTAAGCCATGCAGCAAAGACTCAGATGGATCCGTTCTCACCTGTTGGCCCATGTTGCTATGGTAACTGATATGACAGGGGAGAACAGGAAATACATGTGCTAATGGGTTAGAGTTGTGGGTTTTATCATGTCTGGTTAATGAAACCAAACAGGCTTGGTTGGTTGGTTGGTTGGTTGGTTGGTTGGTTGGTTGGCTGGTTAGTTAGTGTTGGTTGGTTAGTGTTGGTTGGTTGGTTGGTTGGTTGGTGTTGGTTGATTTTTTGGTTGGTTGGTTTGTTGGTTGGTTGGTTGGCTGGTTAGTGCTGGTTGGTTGGTGTTGGTTGGTGTTGGTTGGTTGGTTGGTTGGTGTTGGTTGGTTGGTTGGTTGGTTAGTGTTGGTTTGTTTGTTTGTTGGTTGGTTGGTTGGTGTTGGTAGGTTGGTTGGTTGGTTGGTTGATTGGCTGGTTGGTGTTGGTTCCCTGATTAGTGTTGGTTGGTGTTGGTTGGTTGGGTTGTTGGTGTTGGTTGGTTGGTTGGTTGGTTGGCTGGTTAGTGTTGGTTGGCTGGTTAGTGTTGGTTGGTTGGTGTTGGTTGGTTGGTTTGTTGGGTTGTTGGTGTTGGTTGGTTGGTTGGTGTTGGTTGGCTGGTTAGTGTTGGTTGGTTGGCGTTGGTTTGTTGGTTGGTTGGTAGGTGTTGGTGTGTTGGTTGGTTGGTAGGTGTGTTGGTTGGTTGGTAGGTGTTGGTTGATTGGTTGGTGTTGGTTGGTTGATTGGTTGGGGTGGTGGTGTTGGTTGGTTGGTGTTGGTTGGTGGGTTGGTTGGTGTTGGTTGGTGTTGGATGGATGGATGGAAAGATTAAAAATAAAAATGTGTGGCTCTCATCCTAAATTGCTGCACAGGGAAGATGCATGCTAAATGCTAAATTGACGAATGCTAAATTGACACTTGAGGCTTGTTTATGTTTAACTTTTGCTTTCTGGTCTGATCACCATTAGAATATCGGATATACTGATATTTTAAGCTTGTGGTGTAATGGAAGTAGCGACAAATCTTTTCTACAGTATTATGACGTACATCTACGTGAATTGGATTATCGAAAAGTAAAAAGTTTAGGACAGGCATTTGGTTCTATCCATCAATTGTTGATTGGATGGAGGCAGATTCAAACGCCAGCTTTCAGTCAGATGTAAGAAAAGGGCAGGATTATGAGAACAAAATGATTTGATTAAATCTGGCATATTCCACCAGAAAGAAGTCTGTCATTTAAGATATTTTGAAAGGATTTGAAAAATGAAACGTATGCGGGGACGATTGTTCACAATACGATCAATAACGGGCCTTTAGAAAATAGATACTGTAGGGTGAGTTTCCACACTCCATTATTTGCAAATTCTGATTAAATAAGGCTGAATCTGCAAGTAAAACCATCTTCCGTAGTATTGGTTTCATTTACTCAATGGTCTGTTGTTTACTCAGAGTTTAATGATCTCATCTAGCTCATTTCTATTTGATTGCAAATAAATTTTACTCCTCTGCACCAAAGTGAGAAACTTTGTAGTAACCACCTCATCGTGTTCAGCCAAAGTCCCAGCCCATAAACCTCTAATCAATAATAAGCATATTAAAATGAAGTAATACGTGAGATTACCACACCACTCTATCACACTGCTGCACAGTCTGAATTTAAGATGCTACTTGTAAAATTCAGGGTTTTTTTTTTACCTTAACAGTTTTCCCATACACATAAAATGTGTTGGAACATTTATTGTCCAATTTCCTCTTATTAGTTCAAGAAAAGGAGTAAAGCTTAAACTAAGCACTTTAGAGATGATGTTATTCCACATCTGATGTTGCAGGTGCAGAAATACAGAGATTGTTTAAAGGAATGCGAATTCTGCTTCTACGCTCATAAAGATGACTGGCATATTGCATGGCTCCTGGGTGTGGAGATAAAGTGCCTCTTGCTCCTTTACTTCAGAAGCCCCGGAGAATCATTAAATCAGAGAGGTGATTCAGCAGCCTGTGTAAGTATAGCACCGCATCTCTATTTCACCGGGCAATCATTCGACTCCGTTGGAAACCAAGAACTAAAACAGTTTGTGCTTGGGATAAGAATGAAGGCAAAATTTGCTATCGCAAGAAAAGGAACAGATGGATAATATAATGCATGTTAAACTCTACCCTGTTCCTTCTCTCTTGTTTCCCAATAAAAACAAGCAAGTCGTATTATGAAAGCTGGTTGATTGAGTATTATAATGTAGGTTAATATCTATGGTTCCATCCAATTTGCAAATGTAATTTGTTTCAGAGTAATTATAATATACATTAATGTAGTCTTAGGGTTAGAATTAGGGTTGCATTTCATTTTACAGTACATGCAGTGTACTTACCTAAGAAAATACTGGTTAATATAAGATAACTACATGGTAAATGTTAGGTTTACCGGTTTTAATGGTACTGTAGGTTCAGAGTTAGTAGTTATTGCAATTACTGATAAGTAGATAATATGTACATGGGGAACAGGATTTTATAATAAAGTGCTACCAGATTTTGTTTAGGGTCAGTTGCGTGTAATTATGCATAATTTACTGTTACGTAATTAAAAGTACATATAAGGTGTAATAAGGATGCTGTGAGTTTTGTACAAAGCTGTAATATGTGTGAAAATTTGCGAAAATAGAAATTACGGAAATAGAAATGGAAGTCTTTTAGTTTGTGTCTTCTTAACGAAAAAAATATATAAACTCTTTGCAAAAGTATATGTTTTTTCATTGCGGAGTTTATCTATTTAAAGGTACAATATGTATGAATTTTGCACTAAAATATAAAAAAAACAAAACAAAAAAAACACTGTTATATATTTTACTTATACTTGTGTACTTACATTATCCCAAATATGTTCATCAATGTGTAAACCTAGAGCAATCCACAATTTTAACCAGTGACTCACAAAAAATGCTCACACAAAAATCGCTGCAAAAGATGCTTTCCAACAGGTTTTATCGTAGTTTTTGTACAACTCCATTGACTTGTATTGTATGTTCTGTGATGTACGGTATTACTTCGCCGGTGGAAACGGAAATGGGGTTGTTTGTATTTTGTCTGTAGTCTTATGCAGTCGCGGTCTCGTAGGCTACACTATACAATTGGTTTGTTTGCAATTGGCAAAGGTGCATTATCGCCACCAACTGGGCTGGAGTGTCTATTATTCAACCTCTCAACGGAAGAATGTAAAAAACAATCTTAACCATTCAAATGATCTTAAAACAGGGCTTTAATTGTAAAATATCAAACTTGTCCTTTAAACTCTGCAGGACATTGGCCCTCCAGGAGCAAGACTGGGAATCCCTTGCTGGCTGATATATTGCACGCCTCAGACCAGAAATTTTAAAGAAAAAAAAAAATCTGTCAGCAAACAGTTTTTATGGATTTACGAAAATTCCACCTGGAGCGTGACGTTCTAATAATGTAGGCTATATATCTCTAATACCACATCAGCATACAATCCATAAAGGGCCACTGCTGATTCTTCCTAAAGCACTGGAAGGGATTTAAAACAGCATGTCGTGGCAGCTCATAAGGATCCTTGTCAATATCTACTGAAGAAGTGAGGATTGCAGTGTTGAACTTTCTACCTCAACTTGCAGAATTGATAGCTGTTGTCTTTGATGTTGATATTGATTTTTCAAGCCAGCAGTCTTTAACGAGTGTCAATTCCAAGGGATGTTGCTGTTTAGCTATGCAAAGAGAGCACTTAATCCCACTGTAGATTAAGGAGGGTTTCTCATTGCATTCCAATACAGCAAAACACAGCAGTCTGCATGATTGGAATATAGAGCAGCAAACGATATTGAATGAAAATGCAAAGCTGCTCTCTGAGCTCACTGTGAGCACGCCGACTCTCCTCGAAGAGGAGATCGATCTTGTAAAACAACTCACCCATAAGTAAGCGATGATCAGGTTTCCAGGGTTTAAGAGGAAAACCATTTTTCCGAACCAAAAAAGCAATTCAATCTAGCTCAGCAACTGCAGAAAGTCCATAGGATTTGCCATCTTCATAAGCTGTTTCAGTGTAGCAGGGAAAGGCTCATATTAGCTAATTCCTGTAAGTAACGAATAGGATGATGATAGTCGACATGTCGTCACAACAAGAGCTCTTAGAAAGCGTCTAGCTGACAGACATGCTTGAGGTCATTATCCCGTCATCAGCTGGTCAATATTCAGGTGAAGGAGCCATGACACTGTATCAGGAAATCAATTAAGATGGACATCTCACATCCTGCCGCTAGTTAGACCTCCAAACTATTTACCGTAGATTACTAGTGTGACATTTGAATTGTAGCACATAAGTGCATCAATCATCTCATATATCTGCTGGATCATGTTTGACACGTTTTCAATATGATTTTTCTGCAAACAATGCATTCAATATTAACCCTCTGGTTATCTTCGGGGTCTTTTTAACCCGCAAATGACTTTTGCTGATTTTTTTAAAAATGTTCTCTTAGTCCAAATGGTATGAAACTTTCTACGGCTCTCAACACTTTCTAGATCTAAAAAAAAAAAAAAAAATTAAAAAATGGAATGATATTTGTTTTTATGTTAGTGTGACAAATTGTGACATTAGTTGTATTCGGGGTCCCTGGAGACCCTGCGTATTAAAAATATAAAATTCATCATAAAAATCAGAAACAAGCATGACAGAAATAAAGTGTCACACTTCCAACAATGCAAAAAACATCCACAATGCAAAATTATCATGCTCGCCACACACACACACACACGCTCACATGGAGGAATACATTTTTTAGACTATAAAAACTTCTGTTTTTAAAAACTTTTTTTTTTTCTCAATTTGCAATATATACATTTTTGTTCTTTTACAGTTCATAACTGAAACGTTGATTTAAAATTATTGCATTAAATTAAAAACAGATATTTAAAAAGATCTAAAATCTAAAGACTCCAACATTTCTCTTTGTAACATCTTGTTCAGGTTTGATTCTAATCATAATGTAACATTATTGAAAAACTTTTTTCAGTACAAATAATGATAAAATTTGACAAAATAATGAATTTTTAAAAATATAATTGAGATTATATATTGTTTAGATATGACTCCAACTTAATTCAACTGGTCAAAAGATATATTTTGGTTAATAAATAGCAAATTGCATATAATGGAGCGCTATGGCCATGTAGTGGTTAAAGTGATTTTTTTTAACTGCATTTTCCAAAATATGGGCTAAAATCTTATATTAAACGATGTAAAATTATCCATGTTATCCGTATGGATGAAATTTAGAATTATGGGTCTTTTACAAAGTGTATTTTACATAAAATCCTGTTTTTTTTTGTAAAAAAGCCTATTAAAATCAATATTTATTTATTTATAGAAATTTAAAAGATATCATAAATCCTCCAAAAACTGCACAAATATTGAGTAAAACATTAATAAACAAAGTAAAAATACATTTAAAAAAAACTATTAATCCCTGGATACCCCAAACTAACTAATGGGATGCACAAATAAAGATAACCAGAGTGTTAAGCATTGAGGCAAGACATTTTGGAAATTATATTAAAAGTAATCTATGTCTTAGTACAGTATATGTCACATGCTGTACAGATTTTTAGTTTTTTTGAAGTATTGATAGTAAAGACCATGTATTAAATATTCCCAAGGTTATCTTTGAAGCCATCAACATGTGATTGCGTTTCTTTTAGCAGATGTAAAATGTACAGTCTTTCCCAGGAAAATGGACCAAAATGGCCTTGTTCTCGTCAAACCATTTAATTACGAGCTCAAGACGGATGCAGTGGTTAAAACTACATTGAAACATCAACTATTTTGCTGTAATTTAACTGGGTACATGTGACAGTGGGGAAAAGGCGGCATACAAACTCAAACAGCAATTTACAAAGAATAGTGTCATATACAACAAAAAGAACTGCTTAAATACCAACAGATAATTCACACTCCAAAGAAAAGCGGAGAAAATGAGCAGTTGCTGTCAATCAGGAACCTACACGCTTTGTCAAAACATTTTGCGAGATTTTGGAGCATGTCTCATTTGAATACAACAAAACAGCCAAGCTTTAAAAGCAAAAACAGGTTCATTATCAGAACCTAAGCTTTGGTGAAGTAGCAGGCAGTTGCTCCACTGCACGACTTGAAAATCTCAGCTGTCTCTCGATTAGGAGAGTAAGATTTGCGGTCACCGAGGGAGATATGAGTAGGAATCTATAAACTAGAAGGATAAACAAGGTAAAGGCTTGAGCCCATCTTCCAGGGAGTGATGAACTTGATTGCTTTTTCCTCCTCAGTGGCCAAGGGCACAGAGTCTGTCCTCACAGTTTGTAATCCTCCATTTTTTAATACTTACACACATCTCGTCAGTGCCTCTGTCCTGATGGCTGTTTTGAGCCAAAACTTCTGGATGGAACGCTTGTCAGAGCGAATCAAGTTGCAAATGACATTGTTGAAAGTAGGCAGTCAGTCAGAGTGGGTACTACGAGCTAAGCTGCGTTCATGCAGAAGTACACTCGAGTGTGTTGCTGTCAGGACTGATGACTGAGGATGGCAGGATGATGAAGGGGAATAAGATAAACCATAACGAGAGGAATGAAGCATTAGTGTTATGGCAGCAGCGGGACATCTCACGGTACAACTGGGACAGCAGAGGTGACAGAAACCATTCGCCCTACTGTTACTTTACGCCAACATTGGCATTGACTTCAGTGAAAAACTGTGCTTTTAAGACACACAGATGGTACTGTGACTAAGAGTGTCATCCATTTTTGTTTTGTTTTTTGTTTTTGAGCAGGTACCAGTGAAACTAACTGTAGTAATAATAATAAAAATAAATTATTTAATTAATAAGCATAAAATGTCTCTTTTAGATGTCAATGTGCTATTAGAGCCAGACCGATATATCGGCAGACCGATATTATCGGCCGATATTAGGCATTTTCCAAACTATCGGTATCGGCAGTTATAATGGCCGATAAATGATTATTTAAAAAATAAAATAAAAACGGACGAAACACGCTTCAACCATGTCATGAGTGTTGGAGTTGTATAATTTGTCCACCAGAGGGCACTCTACACCGTCCCTGTTGGCAACACTCGTTGAGTTGGTCACGATACATACATTGCTTGAATAACAATTAAAAGAACATCCCCATCAGTTCTCTAAACTCAAATAAGCATGACAAAATTTGTGACTCTCATGTCCAGTTTCAAATAGATAAATAAAATATCGGCCGATATATCGGATTTTAAAACCCAAAAATATTTGTATCGGTATCGGCCTTCAAAATCCTTTATCGGTCGCGCTCTAGCGTCTATCCAATGCTGATGTGCGCTAGAACCTGACTAAATACTACTTAAATAACACTGCCTTTTTTAAGCTTGCAGACAATGTTTCAATTCAAATGATTAAACCATGTTATTTAGATTTCACCTATTTTTTAGCCATTTGGAGGTTCACAGACCAAAACTGTCCAGCCTACTAAGTTGCCGTCATTAGCAGTGAAGCCGCATGGGATAAAGTGATTTCATGGAGAGTGAAGCACAGTCTCCGAGAGATCTCGGTGCTCCCCTGCGGGAGAAGCACAGATACTACTTGGAGTTATTTTGCTGCCCTGCTGACTCACTTGTGTTGATCAATAGCTAATTCGCTTACATAATTAAGAGGCACAGCAATCAGAACCTTCTAGAGAATGTGATAATTAATCAATGTGTTTCAGCGTTTCCCGTCTGGTGCCCTGTCGTTTTCTCTCGTCCATCCTGCATACAGAGCAGTGCCGAGCAGCACACCAGCATCAGAAATTCAGGCTCTCTTTGTTCTCTCATCACTGCGACTGTCATCGACACACGTCTGAAGTGCACATGAATATAGTAGTAATATGAATAATCAGTTTGATCATCCATGCCCTTTTATAATAAAAAAATGAACATTTTGCAGATGGATGGTGGTAAGGAGTGTAGATAGATGGACGAATGGGCTAGGACTGACATATAGATACTGGTATGCACATGAATGGATGGACAGCTTAACAGATGGGCAGATGGATGGATGGATGGATGGATGGATGGATGGATGGACGGACAGACGAGCAGGTGGATGGAGGGATGGATGGGTGGGTGGGTGGATGGATGGGTGGGTGGGTGGATGGATGGATAGATAGATGGACTGATGGATGGATGGATGATGGACGGAGGGACGGGTGGATGGATGGATGGACAGACTGATGGGTGGACTGATGAATGGATGGATGATAGATAGACAGACTGATAGATGGATAGACGGATGGATGGATGGATGGGTGGATGGACAGACTGATGGGTGGACTGATGAATGGATGGATAGATAGATGGACTGATGGATGGATAAACGGACTGATAGATGGATGGATGGATGGATGGATGGATGATGGACGGAGGGACGGGTGAATGGATGGATGGATGGATGGATGGATGGACAGACTAATGGGTGGACTGATGAATGGATGGATGGACGATAGATAGATGGACTGATGGATGGATAGACGGACTGATAGATGGATAGACGGATGGATGGATGATGGGTGGGTGGATGGATAGGTGGATGAACAGACTGTTGGGTGGATTGATGAATGGATGGATGGATGGATAGATGGACTGATGGATGGATAGACGGACTGATGGATGGATGGATGGATGGATGGATGATGGACTGAGGGACGGGTGGATGGATGGATGGACAGACTGTTGGGTGGACTGATGAATGGATGGATGATAGATAGATGGACTGATGGATGGATAGACGGACTGGAAGATGGATAGACAGATGGATGATGGATGGATGGACAGACTGATGAATGGATGGATGATAGATAGATGGATTAATGGATAGATTGACGGACTGATGAATGGATAGACGGACCGATAGATGGATAGACGCATGGATGGATGGATGGATGATGGATGGATGAACAGACTTTGAACAGTTTGTTAACTAATGGTCATCTAACATTCTTAACAGACATATACTGTAAGTAACTTTGCAAGTATTGTTAACTAACTGTTCCATCCTTAACCCTACCAGTCTACTAATACTCTAATTAGAGTTAGTTGGCATGTGGTGCAACGTTACTTACAGCCAACAGGATTTGTTAAAGGGGCTCAGAAATAAGCCATAGGAGCTGATGTGGAAATGCATGGCTGGTGAGTGGAAGCCAGAATGGGAAAGAGGCAGCAGATGGTCCAGTCTTTCTCATTTCAGGTGCTGGAATTTATTTCCCAGGTAATTGGGGGTAAAATGAGGCAATGATAGCTAGCAGGTCCACATTTGTCATGGAGGTATACTAATTTTTGCACTGATTGGTCAGTACAAGTGTCATTCCGCTGAATGATAAATGCGAGCGAGGTGTGATCAGCTAAATGCTGGTGAGCATGATATTGTTCAATTTTATGCAGATTGCATGTCCACATACAGATTTCTTTGGTCTTTCAGCAAGGCTGCTCCATACAGTTATAATTAATACTTGTTCCTGGTGTTAAATAAAATCACATCATAGCATTACAATAAGGAGTGCAGGTATCATGGGAGGAATTATAATCAAATTTTAGTAGAAATAATCAGTGCCTGGAGGACACACTACTGCTTTTGATCATAATTTCAGTTCAAAATCAAAACTTCACACTCAATATATTCACGGTATGAACCTGGCAGCTCCTCTGCCGTGATGAACAGCAATCGAGGATCTAATTACTTAGAATCTGTCAGTTTCCAGTAGTTTCCATTTGTCATAATCTCATCACTATCTATAAGTGACTTAGAGAGGTTAGCATCAGGCCGCTGGGGTCTAGAAGATGAGCTTTCAATGATGGCCAGGTCAGATTTGAGCTATGACGGGAATAAGTCACACATAGCATAGTCACGTAACATTTTATAATAATTTGCTAACATTAGTCTTGAACCAACAATAAAGAACAATGTGCAGCATTTATGTATATACTATTTTATAAAACTTGAAACGTTTATAGTATATTAGTATACACTACTGTCCACATGAACCAGAATGAAATATGCTGATTTGCTGCTCAAGTAACATTTTTATTTTATTATCAACGTTGAAAACAACTGTGCTGCTACATATTTTTTTTATTTTATTTTTCTGGAAACTGTGACTTTTTTTTTTTTCTTTTTACAAATTCCCAAATCGATAGAAATAGAAAAGCATTATTTCTATGTAACATTATACATTTCCTTAACTTCTGTAACTTTTGATCAGTTCAATGCACCCTTGCTTAATAAAAGTATTAATTTTATTAATTAATTAATACAAATATCTTGAAATAACCATTTCTTTGTCATGACATGAAACAAAATGAACAAATCTTTTTCCGAGTGAATGCATTCATTTCGTTCATTGAATCAATCAAATGACACGAAAAAAGATTCGTTCATTTTGATGAATGAGTTCGAACAGGAGAGTCACGGACGCGCATCACAGAACAGAGCAAGGCGACCATTTGAGCTTAACTTAAACTTTGTGATTTTTTTATTTTTATTTTTTTATTAAATGAGCAATTGTTTCACTTGATAAGACCCTTATTCATCGTCTGGAATCATTTAAAGCCCTTTGAACAGTTCGTAGTTTGCACTGAAAGTGTCTTTTGGACCTTGAACCGTTTGGTTCCCATTGAAGTCCATTATATGGAGAAAAATGCTGGAATGTTTTCATCAAAAACCTTAATTTCTTTTCGACTGAAGAAAGAATGACATGGACATCTTAGATGACATGGGGGTGAGTAAATTATCAAAAGTTTTTTTTTTTTTTTTAAAGTGAACTACTCGTTTAATGTCCATCAGTGGGGTGGTAGATGATATGAAAATGTGTGAATAGGATTAATTCTTATTCACCAAAAAATTTGAATAAATGTGAAATCCTCACATAGTTGTCATCCAAAGCGTCCGATTATAGGAAGAACTTTTCCCTTTCTCTCTCTTTTTTTCTTGTGAACTCGTATACGCATTGCTACCTGTTCTCAGCAGATGGGTCACAGGCCCGTTTTGATAGGAGTGACTCAATGTCAGTGGAGATTTTTGCATCCCGTGTCTGTCCTCAGAGGACAAACCCAGACACAGCTTAAAATAGATTTTGCAGGCAGTATATCAGTGTGAGTTTAAGCAGCGGGATGTGGTCTGCACACTGTGCTGTGTTTTACATAATGAGCTTAGCTCATAGGCCTGAATGCAGAGTGATCCTGGACCAAACCTCTGTCACTCAGCGCCACCAGACACCAAAGCTCATTACCAGAAAGTGATTATGGAGCGATTTTTGCATATTAGGACAATGATTTTGAATTCGAAACAAGAATTCAGTGAGCCAGAAAAAAAAAAAAAAAACATCTTTAGGGACAGTGAGTCAGCGAGCTCCCTTAATGTTCAAGTTTTGACGGATGAGTCATAGTTTTTGATTTAGTTAGCCATACATTTTATGGAATTATTGTAGAAAAGCGGTGAGACATAAAACTTGATGTCATGTCCCATGTTTGCGGCAGGCAGCAGATGGGTGTAACAAATGAAATCCTTTGTTGTTTGGGGCTTTTTTCGCATCTCTAAAACACATTGTGGATGAGTCTTTGTAGTCCTGCTAAACTGTTTCCTTGAAAGCACAAGGAAAATGGGACTGTATTTGGTGAGCACTTCACTAGCCTTAAGGCTCAATATGCAGAAACTCTGTTTTCAATAAAAACCTTTAAAAAAAACATTCATTTCAGTAGGCCTATTAAAATTCTGTATCTCCCCACACTCAGTTAGAACTGAATGGAAGCTTTTATCTATTAAAAAACATCTCCTCTCAGTCAATATCTTTCCATTTATCATAAATCTATCAAGCTACGTTTACATTAAACCAAATAATCTGTTCGTATTTGGATTGATTGCTCAATCAAACTGAAAAGATTTCACGTAAACACCTCAATCGATCCAATTAAGCTCTGTCCGAATGAAATTGGTGGTGGAAACCTGAAATAATCAGATCAACAACAATAAAAATAAGCATGTAAAGCTTTAAGCATGTAATATTATCCTCTTGTTTTCTCAATCACACTGCTGTATGTCATTTTTTTATGTCTAATGACATTTACATCTGGTCAGAGAAGACTGAATATTTACTAAGAATTTTATTTAAATGCATAGAAATAGAAATATATACAAGCTCTTCTAAGAGGTGAAGATCAAGGCAAAATGTACAATTATCCTCATGATAGCTCCGGTGACATTATCGTGAAATATTATTCTTCAATAACATTTTTAACATCACGCCCATTCCTAAAAATCCCACGGCGTCATATAGTGAGGCTTTTGACATTTCGTCTAAATCCAACGCACGTGACACCCGTTAGAGTCAATATAACACGCACAGCTCTTGCGCTGTACTGCGATGCACTTCGTGACTCTCCTGTTCGAACTCGTTCATCAAATTTTTTTTCCGAGTCAATTCGTTCGTTTTGTTCGTTGAATGAACCATATGACTCGAAAAAGATTTGTTCATTTTGATGAACGAGTTCGAACAGGAGAGTCACGAACGCGCATCACAGAACAGAGCAAGGCGAGCATTTGAGCTTATAAAACTTAAACTTTGTTATTTATTTATTAAATGAACGATCGCTTCGCTTGATAAGACCCTTATTCATTTTTCGACCCTTTGAACAGTTTGCAGTTTGCACTGAAACTGTCTTTTGGACCTTGAACCGTTTGGTTCCCACTGAAATGCTAGAATGTTTTCATCAAAAACCTTAATTTCTTTTCGACTGAAGAAAGAATGACATGGACATCTTGAATGACATGGGGGTGAGTAAATTATCAGCAAAAGTTGTCCATGTTACTGTGTAATTATGCATTTAAGGACTGGGTAATATTAGGGATATGATTAGTTTTTGGTTTAGGGTTAGTTGCATGTAATTATGCATAATTTATAGTTATGGTAGCTACACGTGTAACAAGGCCAAAATAAAGTATTACCGTTTTCCATTCATTGATACTACAGCAATTAACATGGAGTTGTTCTTCATATATTAATCTGAAGTGCATAAAGGCAACGCAGAATCTGTCATTATATTAAATTCAACATATTGTCACAGTCGGTTGCAGTAACGGTGATGAGAATGATCTTAAGATTTATTTAACAAAAAACTCATGAATCAAGACACTGACAGAACAACTGCACTAAAATGTGATGAAAACGGACAATGAACTGAACAAAACACAGGGCTGAAAAACTCATTACAAAATAGATGATCAAACAATGGATAACCATAGACACTGAACTAAAACCTAAGCAAACACATATATAAGTCTATTCCACAGAATTCTCCCGAATTTCCCTCAGAATCAGCACAAAAATAGCAGTCTGCAGTTTTTGGCCAGGCCTTGGCATTACTCAAAACCAAAAGTGACACATTCATCTTTTAAAAGCAACCAGCAAACAAAATTAAACAAGCTTTCAAATAAAAAGTGAATCTCATCTGCTCTTTTGAATTACAGTCTGCTGCTTCCTCATATGGTCAATTAATAATTATGTCTCAAGGTAAGAATTTGTATTTTATTTCATTAATATTCATTGATCTTTTTTCAGGACAATCTAAAATGACGGATGAACCCATTTTAAACCTGCCAGAGTCGTAACGAACAACGAGACCTAAAGTAACAACAAGACAAATGGTCATGTTTAAAGTAAACTCAAAGTGTGAATTATAATCCCAATCTAACTGCTCCTGCATTTTACTCAAGAAAACAATCATACATCATCATATACGGTACTTGTACATCTCCAGACTCATTGTACGTTAATCACGTTGGACATGTATTGTATCCAGAACACCTTATATAGTGGCGATGCTTTCAGAGGAACGGTCGACCTGGAGAAAGCAGAGTGCATTAGGCCTACTCTTCACAATCTATTTTTTATTTCTCAGGAACTGAGAGTTTAAGAGTCGAGTCGGCATGAAGACCTCAGGCACAGAAGCTTTTAAGACCACCTATAAAGAAGAAACGCCACTGAATGATATTTCTCGGGCTTGTATTTCCCCGTGTTTACAAAGGAACTCTTCCTCTTTTCAAACCACAGATAATGCATAATTCATAGGCACATGAATTATGAAGTGCTGTTGATAAGAAGACCCAGCTCTGTCTCCTGCCGTCCATCTTCACAGGATTCCTATCTGTCTTGCTGATATGAGTAATTACAGTCTTTCTGGCAGAAATTGGCCACAACTGTACTGTAGCCTGGATGCCAGCCGAACTTAGCCCCGCCCACAACATCTGAGGTCTGGACAAGTATGCCGAACCAAAGCTGTTCGAACCAATCAAATTGTCAGGGTGGGCTTTATACGATGATGGACAGATGATCAAAAGTACACTGTAAAAAAATAAAACCGAAATTTTTACTGTAAAAAAAAAATGGCAGTTGTGGTTGCCAGAACTTTACCGTCAAAAATACGGTAGCAGCGTTATTGGTTTTACAGACTTAACTTAAAATTTACAGTAATAAACCGTCTATAAGATATAATGTAAATTTACCAACCCAGTGAAATATTGATATCTGTTTTGTATCATTCATTGATATCTGTTTTGTATCATAAATTATCAGAAAAATCATAGATGAGTCACATGATCAATCAAAACTCATCACAAGTTGTCCTTAAGAAGGTTAATACTTATATAAAGAAGCTGAACAGTGTCATTAAACACCATCATGGTAATTAAAAAAATGCAATAAACATTAATTTAACAACATTAAATGTAACATAAAACCGTAATGTACAAAAAAAATTATGAGGAACCATAGTTATTTCAACAAAAATTCATAAAATGTGATGTCACACAGGGAATTGTGGGAATGTCAATTTACGGTTTTGACTGTAAATTATACAATGAGTTGTTCTTTTTCACTTTCCAAAAACTGTCAATTTAACAGTATTTTACAGTAAGAGCTCTATCACAGTTATTTACCGTGTATAGTATGAAAACTTTCTGTTAACCAATTAACAGTTACGGTCTTTTACCGTTAAAATTACGATTATTTTTTACAGTGACGTAATCATCCACGTCACCAAAGACTGCCTGGGTTGAGCTCGTTTACAACCAAGGGGGCAATCCATCGACCAGACGTTGAAGCCGGCCGGGTGCCGCCATCTTGTAGCAGAACTTCACTTGAGTTAGCATTTCCATTGATTCCCATTCATTTTGGCGTGAATTTGACAGTGAATAACTTTACAACTGAGGCGTTTGAAGACCCCATTTGTCCTTTATTTATTTCTAAAGAAACACGACAATGTATAAAATGCTCCATTACGTTGTAGCTTATGTTATGGCCCCGTAGAAGCAGTTTTTTGTAAAAATAGGCTAACGATTGCGTCATACCCACGCGACTCTCTGTCGCACAGTAGAGAGATTACCGTATGGACAGGAGAAAAAGCTCGCGCGCAATCGGGGAAACGTGGAGACAAAATGCCAAAATAATCAATCAGAATACCTAGCAAAAGTGTCTCCTGCTCATGGACAGCTCCTACTCACACTCTCCGCCTCTGCATGTTTCGGAAGAAAATGATTCAGATTTCTCATGCCACAGCCATTAGAAGACAGACGGGTTGCTCACGTCACATCTACGTCGTCAAGCTCTGTTTGAGTCGGTTTGAGTTTGCGTGTCAGGAGCGGAAGTCCTAAAAAACGCTAAAAATGAGCTTCACTTGTCTCAATTGAGCTCCAATGAGATGGCTCTGTCCACTTCTTATACCGTCTATGTTTACAACAAAGAATGGCTGCTGGAGAACTGAGATATATAGATTTAGCCATCACGTCTGTCATAAAAAAATCTAGACGGCGCATTAATTTTAACAGAGGAACAGATAACCGCGATCAAGAGTGCAGATGTATTTTCTTTCCTGGTTCGGTTGAAACACCCCATAATCACAGCCCAATGTTTCAATAAACATCAATGGATAAAGGTTGTTATTGTGATGGAGCCAGATAAACATTTCTTTTTAAAACTCAATATGCAATACGCATTTCTGTTCTGACAGTGTAGAAGAGAAATGTTCCTAAGTGGCCTTTCAATAACCTCCAACTATCGTTCCATGCAGCCCCCCTCCACTTAATGGACAGGACTATCGACGTGTGTTCATGAGGAGTGGAGGAGGTCCCTGGGGTGTGTATAACAGGAGGACTCTGCTGGACGTCTCACAGCGGGACGCAATGCAATCTGACTGCATCACACAATAAACTGTTTCCCTGTTGCTCTCATGCTGGAAACAAATCAGCACCGTCGCTGTTTTATCATGACTGTGCCACTGGAGAAAGAACGCTGGAAGCTGCAAATATAATACTGCACTGTTGTGCGTCTAAAATAAAATGAGAAGAAATACACTTAAGCCACCAAAAACTCCAATCCCTTTGGATGCTTGTTTTTATGGAAACTTGTTTTTGCCCGCAGAATAAAAAAAAAGAAATTGCTACTTTTTATTTCGCAATTTTGACTTTTTTTCTCGCATCAAAATGAACAAATCTTTTTCTGAGTCAATGTGTTCGTTTCATTCGTCGAATGAACCAAATGACTCGTTCATTTTGAGCTTGTAAAACTTAAACTTTGTTATTTATTTATTAAATGAGCGATCGTTTCGCTTGATAAGACCCCTATTCATCGTCTAGAATCGTTTTAAGCCCTTTGAACAGTTTGCAGTTTGTACTGAAAGTGTCTTTTGGACCTTGAACCGTTTGGTTCCCATTGAAGTCCATTATATGCAGAAAAATCCTGGAATGTTTTCACCAAAAACGAATTTTCGAAATTTCTTTTCGACTGAAGAAAGAAAGATGTGGACATCTTGGATGACATGGGGGTGAGAAAATTATCAGCAAAAGTGAACTACTCCTTTAAGCATGTACAATTTATTGTGTAATGTGTAGTCCTACTATATAAAAAATATGTAATATAATAATATAAAAACATAATAATTAAAAATGAGAAATATTGCCTGGCAACTGACTAAAATCAAATCAGTATAGCGTATGAACCGAAATAAATTATATAAACTAAATTTATTTATTATAAAAATGACGAACTGTTGTTGTCGTCGTCGTGTCATTCTAAAATTATTTGGTCTTTAAAATAAAGAAAAGAAGCAATACATGAGAATGGTTAGTGTGCGCAAAACAGCGTGAAACTCGGTATAGTCGTGCAATTTATTTAGCGTTTGTGTAAACACTATTCGTTCGGATTCATCAATTGGAATGAATTCACTCGACCGAAACAAAACTATAGCCACTGATATACAGGATGGTTATAAAAACAAAGATCATGCAAAGAAGGTTCCTCGTATCTGCTACTGCTGGAGAGAGACGAGGAAAGGCCAAATCTCTTAGCAGAAGGCCAGAGCATTGAGACCCAATTAAACATGTGAAATCACCTTTTCATGGCGTGCCAAACACCTGCTTATCCCTGCTCGGTAACACTCTTAAAGCATTGCTTTTGTTTGGTGCTTACCTTTAAAATTAGATTCTTTTTTTCTTACCATGCTTCACCTCTCGCGGTTACGCCTGGGCATTTGGACTGCAAGGGCAAGATAAGGAAATGTGTGTTGGCTTACTCTAACAGTGAAATTGGTTTTAGATCACATAGCAGGGCTTTTTCAGCCATGCTGAAGGACCCTTTTGTGATGCTTACCAGGCAAAACTGCACCTGAATGAATCAAGAATGTGAAAAGCATCTCTTCAGTCTGACACACAGAATGATGCCTATAGAAAGTCAGTCAAGGTACTTACTGTAAGTCGAACGCAATGTCCAGATTCATCCTGTGCGAATGTAAATTCACTTTATCTGTGTTACTTCAGTGGCTGCACTCTAAAAAATGCTGGGTTGTTTCAACCCAAATTTGGGTCAAATATAGACAAACCCAAATGTTGGGGTAAAAAAATGTAATCTACGGTTGAAAGTGAAAGGTTGAATTTGGGTTAAAACTTTAAATTAGATTTTTAACCCAACATTTGGGTTTGTACATATTTGACCCAAATTTGGGCTGAAACAACCCAGCATTTTTTTAGAGCGTATAAATTACTAGATTAAATGTTTTTTTTCAGAGCTCGGTAGGAACTGATTAAATGCGATCTGGATTTCGAATCGAATTTCAAAAATGCAATACTATAATTACATTTTTATTCATTACATGATTATTTAAAGTTCACAAAATGGCAGGTTTTATTCAAAATTAGTTGATTTTCACTAATTATTCTTTTATTTTATAGTTTCCCTTCTAAAACAGCATATTGCTTACAGTACAAATGTTCAGAAAGTCTTCCAGTTTTGTGCAGTTGTAACCATACGGGATAAAACATTTCATGTTTTTTATTTTTCATTTGAAATTTCACATTTTTACGGTTTAATGAATTACTTTTTCATCAACTAATGCCAAGTTCAGACTACACGATTTTGGCTCGCCGACAGCTTTTGAGAAATCGCCGACAAATGGCCGAAATCACAGGCACATTGGTGCTCGTTCACGCGAGTGACAATCACGCAGTGGGAATGAGCAAAGACGCGATCTGAGTGAAAATTGTTCTGAATGAAAACTACTGTACTTTAGCGATTACTGACAGCCAATGAGAGAGCCAGATACAGAGTTCGGGGAGGAGTTATAGATCACATATCAACAAGCATGGCATTGTTTCAGAAAAATGCTTCTTATCTTTCTTCTCTCTCGGAAAAAAAAAATCAATTTTGGGTGAACTATCCCTTTAAGCTAGCTAACCCTTATGCTTGTGATATACATTTTTGCACATTGTGAATCTGTCACAAACGCTAGATAAAATGCAACAATTTTCCTTCGAATCCATGCCTTAATACACTGCAAATGCATAAATGATGACAGTATTCTGGGAAAATCATAACAGTATCAAATCTGATAAATTCATAGCAGTAAAATCCATCATGTAGCCAAGTGCTGTAAATAAAGCATCTCTTTACTGATGATCTCGCTATCAAAAGTGAGCTATGAGTCGGAAAATCGCTTTGTTTCATCTCCTGGCACTGTTTCAATCATTTGTTATCTTACAAAATATATTTCTGTTTCCCAGAAGTGAAGTCTAAACAACCACAATCATCATCTTCCCCGCCGTAGTGACTTTGACTGGTGTTTGGTTATTAATTTTACTCCAGTAAGATGAACAACGGGAAGAAATGTGAGGAAACTGAGCATGAGGTGTGATTCCTTTGTCATTCTACACATGTCTCCCAAAGATTCCCTTCACAACATGTCAGGAGAAAGTGAAGAGAAGAGGATCAAACATGCAGATGTCTCCCCGTCAAACTCTTCCTATTGTTCAAAGAGAACAAAGTCAATTTGGAAACACTATTTGGCACAAATGTAGCTTTAATGAGTTTCCTTGTTTTTGATTCCTCGTAATGAGTTTGGCAGGTGCAGTAAATGAGACGGCTGAACTTTGCCACCAGATATTCTCACAGGTACCGAGACATGTACTTGAAAGAGAAGAAGATGCTTAAGATCTAGAAATTTCGGATTCATCCGAAACTATGATGCCTTTTGGATTCCAGCAGTTTGTCTGAATCAAAAATCTTGTGAGGTAACCTAACTTACTCTGTGAAAGAACAAGTTCACCGAAGACATCTCCTTTTCCTCGTTCCCAGCAGAACTGCATCTGTAGGATCTCAAGTACAGGTCTTGACCCTATAGTTTAAAATTCAGTGCATGCTGTGTTTGCTGTAACTTTTTTTCTGCTTTATTGTACAATTCGGTATCCTACCTCAAGTTTCTGAGTCCACAGCACTACCCTGATTCAGGCCTTCCTCCAGAAGAACAGGCAAACAGAGGAAAAGCCCGACTGCAGGCTATACAGTACACTGCAACGCAGTGGTGGAGGAAGTACTGAATCTCAGTACTTAAGTAAAAGTACAAATAACCAGATAAATATTTACTTTAGTAAAAGTAGAAGTAACACAATGACAACCATACTTAAGTAAAAAGTAAAAAGTACCTGATTTTAAATGTACTTTAAGTATTAAAAGTAAAAGTACTTGCATAACAATTGATTCTCTTAATGACTATTTTCTAATTATTAATAAAACATTCAATTCTGACTCATTCAACCTAATAGCCTACTCCTATAATGATGTTCAATAATTATGGAAAAAAATGTCACCATTTCTGAAACAAGCTTGCAATTAGGCAATATAAACCATGCTTATCCTTACTAACTTATATGTTTATAACTATGTTTGGCAGTAAACGTGATTAATTTATGGCGTAATTCTGAACCTCTCGGCTTGCCTTAATCCTAACCAAACGTATATTACACACGGTGTGTTTCCTATGCACGTAAAAACAAATTTTCGCGTATAAATTGCACGATAAACACACTGCGTGCGAGACGCATTTAGTTGATGTATCTATGGCAACCAAACGTCACTGGTGAGACAAACGTGCAACGAACGGACGGTCAGATTACGTTTTGTCTGGGGAAAAACTGATCAGAAAATGTAATGAAAATGTAACAGAAGTTGTAGAAATGTAGTGGAGTAGAAAGTATAATAATTGCTGCAAAATGTAACGAAGTAAAAGTAAAAAGTAGGCACTATTTATTCTACTTAAGTAAAGTAAAGATACGTGAAAAATGTACTTAAGTAAAGTAACAAAGTATTTGTACTTCGGTACATTCCACCACTGCTGCAACGCAAACAAGAAGGGGTTTAAAGTCACTTGCAGCCTGAATGGGGCAAGATGTTTCCGTCTGACCAGTGCACATCCAACTCTTCTTCATGTGTTTGCATTGCCGAACTTCTAGCCTCTATTCGATCACTATTAATGGTTTTCACTGGTTAAAACCAAACCATTCTCAGTTTTATCTGGCAAAGCTTCATAGACAAATCATTTCCAAAGGGGCGTCACCAACGGACGTAGCTTAAATGCCTCTGGGCGCAAATGACACTTCACAGGGACCTTGATTGACAGGTGATCTGACCAAAAATACTTCGTCATCCGCCATTTTGTCCGACAAAGCAGTCAGGAGAGATAGTAACATAGTAAGGGGGAATTTGAACTTGAAAAACAGAGTGTACTGACTTCTCTCCGCGGTTAAAGCAACATTCCCTCTCATGTTCATTCTTGTTTATTTTTGTGAAACGGTGTCTTCGGTGTCAGCTATAACCGTCACGCCCATCAGCTGGACGTTGAAGCCTCGCGGGAGCCACAATTGTAGCAGAACTTCACCTGCTGTTAGCATCCCATTGACTCCCATTCATTTTGGCGTCACTTTAACAGCGAATAACTTTACATCTGGGGCGTCCAAAGACTTCATTTGTCTATTATTTATTTCTAAAGAAACACGACAATGTATAAAATGCTTCATTACTTTCTATCTTACGTTACGGCCCCGTAGAAGCCGTTTTTGTAAAAATAGGCTAATAACCACGCAACTTTCTGTCGCACAATACGAGACATTACCGTATAGAGAGGAGGAGAAGCTCAGGGCAATCTTTTACTGTCTATGAGGCAATTGGGGGACATAGAGGCACAAAGTCAATGGAGAAGTCCATAGATAAAGTCCACAAAAGCAACGGGACACAATATTTCAACAATGTTTTTGAGGAATTAGGTGACTCAGATTTATCTTGGCACAGCTACTAGAAGATTTTCAACTGTCGGACTGTCGTCACGCTCAGTTTGAGCTTGCGCGGTCGCTCAGACATCAGACAGGAAGTGCAATAAGCGGGCTTCAGTCTTCTCCGTTGAAATCAATGGGGTCGCTATGTCCAATTGTCATCCATCTTTGTAAATGTACAAAATCTGCTTCAACGTCACCGTGTTGTCGTCATGATGTGAAAACCCCGCCCCAACGTTTCTGATTGGTGCTGTGATTTCGACAAATTGGAAATGTGCTTGAATGAGCTCTTTGGCAGACTAACTTGCAGAGCAAATCTTAATTTGCTGGAAGTTCCCCAGGCTAGGTTTCCACATATGCTCAGATCTCTTCATACACTATACAGACTGCTGTGCCAGTCGTCAGTGGATTATGAAGTGCTGTAATCACTGGTTCCACTTGCCTGATTTCAGGATGATTTAGGGTTAGTTCCTGCCGCTGCTCGAGGATTAGAGATCCACAGTGGAAAATAGTGAAGACTCAATTGAATGGCAAAGGAAAATCCGATTTATTTCAGAACATGTCAGGATATATTTACATAAAATGAATGATTTTTAGAAAATAATTCTTATGTAGTTTAAATCCTAAAACCACAGCACAATACAAGACCTACGTACCTCCCCGTCTTTAACTGCGGTGCCCATACAGGACCAACTCCATAAAAGCTTTACTGAAGAACATCCCATAGAAATGAGATTTTCAGGAGCGTGAGAGAATGCGTAGCATGTTTATTCAATTCATTTCAATTAAATTCAAGTTTATTTCACAATACATATCGTTTCAAAGAAAGTATTCTGTTATCAGCCAGAGATTAATTTGTATAGTAGGCCTACTTGTTATGTGATTAGTTAAAGGGTCAGTTCACCCCAAAATGAAAATTCTGTCAGTAATTACTCACCCTCATGTTGTTCCAACTCGTAAGACTTTTTAAACACAAATTAAGATATTTTTGATTAAATCTGAGAGCTGGATCACTCCTCTATAGGCGAAACTGGCCGTGCCAAAAGTTATGAAAGACATCATTAAAATTGTCCGAGTGTCTACAGTGGCTCAACCTTAAGTTTATCAAGTGACAAATACTTTTTGAGCGCAAAAAGCAAACAAACTTTTTTCAACTATTCATTTTCTTCCCCATAGGCCGTGAGATTTCACATAGCATGAAATGCGCTGATGACATGTGATGACTGTGGAGAAGGAATGGGAATGCATACATTTACAGGCAGGTAGGACATCGAATCACGCATGCATGGACAAAAGTGTTTTGGTCCTACGCCTTCCACTGATGATATGTACATATAAATACATTCAGACCACTTGACTTAGTGATTGCTATCAGGATGTGAAGAGACTTTCAACCAACGTAACAAAAAACTATTCTGTAACGAAGAGCACCTTCCGGTATAAGTATAATATGACTATATTCAGATGGAATATTTTCACATCCTCTTTAATGGTCCTGCCATATCTATTTGCAAGGATCTTGTTGTTTTGGTTTGGATGTACGTTGTTTGTTTTTTATTGGATATAGTCTGTGAGATGACTATAGCTCTGGCTGGAGGAGATTGTGGCCTACGGGCATTATTAGAGATGAAGCACTCACCTCTGCGGTTCTTTTGTTGGATAGACCTTCTGAGTGAACCTGAGATTGCAAAGGGCACCCACATGAATCAGGTTGAAGTGGCAACTCACACAGGTCTCATATTGCCAGCATGGGGAAAAAAAGTTGCTAAGCATCCTCCAAAAAAAGGAAAGAGAATTGCTTGGCCTCTTAATGTTGTTTCAGCACAGATGCTAGGTTTTTTTCTTCGTTACTGTCTCTGAAGTGCACTGTAATGTCCCACTGCTTCAAAATGGCACATTGGTGTTGTGTCCAATAGATACTTCTGGTGTCAAGCGCATTAGAAAATGTTCATTGGGGCAATTCTAAGATGATGCTTATGGGGACAAGGAGATAAATCACTGTTTGAGAAAACTCAATAGGGCAATCGATCAACAGATCTTGCAATAAAACCATGAACCATAAAGCAGTGAAATGATGAGGTGACACGCAGGTTTTATGACTTCTATCAGTACTGATAAAGTGAACACAATAAGCAAGAGCAACAAAAGCACAGGGTAATCTGTGTGCTATGAAGTCCACAATTCTGTCTTAAAGCGGATAATGTTGGTATCTTGGGTAAGCTTTGTCTGTGATGTTAGGAGTACAAAAAAAAAAAAACCGGAGGTTTTCAGTTCAGAAGAGGATTAGGGCTCAGAGATTCTGCCAGGGATGGTTTGTATTTTCTCATAATTGTCAGGAGACATAAAAAGTACTACCGGCCTGCCATCTGGGAAAATCTCACTGCAATTCCATCAACCAGTTTTACCATATGGGAATTTGACTGTTGCTAAGTTTAGAGTATGCTATTGGTTGTTAAAATGACACTGGGGTTGAAATGTTATTATATAAACGGTAACCTACCTAAATGATTATTAGGAACACCTGTTCAATTTCTCATTAATGCAATTATGTAATCAACCGATCACATGGCAGTTGCTTCAATGCATTTAGGGGTGTGGTCCTGGTCAAAACAATCTCCTGAACTCCAAACTGAATGTCAGAATGGGAAATAAAGGTGATTTATGCAATTTTGAGCGTGGCATGGTTGTTGGTGTCTGAGTATTTCACAATCTGCTCAGTTACTGGGATTTTCACGCACAGCCATTTCTAGGGTTTACAAAGAAAAACATCCAGTATGCGGCAGTCCTGTGTGCGAAAATGCCTTGTTGATGCTAGAGGTCAGAGGAGAATGGGCTGACTCAAGCTGATAGAAGAGCAACTTTGACTGAAATAACCACTCGTTACAACCGAGGTATGCAGCAAAGCATTTGTGAAGCCACAACACACACAACCTTGAGGGTACCACCACCAGGTACCACTCATCTCCACTACAAATAGGGAAAAGAGGCTACAATTTGCAAGAGCTCACCAAAATTGGACAGTTGAAGACTGGAAATATGTTGCCTGGTCTGATGAGTCTCGATTTCTGTTGAGACATTCAGATGGTAGAGTCAGAATTTGGCATAAACAGATCCATCATGCCTTGTTACCACTGTGCAGGCTGGTGGTGGTGGTGTAATGGTGTTGGGGATGTTTTCTTGGCACACTTTAGGCCCCTTAGTGCCAATTGGCCATCGTTTTAATGCCACGGCCTACCTGAGCATTTTATTTATTTATTTATTTTTTACTCAAAGGTCACAATTCAGCTGACTTTCAGTGGAGAAAATGACAGATACTGCTATTACACTCATTAAGCCCTCATCTTAATCTAATTACTGCAAACAAATGGCATGAGCACAAAACAAAAAAGTCAGAACAAGTGGATTTGACAACTTTTTAAACGCCATTATTTTAGCCTATATATACATATATATATATATATATAATCCAGTATGTATGTGTATATTTATATGTTTGTGCCATTTTTATGGTTGGTTGCATGGGTCACCAAACTAAGGCCCGCGGGCCGAATCAGGCCCGCCACACCCCTTTGACTGGCCCCCCAACCCCTCTGCCCCCCACTACTTGAACCGGCAATCCCCAAAAGTCGTCATGGCCTATTTTTTTAAATTGCTTTTTGGAAAATAATAACATGTCTGCATTTGGTATTTTGTTGTTTATTGAGCATGCTCACCTGGATAGGCATAAGAGCTGACTAGTTCTATTACTCATGTTGTTGTTATAATTTCAATGTTTATTTATTTATTTTATAGGCCTATTTATTTGACCTTTATTAAGTGCTGTACACAATTATTATAAATAGTAACAGGCCTACCTATAATTTATAATTTTTCATTCATCCTTACCAGTGCCACTCACCTCAACTAGGCAGATGTTTCTTACCTTGACAGGTTTGATGTTATTTGTATTCGAAAATAAATAAATGGAAAATCTGTGGTATTTCAAATTAAAACAAAGTGTGAAGACTCGATTACTACTTTTGCAAACAACTATTAATGATAAACAAATATGGCTGTGCCAGGCTAGTAATCTCTACTATGAGGCCTGCTGGTGGTCAGTTTGGTCTTGGTCACACAATTCTATTTTATATAGCCCCGGCCCCCCATCACAGTCAGGAACGATAATGTGGCCCCCAGAGAAAAAAGTTTGGTGACCCCTGGTTTAAAGTATAAAAGTATAAAAAAGTACACTTTCACTCAAAATTGTATGACCTGGATTTTGTAAAAAATGTACATAAAGGTGACATTCAAATAAGACTGACAGACCGCAGTTTACGGTGTTGCCCTGATTTATATTAGAAATAATTATACCATTTAGAGTATGCAAATAAAATATGCAAATAAACAGCTTTTACAAGCTTCGGGCAGTGAGTCGGCCAGAACATAAATGCATTTCTCTAGCAGAGCTGAGCCAACAGATGCAGTAAAATCTTTATACCATCAGAAATTATTGGACACTATTACATGATGCAAGTCAATATACGCTATGACATCTGTCTACAGATCCTAGCAGTGCTGTTACCATAAAAGTGCTGGACATTTTTATTGGTTAAATGGTTCCCTTTGTACATTGTATGAGTGTAACGTTACACCCAGCCATCTACTAAAGCTAGAAATGAGGGTGACTGACTGTGATATCTACATTCTTTTAATCGCAATGGTTCTCACAGTATCTGTCATGAACTCCTATCTTATGCTTGCAAACGATCGTCTAGCCCACTGTGGCTTACAATGGAGAGACTACAGAAACGGAAACAAATTCCTCGCAAACGTGCAAAAAAAATCAAGCTATTCCTGAAATCATTTGTCTGAATGAAACTCTCGCTTTCCCTCAGCCAATTACTGGGAAATGATAAGCCTGGCATTTCTTCAGAGGTCACCGGGCAAATGAAGAGACCTCATCAGACAAGCAGGACGTGCTGGTGTTTTGTATGAACCATCATTGTGTGTTAGGCTACCAGCAACTCAATCACATGGCTTGCCCTCGAGGCAGACGTTTGGCCCTAAATGACTTCGGAAGGAACTTGAAAGTTGGATTGAAGTGCCTGACGCACAGAGATAACGACATTTGGTGTGGACAATGAGACATCTACAAAATTAAGAAACCATACTTGGTTTCAAGAGGCCAGGCTTTCGTTGTTATTTTCGCCAAAACATACGGGTGTAAATTGAGGTTTTTGGACAAGGGCAAGCTTGATTGCCTTGCGGATTAATTCTGTTTTGCAGCTCATTTGCGCGTTTAACAGCATGACCTCACTTGGCTTCGCTAAATAATCCGTCGGCATCACTCGAAAGGAGATTTTTGTTTCATCAGCCACCGACAGTGTGGGTGCTCGCCAACCATTTGAACTGATGACAGGTCTAATCTTCGAAAAGATTAAAGGAATTGTCTCGAATTTGCCAGGATCACCTTGTCAGAGCAGAACTAATTAGAGTTACTTGCTAAAGCTTAGGTTTCTGCGCCTGCTACACCTCTACACCATCGGTTTTATCAAACCTTCTCGAAGGACAGTGCAGCAAGCTCGAGTTAGAAAAATAAATACAATTTGGAGATTGTCACGTAAAATATTTCATCAAGGCCTTTTTCTCTAAGGACGAATTATTCGATTTTGTGGTGTCACTGTAATTGGTGTATTATTAACAGAGAGCTGTATACTTTGACATATAAAAAGCTTGATTTTTTTCAGATATATTTTACATGCTGAAGTCAGGTCAATTTCCTAGCAAAAATTCTTGTTGTATTCTCATTTCACTCTCATTATTCTCAAGACATACATCCCGGATAGATAATCAGCAGACTGTCAGAACGTTATCAAGGCAGCTTATTGTTTTAATTACCTCTTTTTTCATGGCTTTGGTTTTCCAGAAAGCTCTGTGAGATTGAGACTGATTCTTTGTGTGGCTCATTTTCCCCCTAATTTACTCTTTGTTATGGATATTATGGTGTAATTTTCATGCAAGGTGGAAATTTGATTTAAAACAATTCTCCCAGCTGAGGCTCCGTTTCTATCTCGGTGATTCACATTATTTAATAACACTATGAAAACTGTCTATTCGCCTGCATTAAATTCCACTGTCTGTCTCTGGATGACATATGGAGGATATTGAATGTTTGGCTGTATTACAAACACTAACATGTTGGTTCCCTCTGAATTTTCTTTTCATCAGCTTGTTTGTCATATGAATCTTTATATTGATATGTGCATTCAATTGCACCAGCATGCTTTTCCATGCAGTCCCTTTCCGAAGATGTTCTGCCAACCGAGGCAATAAATTATGCTAATGATAATCATTAATTTGACTAACTAAGACAATGTTTTAGTTTCTCTTCCATTCTTAAAAAGAGCAGTCCCACTTTCCAATATATTTCACAAGTCTTTCAAGTCCACTCGACTCATACGGGAGATCTTAAGTTGAAATGTCACCGTTTTCAAAGGTCAGTCATCCACTTACCCAGGAAAGACTGTAGTTTCGCCTGGTTAATTGGTTTACATTTCTCCCTGGGACTCCCTGCTAGTGCTAGAGCTCTGCAATACTATTAATGGAGGTCTCTGTCTCTCAAACATTTTTTAAAAGACAGAACAATCGAAATTTTAAAATACTAGCGCAATAGTTAGCATAGATTCCATAAACCAGCTTGAATTCCATGTTGGTCCAGTCTGGTTAGAGATGGTATAGTGCTGGTGTGACTGGTTCATACTGGAGACCGGCATCCCAGCAAAACCTTTAAATGGTGACCAGAAATTCTGGATTTTAAATACATTTTCTGCTCAAATATTTGTAATATTGAATTTGTTAACTTTAGTTGTTTACTTTTATGAGTTTCAGTTGATAATTGATGGTCATTTCTAATAGAGAATCTGCTCAGTTCTTTGTGCACTTACTGTATGTACAAGACCCCTTTTCTCTTAATGCATGCAGTACTCATTGTTATAATCTTTCTCTCTCAGATGATACGTCGTAGATACAGACACACTTCACAAAAGCCATTCACTCAAAGACTTAATTCTTAATTAATTGCTCTCTATCAGGAGTCCTCTAAAGACTTAAAGAATAAATGGTAACACTTTACTTGAAGGGGTGTGCATAAGACTGGCATGACACCTTCATAGCCATGATATGACATATGTCTTGAAGATGATAATATCAATTCATTTAATGATAATATCATTAAAAAGTTATAATGGCTTCATGACAGCCAATGTCAAAACCAACCACCTGACAGTTTAATGTAATGTTAACCAATAAAGCTAGGTGGTTTCTTAAGTTTGATAATTAATCTGCTATGTCATGTTTTGTTGTCTTAGTAATGTCAAGTTGTCATGACAAAGACTGTGACAGGTTATGATGTATTGGTTTATGTCAAGTTGTCATAAATAAGACGCCTCAAACAATGTCTATTGGCATTCAAAATGTCATAATTGAGTGAATGACACTTAATGACAGTTGTCATAAACATGCATAAAACTTCCTTCATATTCATAACATATATGTCATGTCACACCCCTTCAAGTAAAGTGTTACCAAATAAATCAGGTAAAAAAATAATAAAATAAATTGTAATATAAAATAAATAAAAAATAATAAATAAAATTTTTTTTGTTTTGTTTTTCTAATGGTACTCAATCAAAATGGTACTCAAACCAGTAATGTTGACAAGGTTTTTCTGAGTAACGAATATAGCATGCAAACAGTACAGATTACCAAGAAATTTTAAATAAGTTCAACAAATTATTGGACATTAAGTAACGTTAACAAAAAAAAGTCTTAGTAAGAACAATAAAATTTATAGATATTTTTATTAAATACGTCAAACTTCCACCTGATAAGTATTTAAGTTAAACCAAATTTAAAAAGAAAAAAAAAAACATCTAGAGCCTTGTGCAATGCATTTCATTGAACTCAACTTTTAAATTTAATTTTTTACTCATGAGGAAGAAGAGCGAGAACATTTAACATAAACAACCTTCATAAAGTTTGCCCACAAAAAAATGCATTTTCTCAGCAATTCACTCATAATTACCTGCGTGATTTACATTCCTCCAGAAAGTTTCTTTGATGGCAGCGTGATTGCATTTTTATGAGACCAAACATACAGTTTAATATTCATTAAACACTCTATTGAGAGTCTTCAATGCCCTCGGAGGAGGTTGATGCAAGACACCGGTTCCTCCTAATGAGCTCAACATATCAATTTTACATCACTGTATCAATATACATGGAGCCATAAAGCAAGGTGCATAAAACGCTCAGTTAAAGGGCATCGCATTCGTGGTCATCAGTATCTTCAAAGTAAATCGGGCTGTGTCTCTTTTGCTGATGAGGGGAGGAAATGAGATCGAGCATGTCAGCAATCTTTATGCCATGATAGCAGGTCATTAAGAAGGAGTCAGCACATGACTGACAAACAGATTAAAGGAAAATGTCAGCGCTAATATCCCAACCGCGTATTTATGGTCGTTCAATTGCCTGTTTGTCAGAATTCATTCTCTGCAAATTGCCCCACTTCAGTTTAGACATCTAAGGAGAGTACTGTATTGAATGAGGGAGCAGAGGGGATTCTCCCATCTCTTTCACAGCACATTTCACAGCATCAGGACTGCCTCCGGGCATGATATTGAAAATGGCAGATGAGAAAAGCTCTTATGGAGCTAAGAGAGCAAACCTGAGTCGAGGTGGCACGTGAATGGCATGCCGAACAGGAATGACTTTCCCTTGACTCGCTCAAAGTATCCGAGTCCTATCCGAGACGAGTGTTGCACTTCCATTGACTGACTGTCCTGTGGATCTCTCGGGAATATCCTGTTTTACACAACGCAGAGCGCGGGACTGCCGCAGTCATTTGCATGGACCTCAAATAGCTTTTAGACAGTGTCATAATAGAGCATCACAGTCCCGCCCACAGCCCGAGAGAGCGTTGGTGCCGGAAGTAAATTTCTCCCATTGACATTTTGTAAAATCCATATCTAAAGAGTATTAGAGCATGTCTGAGGATAACCAGCTACGGCTGAACTATCATTTCGAGTGAAAAACGAAGAGAAAATCCAAAAAAATGTCAAGGGTACAAGCCTGTGTACATATTTTCATTTCCGAGCGAAGGAAATACTCCTCCCGTAAACTCACTAAAGTCGACTGAAGCCACCGTGAAGGAGCCTTTTGAGTGACTGCCAAATCTGACGACGGCCGCGTGAACTTTTTCCTCCAGTGTGAATGTGCAGGGAAACTCATTTTCCTCGATTTACTGAAGCAAACGCATTTGCAGCTCCACATGCTAAACCATTTAGCATCTGGCTCGCTCATTGGCTGTGCTGAGGCAACTGCACATCCAATGGTGCGGGGGCGTTCAGAGGTGCGACCAATGAACTTAGCCCTACGTCATAGAGAGCCTAAGTCCCGCCCCTCCGCTTCCGGCTCATTTCGGAAAAAATATGAACGGTAGTCAATGGCGAGAGACAATTTATCTTTTTATTCCGTCTGAACTGTGCCCTCAATTACACATATGATGTTTGTCAATTTAAAAGATAATTCTGAAAGTCAAAAACGTCGCAGTTTATCATACAACAGAAGAGTAACATTTAGTTTTATGTGAAAATCTCTCAATGAACTAAATCTCCCGGGAAGCGAAACGAGATCCGCTGCTCGTGTGTGTGCAGTCTGGTACAAAACACTCAGGCATAACGGCGTAACGTTACGATTATAACGGAAGACTATAGAAACAATGACAGACAGCCTCAGTAAAGTTAGCTTCATTCATTAAGTGAAAATGTGCGCCTTTGGGGTTTGTAGTCTTTGTAATTACGTATTTTCACAGTCTTACGCCTCAACGGTTTTGCATCAAACTGCGACTGTCTTTACTTTAAAATCTTTTAAATTGACAAACATCATATGTGTAATTCAGGGCACAATTCAAACGAGATCAAAATATTTGTTGTCTCTCGCCATTGACTACCATTCAATATTTTTCCAAACTAAGGTCCCATGGTGGTCGATCGGAAGGGGAGGGACTTAGGATCTTCAGTCTGTCACATACCTTCGCGGGGTTTCAGACACGTGACACGACTTCCACCAATCAGATGTATCACTGTGGGATTGTTCAGGATTGTGGGTAATGAAGTACTTTTCCAAGGCATCGCGAATTAAAGGCATTCTTAAAATAAGGTTAGTGCCCCATGAACTTTTGGCGTTTATATGAGCATATACAGTCGCTTAGTACAGTCGTCGCTGGTTTTAAGTCTACCATGTATGGTTACGTTTTTATGGCTTTTGCAGAAATTGCATTGAATTTTTACTTCCGGCACCGGCTGTGGGCGGGACTGTGATGCTCTATAGGCACGGTCTCATTTGAGATTACAGATTGATCGCAGGAATGTCTCATTTGTGGATCTAATGGACTGAGGTTCAAGCCACCGCAGTCGATAACGCCACTCCTAGCAATCAATGTGCATCTCCACTTGGGTCTTAACCTACATCAAACCCTGAGGATCCTTCAGAAGAGTTTTGATCTGCTGCGAATCACGCACAAACTAATTACTGACTGATCGGACCAGGCTTGTATAGAATCCCTTTCAGATTTGCTGAAAACCAGCGAACAATACCGACGATAACAAGTGACAGACAGCTCTCCATCTTCTAATAACCTCAGGTCACCCGCTCATCCTTGTAAATTGTTCATGTATAATGAAACCCATTGTTTATTCCGGCTGCAAAACAGTGTAATTATGCGATTCGTTTTCTATGGGCTTCAAAAGCTCGCTCTTAGCTTGGCAATTTGAAAAAATAATGCGAAAATCAATGAGGGAGAGTTCAGCTGGAAAATGCGAATATCTATGTGCTGTAAAGGTGAGCATCATCTAAAGTAGTCCCAATGCACATGGCATCTCTAATTAGCACCACTGGGGCTGGGAATCATTTGTAGCACACTGACTCTGTTCAGAATGACTGGGAAATCATTTACTGCCCATAAAGTTTCATGCACGAATTGTTGGAAGTCGTTGCATGATGTTTTGGACTTTTTTCTTCCATTTCATCAATTTCAAAACTCTTAAGCAGCAAAGTTAACTGAAAGTTGGTTGATTTCTAATAATGAGTCCTCTGCCAGAAGACGTTCACCTTAATTTTCCATCTGAATTCACCCTAATGGATTTTTTTTTTATGCATAATAGCGGCTCAACATGAGGAAGTTCATTTGAATGCATCATGAAACCTTTTCACAATTCTATTTAATCTCCAGGTTTTCATAACTCTCTTGTCTCCACAGAGTTGATGGAACTAATGCTGATAATGCCTCGCATTGCTGTCATCCTAAGTTTTAGTACAAAAGTCACTTTTTATACACCTATATGTTCTGTAGTATACCAATGCTGTAATAGCAAACAACCCTAGCAGATAGGCTACAAATAATAATAATAATAAAAAATCCTTTCGGAGACCGACAGGTTAACAACCTAGTTTGGCCACATTTTGATGTATTGTGCTGGCGGGAGGGAGATCGTTCAGGGAGTGTAACTCCTGCACTGGATCTATGTGGGATTCAGTCAGGCCTGAGAGACCTCAGAGCAGAGACAAACATTAGTCACATCCCTGAACCGACGCTAATCGAACATGTGCTGTCACAGAACTACCTACACAGCAGAATACCGAGTAGAAAAATGCCCCAGAAGGATGTCTGATTTTCTAAACAAGACATGACATCATACCACATGAGGTCATGAACTCCTGAACAAGTGTAACTTTAGAGTTATATCATCAAGGTAGTCATGAGGTCATTGTCTTATGAGAAGATTTTATAACATCTATTTTCTGTGGTGTAAATGATGGCATTTTGTATACATGAGAGAGAAAGAGAGAGAGAGATTCAACATTGATAATATATATAGAGGGAATGCATTGACGTCACTTTCCCGCCGGAACGACCCCCCTCAGCCTGACTGAGTGGCATGGTGGCGTGACTGGATTTAATAGGGGAAACTGCGAAAATGTGACTAAATCGAACAATTTTATCAATTTAAACTAAATGTTGGACTTAATATAGTGTTCTTTACATATTACTAAAGATCCAGTGATCCATGGATATTGACATGCAGCCAGGAATCGTGTTGCCTGACATTTATGTTTGTCTGATTTCGACACCGGGGAAATAAAAGCAATATAGACCTAAACATAAAGCAAATTTGCCTGTGAACGCTTTATGTAAATACAATATAGGTAGGTTTAAATCCGAGGGATCACTTATATCAGTGTTATATATATATAGCCTATATATCATCATATTGTCCAGCCCTAAAACTTTATAGTTTTTTTTTTTTTTTGGTCAGTGTTTATTAAAAAAACATCCAATAATGCAGAATATGCAATGATAAATATTTAACCCTTGTGCTGCATTAGATTTTTAACACCGTTGAGTGCATCAAGGACCAAAAATGGCCACATATTAAACATTGCCTAAAATATTATATATTATTATTATTTTCCACTTTTACCAAGTTAAATCTTTTAACCAGCATCAGTCCTCATCATAACTACCAAAAATGTATTCAATTTCAGGATTTTAACCCTTTAATTACCAGTTTTGTTTGCGAAACCATCGATTTGTATAAGAGGAAAAAACACAAAAAATAAATTATTTTCAATAAACTAAATGCAAAGAGAAAACTTTAGATTTGGATTATCACAGTCCCACTTTGCAAAAAATCCCACTTAGCGCGTTAGAGACCAAAAATGGCCACCTATTAAACATTGCCTATTGCCTAAAATAAGGTGCATTTCCACCCATAGGGAATAAATATGTAGTGACGTCATCTGGTGGAATACACTATATAATGCAAATATAATGCTTTTGCTTCAAAATGAATGGATGTTTGTGCAAAAATCATGTTTCATGTATTACTGACAGCCTCAGATTTAAACAACGTTTTAATGGGTTTCAATGGGCCATTTTTGGTCTTTATGGTGCTGAGTGTTACTATTTGATCTACACAGTGTGTGTTATACATATTTTGCAAAATGGGATCACATTTTTTACATGTATCCAAAAAGTCACAATTTTGCCAAATTTCATACCATTTGCATTAAAACAGCCAAAATGGTCAAAGAAATTAAACTGCAAAAGACCAAAAATGTCCCTAATGCAGCATAAGGGTTAATTGATGAGTAACAATACAAAATATACTATGGTTTTACAGTTAAATTCAGCATATTGACACAAAATGATAACTGCAAATCCACCTTTCGCTGACTGGAGTCCAGTTGTTTCTGTGAATTGCAGCAATCCATTTGCTCCTCTTTCTATTGGCAGTCTGTAAAAATATACCTCCGATTTTTTTTTTGTTGTCGAATCTAGTTGTACAGTCAATCGCAAAGCTCTTTCCCACTTTATATGTGTTGTGTTTGTTTTCCGCGGCATTCACGCTGAAAACAAATACAGCCGCTCAGTCTTTTTGCCACTCGCTGTGAGTAACTGCATGCCGACGCTGACTTCGCGCGCATACCCCCTATACATTCAGGTATTTATATTTAAATACAATACAATTATTTGCAATTAGTTTAACATTCAAAATAAGGACCTGAGAAAAGAAAATCGTAAAATGCAAAAAAAAATCAAGTTTTTGCACACATATTTAAGTACATTTCACGTATGGAATTAAGTGAAACCAACTTAACTGCGTTTACAAAGAAAATAAGTAACTGCAACTTGGCCGGTTAAAGTTTGTTAAGTAATTTCTACTTAGTTGAAGTTTACTTTGCAATACCCTGTTTCAAGTACATTTTACTTAAATAATATAACACTGAATTAAATGCTTTTAAAGTGTATTCTTTACTTAGAACATAAGCAAATAATACAGATATTGTGTAAGAAGTAATGTGATACCCACCCGATCATTTTTGAGTATGAATGTGTCACTTTGAGTAGAAAATTATCTCAAGATGTCACAAAAAACAGCAAGTTTCTAAACCTGACAACAAAAGCAATGATAAAACAGTGTAAATACAGCTAGAAAAAAAGTGTTTGAAGCCTCAGAATGTGGATTACGTGAATTAAGTGTTTACCATAATTACACCTTAAATAAAATCCAGCAGTATAGTAAACACGTAGGGTATGTTATTCAGAGGTATGGCACACAGAGACCCACACATATTCTCCCTATATTCTGCTCAGCAAATATTCAGTGAATGAATTATAACTCAGAGACTTTCATTTCACATATCTCAATTGAATTAATGTGCTTCTGCCTGGAGGATCATTAGCATCATCCTGGAGGCCTTCCTCGGTACAGTGGACTAACCCTCATTTACACTCTCATTGTGACTGAAATGCAGGTAAAATTGCACCATTTATCCGCCTCTGTTCCTAGTGACCCTGAGTAATTTCATCTTTGTAAGACTAATTCCAGAGGCCTTGGGCACTATGAGGCTTTCACCTCAGAAACCCTTCCTTGTGATGAAATGTGCTGTTTTGCAAGTTGAGAAGAACAACCATGCAATGAACTGTAAGATAATGAATTCTGTCATGCTACTTTTTGTGTCAGACTTGCACGCTCAAGATTTCTGCATGCTCCACTTTTGATATTTTGCATGGGAATTTGATAACTGCCCTTTCTTTAGGCGGTGTAGAGATTAGTGTAGGGATTATTGCTTTAAAATCCCAAATGTGTGATACATTATACACTTGCTTGATGCATCAGGCTCTCTTTTTTTAAAGATTTTTTTCAGCCTTTAATGGGATCAGATAATGACGGGGAGAAGAGGGCAATTTACATTTAAAGTCATTTAACAGACACTTTTATCCAAAGTGATTTAAAGGGCACATATCATGCAAAATCCACTTTTTTAGCCCTTGAATGCATTTTGTTGTATATTTGGAGTGTTTATAAGTACAGAAAAGATGAAATTATTCTCTTCAGGTGCTTCGTTTATATCTTTATATTCTGTTTTGGTCATATTTTTCAACCTGTTCAGATTTTTCTGTTGTCTATGATGTTTTTTGAACAATTACGTCACAGTATTTGCAGCGGAACTGACAAATAAGGACATTGACTACCGGTCCAACACTTCGAGCAATCCGCCATTATTATTTCTCGCTCCGATTTTGTAGTCCAAGCTCGATGATGCAGAAGTTACGAGAAGGCTAGTCAAAATGTTCGGTTGTTGGATGTAGTAAGCCGACGCACTTCAAGGATCCCCACTTCAACAACCTCCGCCAGTATCAGAAAGGTTTGCCGATAGACTTCGTCTGAATGAGGGGTAAATTCCTTCTATCATTTAACTTAGCTGCTGTGTTTTCTGACGCTTTCTAAACGTAAGTTATCATATTATTATCAATACAGATTTTTACTGGTAAGATCTAGGGCTGGGTATTGAGACAAATTTCACAATTCGATTCGATTTCGATTCACAAGCTTGCAATTCGATTCGATTTCGATTACGATTCGATGCGATTCAATATCGATTATTTTGGATACCAGTTACAATAAATGGCAAATTTTCTCAAGGGAATCAAATCTTTTAAATGCTGTAAACTATGGTCTATATACAGTATATAGTCTAGTTGTAGCCTACTAGGCTTCATTAGCCTAATATGAAGGTAATAATTAACTGTTTTATAGCTATACAAACACTTAAATTATACTTTTATTTATTTTTATAATAAGAAGATTATATGAAATATAAACATTTAAATGGTGGCTGTCATAAAAACTTGCCAGATTTATTCAAATATGCATTAAATATTGAAGAACACTAACGAGTTAACGAGTTTATGTGGGTTTTCTGAGGTAAATATGACGATATATGACATTGATTACAAGCTGTTTAATTGACGTCTTTCCACGGATGAAACGCAGTTTGAGCGAATCAATTTGACATGATACGGATTTCGATAAGTTGTACTCTATCTTTTAACACACTTTCAGATGCTCATTCATGTTTATTTCGCGCTGTGACTGGTATTATTAACCCGGAAGAGAGATCAGCGCTGCTGCTTCTCTTGAGCTGCGCCAGAGCGATCTCACGCCACAGCGACAAAACCTTATTTATGTTTTTGAATTTCTAAAGAAAATTGACGTAATTTGAAAATTGAGACTTTGTTTCATATCAATAGTAACAAAGGACAAAGATTATTGCGATTTGTTGGATGCGCGCAGCCGCGATACAATGTCTCATTCATTCAAACGAAACAGGATGACTAATCGATTCTTGAGATTTAAGAATCGATATCGGTTCGTAAAAACGAGAATCGATTAATATCGAGAAATCGATATTTATTACCCAGCCCTAGTAAGATCAGACCGCAGTCATTTATCTTGTCAGTGTGCTTGTTTTAACGAGAGAAATAGTCGACTTTCACTAATAACGCAACATAGTTAACTCGCACGCCACTGCATCCATATGAAGACGTTGTTGTGCAGGTTCGTCGTCGTCTTTTTCAACTCACTCGCTCTGGCTCGAATATGTAAGGCTTGATGGACAAGTCTTCCGTTGTTGACATTTTGTTAACGTGTGAATAAAAATGTTCTTTGAAGCTAGTAATCGTATAGCTCTTATCAAACTACAATAATGGCCGAACGCGGGGAGTTGAACCGACCGTGAACTCAGCGACCTGGAAAGCGGGCGGGGAAAGACGTAACTGCTTTTTATTTAAAGGGGCCGCTTCGAAACGACTTGCTCACAAAAGGGGCCTGTGGAGCTATAATAATGAGGAATTCAGACCCAAGCATTGCAGTTATGCTTTATATAGACCACAAATGTATGATTTATAAGTAAAAATGAATGATTTAAAAGCATATGTACCCTTTAGAAAATAAGCATTGAATTAATTTTAGCTGCACACAATGCTAACTTTCATAGAACTAGATGAACCAAGCAGTCTTTCCCCAAAATTGAGAACTCTTTATCAGGTAAATGACATTCATATTAACAGCTTCATACTTGCATTGAATGTCACTGAGAAGCCTACTCAATTCTCCACCCACAGTTTACACTCATCCAATGAAAAGCTCTTAAAGAAGTGTCAATTCAAAGCTCAGTTCCTGAGCATCAATATATCTGTCATGAGCAGGGCTCTCATCCAGCCCAGAATGATCACACTCCAGTCTGAAGCATCTCTCAGTGTGACAGCGGGGAATCTTTAAAGGGACAGTTCACCTGAAAATGAATATTCAGTCTGCAGTCTGTCGGGTGTTGAAGTGTGATCTCATCCAGCTATAAACAAACATTCAGTTTAATTAAAGGCTACTCACAACTAGATTACCTATTACTGACAGTTTGGATCATTCCGATATATTGCTTAATAATGAGTTAATAGTCATGTGACACAACAAGTAAAGTCATAGCATGATATCTTTCCAAATCACTAGCCAATGATTATTAAAAGCAGTCAACTAGAAGTTGAAATGCATGGCTTTGGACCATTGTGATGTAATACTATATAAGGAATTAATATGATGACACGTTTCATTAACTTCATTTAATTCATGACTTAATATATGAATCAGATCAGCATCATTAAAGAAATGGTTTAGTTCTTCATGAGTCATACATTAACTCACGATTAGCTGTGAATTAATTAAGCATAAATTGCATATTAGTGCACCTGCATTGTAAAATGTTACCAATGCATATTTACATTTTTCTTGGTAAGTTTCACATACTTCCAAGGGGTCCGTCAGGCATCTGCCGACTATATAATGCGTATTTACGCTCTATTCAGCACTTCTTTACTCATCATCGTCTGACATATGGGAAAATGAGCCCCCAAGAGTCATAATTAGAGAATTCATGCAACGTCTGCATTTGAATCAGCTTCACTATATTTAGAATCAAGTCAAATGGCAAAATCAATAATATTGCTGATGCTAGTGCTGGTTAAAATTTTTGAAATTATTATTGTTATAAGCTTGACTTTTCCACGACATAACATTGGCTATGTGCTACATTTGGAGCAGACTGAATTTTTTGGTGATCTCTCATATAAACACTGAAGAAAGCACACTCTAAAAAAATGCTGGGTTATTTTAACCCAATTTTGGGTCAAATATGGACGAACCCAGCTGTTGGGTTAAATTTATAAATTGCATTTTTTTTTAATCCAACAATTTGGTTTGTCCATATTTGACTCGCCATAATGCACGGCTAATTTAGAGCGGCTGTCAATGGAGAAAGACGATTTTGGCAGCCAGACTGTGCAGTTACATCATATACCAGAGACAGCTAACAGGGTCATGCTAACCAGCCAAACCTTGACCCTTTGGTAAAACTGAATATTTTGAAATTCATCCATCTTTAATCATTATATATCCATCCAGATTATAAATGCATCTTTTGCATTATTGCTGGAATCGTGCTCTCTGGTATCAATGTTGCCAAAATATTAAGAGAATAGTTTTGTTTTAACTGCCTTTAGCAAAATCCATTTTAACTGAGGTGAAAGTCTCCTGGCTTCCATTACATCATGTGCGCGTGCACGAGAGTTGCCGCAAAGCTATCAGATATGCAACCCCACGGCTTTCGATGCTGAGATGAAAGCCGCTTGAGTGGCATGTAGTGGTGTGATTGGAGACTTGGGGTTTGATCCTGAAAGGAGGTACCAGTAATGCATTCAGTAGATGTGAAGCCTCCAGAGAGACCGCTCAAAGCAGCAGGGATTATATATCCACTGAAAAAGCCCCATTGTAAAATGACACAGCCCACTCAGTATGGGATGGCTTAGTGTAATGGTGCATATCTAGAAAAGGTCACATGAATTATACACAGCTGTTCTATCTCATTGTGTGCATACATATTCCACCCTGTCTACCCTGTCGGAGTCAGTCAGATTTCCCTGTCCCTCCGGTGTACGGGAGGCGAGATGAGCTTGCTATCAGTGGCAAGTGTCACCATTCGTCACCTTAATGGTTTCATGAGCAAACCTCTCTTCTAGAGTAGTCCAGTCACACTCCAGGTTAAAGTGTGGACAGCAGACTTTGTAACCTTAAGTTCAACAAAGCCTCTAATGTAGTAAAGACTCCCTTTAGAACAGCTTGATTGCAATCGTGAAAATAAATGTACGAAGGAAAAAATGTGCTTGTGTGTGAGCGGGTAAACTGAGGCTTGGTTTTCCACACTCCATTACCATTTTTCATCTGCTTTTATTAAACAATTGTTAGTTCTAGTCCTCACATTTGAATAGTCCTAGACAAATAGTCTGTCTGTCTCATTTAGCAGATTACATGCTTTCACCAGTTATAGTTGGCGACAAGTGAGTGTCTAAACGAGTGAGTCATTGAATCATTTATTCAACCGATTCATTCAAAATCGAAACCAGGCTTGAGTGAACCATTGAATTATTCACTCAACTGATCTGTACAAAACACTGCTTCAGAATGAAACGGGTGACCACCATAATTCACTATAACACCATTGTGTACCAACGCATTCTCATCCCAAGGCGACGCTTTTGCCAAAGCGTAGACATCCAACGCACATGGCAACCTTCACTCTTAGAAGAAAAGGTTCTATATACTGTAGAACCTTAAAAGGTTCTATCAGCGCTACGTATTTGGAACCCCTAAAAGGTTCTATGCACTCTTTAAAAAAGGGTTCCTCTGGGTTCTATATAGAACCCTGGGGTTCCATACATGGCCAATAGAACCTTTTACCAAAAAAAATGGTTTTGGAGTCCCATATATGGAGCGGGGGATGGAACCATTTCTGGTTCTAAATAGAACCATTTCTTCTAAGAGTGTTTAGCGTCAAATGAAATGCTTCGGTTATGGTAGGTTTAGGTATAGAGTGCTGAAGTTACGACGTCACTCTGTAGGCCAAAACGCAGAAGTGAGTTACAGTGTTGTAGTCGAGACCACCTCACTCGAGTCCGAGTCGACACCGAGACCAGAGAGAGTCGAGTCCGAGTCAAGGCCGAGTCCATAGAGAGTCGAGTCCGAGTCGAGTCCGAGACCAGAGACGGTCGAGTCCGAGTCGAGACCGAGACCAGTGAGGGTTGATTGCCTAATTTACTTTTATTTACTTAGAGAAATCTTTTTTTTTTTTTTTTTTTTTACTGAATTTACTTAGACTTATGATCAGTTTAGGGTAAAAAGGCCACATAGTAGGTGGTGTTAAAAGTAATTTTATTACAATTTGTCATGCGCAGTTGCGCACTAGAAAATCACCAATCACTGGGCGTGTCAATCAATTTAAAGAAATATTTTATTAACATACATTAATAATCATGAAAAATATTTTTAATTGAACTCGAGTGGACTCGGGAATAATTCCGAGTCCTAAAAAAAAAAATGTTCGAGTATGAGTCAATTCCGAGTCCAAATGGACACGAGTCCATGACAAGACCAAGACCATTAAAATATGGTCTCGAGACCGAGTCTGAGTCTCGAGTACTACAACTCTGGTGAGTTAGCATTTTAGCATTACGGTTCCCTCGCTCTAAAGTCTATGGGATTTTTGAATGGGTTTTTCCTAAATCGCCTGAAATAAGGCGTGTGGTGAACAGAGCCTCTAAATATTTTCAGGTTTTGATCTATGACATAAAACACACAGTTATAACCTGCTTTTGGTTTTTTAAACTTTATTGTGTCTGTGTTTTTTTAAAATCTTTATATAGGCTTCAAAATGTATACATTTTGGATTAACTTGTAAAGATTATCTTGCTAGACAAAACGTGTAAGGGTCACAACCCTTTGTTAAACACAGATCTTATTTTTTGCGATTTTCCAAAAGTCTATGGGGAAAATGCATTGCTTTTCGACCGAGGGAACCCATGCGCCTCTAGCTTCCGAGTTGTCCTACAAAGTGATGTCATAACTTCGGCACTCTATAAGGTAAGGTTAGGGTTAGACCACTAGGAGGCGCCTTCTGCCCCATATATATCTGCATCTCATTTGACGCTAAAGGGTGCCATGTGCGTTGGATGTCTAGGAGCACTCACCCCCATGAAATTTATTCAGGACTGTGTATTCTGTAATCACTACGGTCGGTGTGTGTTCAAAGATATATTCTTCTCTGGCTTCATTTGGAACTATTTTTGCAAGTGGAACAAAAATAATTGCGTTTAAACTAAGTGTAAGTTACTCAACTTGTTATGGAATTACACTTGTCTATATTAAATTGCAATAGCAATATCACACTCGCAATCATGCTGTTGGCCTTATGGAATATATAAATAGTAAACTGTGCATTGGCAGCAGACTTCAGTATCTTGATCATCCAGGAATTTTTGCCCACTGTTTTATAATTATAAGGACATATAAATCATCTGTCGTGCTGCTTTTAGCACTCTTTATATGGAACTGGGCGGATTTTGATGAGGAGATGAGTGCCCATAAGGAAAGATATGAAAATATGAGGGAAGCTTTCTCCATATTACAGACCTCCTTTTCAATTACCATCACCAGCAGAACCAACAAATATACATTCAAGCCCTGTTACGGTCAACTCCCCCAGAACTTCACCTGCTGTCCAAGACAAGTAAATAGGAGATATCCCTGAGGAAGCCTCCTGTTATAGTGCACACACATTAAACATTTATGACACGTTATACATAACCCAACAGCTTTGTGACAATCAAAGAGTAGATTGATTTCCCTTTTAGATTTAAACCATGGAGGGTGACAACCTTGTTGGGTCTATGAAATGTTCATGTAGAGGCCAGTCTCTCATTTATTATCCATGCACTCTTCACTACAGATCACATTGTTCCTAGAAGCATGCAAGGACTCTGGAGGCCAGAGGCAAACCACGGGGATCTCTCCATGTAACCCCTACTTGAAATTCCTGTCTATTACTTCACGCTCGAACATACAGTATATAAGCAGGACTGAGACTGTATATGCATGTGAATATCTTTTCTATCTGTGCAGAGGTAGTCAAATTACTATAATTGCTCTAGCATGATTTATAAAATGGCTTTTTAAAGATGCAAAAAGTGATAATGGACATTTAAAAGCATAGAGTGCCATTTTAAATATTCAGAATCTAGCAAAGTGTAAAATCATGTCTCAAATGATCTTAGGGTAACAAGGTCCCCAAGTGTTAAATATGGTTTCGCTTTGAAATGGCTTCAGACTCAATGAAACGGATACTCCTATTTGCTTGGTGATTAGATGCATGTAGGAAGAAATGGCTGGATTTCTTGGACTAAGTTGAAGTGGCTTGACATTAGGGCTGTATTCAACCAAAGAAATCCTTAGTCGACCAAAGTCGAGTCCTGCTCGACGATTAGTCGACTAAAAAAAAAAAAAAAAAAAAAAAAAAAAACGTGATGTTTTGATTAAACATTTTTTAAACAATTGTCATTGAGCATTTATAAAACAACAACGAAAAAACATCACAAATAAATAAAACTATAATAATAATACAATTCTTTGAAAATTAAGTGATTTTTTAACTGCAAAAAGTGAAGAGCTCTGTCCTAGGTCTATAGTACAGTCCCACTCGCGCACCTGACCACACCACACGCTGCAAAAAATATAACTGCTATCTGCCACATAATGAAAAATTCCAACAAAAGCTCTCGTTTATACAGGCTTTATATTCTTCTTTACTTTCAAAGCTATGGGTTAACTTTAGTCCTGACGATCAAGGCGTTTTAAACAACACTCAAAAAAACCCAAATAACTTAAAAACAATCCTAATAATAGGCTGTAGGACTGCGTATAGGTTTATTTTCGTTTTGTTGCATTATTTAGGCTATTTTCAAATGCGTCAAGTGTACAAATAAAAACGAAAACATTAAGAAAACACAATCTATTGAGTCAGCATGATATAGCCGTTAAAAGGCTGCTCACGTCTTTTGCGCGCTCAAGTTCGATTTTAAATGTAGGCGCGCGACTTGCGCGCTCATAATGGCAACGCGATCGCCTCCCTCCACAGTCTTGTCGTCTTTGTTTTAAAATGCAGCCAGACAAAAGATTTATATTTCCTGGACATTTTGTCGACTAAAGCCAAAACAAGCAGCGTTCTAACTGAATGAATACAGCATCCCTTACCGAGCGTGAAGCAGCAGCGCAGCCAGCCACAGGTGCGGTTCCCGACTGTATTATGTGTGTGCGCTAAACTGTGGCGCAGTTACAAAAATAGCCTAAATTAAAGCATTTTAAAGTTGGGGACAAAACATAGGCTAATTATATTTAGAATACAGTAATAAATAACTGCTTATAAATGAATAATTATCAAGGAGTAAGTCATTGAAAAATTCCTACTATTGGTAAAAAAAAAAATAAAAAATGCAACTGGTCGACCAATAAGAATGTCAGTCGACCACGACGGCATCGACCGATTAGTCGACTAAACGACTAAAGTTGACAGCCCTACTTGACATTTCAGACAGTGTTGGGTGAACTCAGTACAAGAGCCTCTGGTCTAAAACAAGCATCCACTTGTGTTACAATCCTCCTGAAGGGCTTTACACAGAATTAAGACTGTTGTTGAAAAATGATGGTTTATTAACAGAATTACAGTCACACAACAATTGTACTCCTTTTATGTTTAGAATAATGTCATTTTGGTGGTCCCCTTTAAACATTCGGTTAACCATAAGTAACATTGCACCTACTGTACATGTCAACTAACTCTCATTATGTATTATTAGAGTATTGGTAGACTGGTATGGGGAGGGTTAGGAGAATAAAGACATGTACTTGCAAAGTTACTTACAGAAGAATGTCTGTTGGGGAGCATCAAAATAAAGTGTTATCAAGTTTAGCATTAATAAACTGATAACATGAAATCATACTCTGGCCACATTTTTTATCATTTTTGATCAGTGAAACATTCTGAAAACCAACTTTTGCGAACATTTGAAGAGAGTCACTGTGTTTGAAAGGCTTAAAGGCTTGGTAATGTACATTTTGTATTGTGAGGTCCAATACTTATAGGAACAATTGCAAGTATGAACTTAAAGGGATACTTCAGGATTTAGCATTAAGCTTTGTAGTAAAACCTGTAGTATTTCCGAATTACCCTGCTTTCCACCCTCATATCCCCCTGATACGAGAGACTTTCATTTTGTATTTTTTCATAAAATCGTAATTTTTTGTTTAATCGGAGGATTTTTTGGCCAGAGGTTAAACACTACAGTCAGTAGTAGGGTTTGTCCCGCATGTTCTCAAGCCGCCCATAGAGGGTGATCTCACTCACAGAATGAACAGATAGTGTCGGCCATCTTTTTTTGGATGCTAAGCTAACAGGCTCTTCTGTGGAGAAAGCTGGGTAGTAACTTTAGGGGTCACCATCCTCTTTTTCCCGGACATGTCCGGTAGTCGATGTCCAGGATTCTGCTTCTGCGCGCTGTTACCGGTAGGCGTGGCCTCCTAGGGCAGCGAAGCAAGTACATTCTGGGAGTTGTTGTCTTTCATCCACATTAGCCAAAAATACATTTTCTGGCTTTTCTGAGTCTAGAAAGCTCCAAATTCAAAAATAATTTCACATTTCTTCTACATAAATTACCCATTTTAAATACATTCATCTTTCCAGAGGTGAGGTATCCCTTTAAATTAAAGCTGAAGGGCAAGTTTTTGACTGATTGCGTGTTTGTATCTTGCAGTCTATGAGGTGTCATTATGTCTGGTTTACTGGCACAATAACATCAAAACATCAAATCTCCTCTTTCTATAATTACAGCTTACTCAGAAAACCAGCTGAGATTTATTATTGGCTCTAATTAACCTTGAGAATATGAGTTTATTTGATTTTTTTTTTTTTTTCAGTTTAAACGCCTACTATCTCTGTCTCTGTCCTTTCTGTGACTCAATCTAAATTTAGTGCTTGTTATTGGCATGATTTAAAACTTTTGTATTTTACAATGTGAAACTGTGCAAATTAAACAATAATACAAATTAAATAGTAGTGCACAGCAATTTAGAATTTGAAAAATATTTAATAAATCATTGTAAATGATGTTATTATTTACTCAAGTTTGTGTTGTTCCAAACATATATTATTTCTATCTTAATTAAATAGTCTTCTCCACTATTCAAAGTAGCGAATTTAACTTATGCACGAAATTGTAATATCGCATTAAACATTTGTGGATAAAGCAGCATTTCCATCCAATGTGTTTAAGAAAACAAAACTTCGTGGCAATTGCTGCAAAATATGTAATAAAAATGGAGGTAGCTGCAATCGGGGAAGAAACTGTGGCTCTTTTGAGGCAAATCGAGGGATTTATTCGATAAATGTGTTTCCATCATAATTTATTTATGCGCATGTCTTCTTTTCAGATAAAAAAAAAAAAAGACCAGCCTCGATTAAACGCATAGTTTTTGTAATGCTCATTTTAAGAATTTATTTGCATCTTGGTATTTCCATCTAGCGTTTTTTGTGAGATTGCATTTTTGCTGATCCCATTGCACTTTGTTTGTATTGCCCAGGTGAATTAATTCTGTTTCAGCTTTTGTAATACGGTTTAATCTAATTTGTCTAATTAATTCTTATGGTGTAGTCTTTTTCACTCTATCTTAATTCTTTAACTCTACGGCTTTACTGTATTAACATGTCTCTTGTTGTACGGTCGTGGCCGCAGTGCTCCTACCGTGTAGTGGCGTGGCCACATGTCACTTTTACTGATAGCTGCCATTACTTTGAGCTGGCCCATGAAATGGTAGGATACACATCTGAGGATTTACAGCCAACCGCACCATATTGATTCATACTGCATAATATTCTGCTACACTGGCAGGACTGGATGTACATGCTAGAGTATCATAAGGGCTAGTCCTCTGAGCATGTTTCCTCTATCACCCTGGCCAACCAACAAAACAGAAGCACATGGTTATCAGGAGGGGCGGAGTAATCATGCACAGCTAAGTCCCATTGCCTGTCATCGCAGGAGAGGACAAAAGAAACATCCGGCCTATGCTTATCAGTGTTGTTTTAGAGGGAGGATGAAATTCCCTTAACACTTGGATAACCTTTCAGAAAAACCCTTGTTGTCTCATAACAAAACGGGTGAACGCTCACCAAACCTTTGCTTAAAAAACCTGCTTGTGGAGAAAATTATTTGAATGTCAATTTCCATTTTTATTTATTCCTTTGAGTTCATCGGAAGCCAGTCCATAACTGTGACGGCAAAAAAAAAAATCTAAATACCTATTTAGCAAATATAAATTTGCATTAAATATTGAATGACTATAAATTAATTTCCATTCATTCTCCAAACTGCTTATCCTCTTAACGGTCATAGAGAGACTGACAATTTAGTGTCTCTAATTCGTCTACATTGCATGTCTTTGAATTATTGAGGAAACCAACTCATGAAGGACATCAATATAAATGTTTATTAATTCATATTTAATAATATTCATGAAAGGTACACTATGTAACTATCACTATGAATCGATACATCACCAATCCTTCTTCCGAAAGTCTCCAAAGATTTTTTATTTCAGAGAAATTCCAATTTTAAATAAGTGGCCATCCCGAAAAAATGTTGCATGTCAATGACGCAATATCCGCGCTATTCACGGTTTCCATTCATACTCATAGACACTAAAAGAAATGAACACAGCAACCCCATTGATTTCAACGTAGAAGTCTGAATCCCGATTATTGCACTTCCTGTCTGATGTCTGAGCGACTGTGCAGGCTCAAACTGAGCGTGACGACAGTCAGACAGTTGAAAATCTTCTAGTAGATGTGCGAACAAACCTGAATCACCTAATTCCTCAAAAACGTTGAAATATTTTGTCTCGTTGCTTTTGTGGACTTTATCTATGGGCTTCTACCTTGACTTTGTGTGTTCATGTCCCCCCGATTGCCTCATAGACAGTAAAAGATTGCCTGAGCTTCTCCTCCTCTCTAAACGGTAACGTCTCTATTGTGCGACAGAAAGTTGCGTGGTTATTAGCCTATTTTTACAAAAAACAGCTTCTAAGGGGCCGTAACGTAAGATACAAAGTATTGGAGCGTTTTATACATTGTCGTGTTTCTTTAGAAATAAATAATGGACAAATTAAGTCTTTGGACACCTCAGTTATTCGCTGTCAAAGTGACGCCAAAATGAATGGGAGTCAATGGGATGCTAACAGCAGGTGAAGTTCTGCTACAATGGCTTCAACTTCCGGCTGATGGATTACACCCTTGTTCATACTGCCATAGCCTCGACGTAACCATGGCGTCAGACGTGGACAACTGCGTTGTGTGTAACGTTTAGCGGCACGCATTTCTTGTTTGTAAGCAGACTTTGGGACAAACAAGGAGAACTAAAATGAGGATCAATATCAGCGTTTTTGAGATGCCGAGAGCTAGCGTCCGCGACTAACTTAGACTTGACATAGCTTCACGAGTCACGACTCGACCACTTTATTAGACAGGTGAGCAAATGTACATAAAACATATCAATGTTGTTATATAACATTAGCTGAACATGATGAAATGTTAGCATATGGTCAGTGTTATTCTAATGTTGATCTAGCGTACTGCTAGTTTTGTATAGCAAACAAACTAACACATAGTATAACATTATGACACATATTTAAATGTCGTTTAGAGTGATAGTGTAAGCAAGTGAAGTGCTGCATTACCTCACAAGTTTAGTTTGTCTAATAAACTGACCTGTGTGAGAAATACAGCACTTGCGGGTATAGTTCGGTAGAATTAAATGTCCTTATTATATCCGCGGGACTCGCGTGTGATATCCGTCTCTTTCGCAATCGCGACCTGCTTCATACCACTGTAATGTTAAAAAACATGAATGCTTGCAACATTATTAGATCCATCAGCTTGACAGCAAGTCCCATCATTCAGCTCATCACCGTCATCAAACTACGCCTTTGTTATTGTCGGAAACTGCGCCCTCTTGTGGCGGAAAAAAACCTGCATATTGTGCCTGTAATTCTTCTAGAAAATAATTAAATCTGATTTGACACATAATAAGTCTGCATGTTTGTCGACATTCAAGTCATTTTGCCATATGCAAATACTGTTTATTAGTTTTAATAAAATTATGAATAGCAATATCAAAGAAGTTTTATTTCGGTTTACAATGATATTTGCATTTTCGTTCCCACAGATGGAGCCTCGCAGATGTGTATTTTGCTTGTACATCCACGCTTCTGTTTGAGTATGTGTAATTGAGATTTTTTTTTTTTCCCCAACACAAAGGTGTACAAAGGTTTAGTGCATTATCATGCTGCACACACTCGAGTCTCTGAGCATCTGCTCTGGTTAGAGAGCAGTGTGTTTCTTGTATGCAGCAGTGTGGAGTCCAGGTGAAAAGCTTGGAAATGAACGCCTGTATAATCAACGAAAAACAAACAGAGCAAGGCTCTGTGTGTGGGGGTTCCTGTGTGCTTGTGTACGCGTGTGTAACCTAGACCTTGTGAAAGCGGATGGAGGTGTGTGTGTGTGTGAGTATAATTGTGTTAGTCGCTGAATAGGGCCTGCAGCTCACTGAATGGACGGTTTTTGTATCCTTGCTCAGTCAAGACGTCTTCATCGAGTTGGAGCCGTGCCTGGCGAGCACTCACTAAGAAGTTCTTTTCGCCACAGCTCAAAAACCACAGCAATGTGATCAAAACCAATTTCCCCATTTGAATAAGCTTGAGCGTGTTTCCTTATCTCAGCTTTGCAGTCCAAGAAATCCAGGCTCAGATGATAGGTGTGTGAAATGGTGAAGAAACAGAATTAATTTTGAGGGTGAGCACTGAGGGAAAGCATGCTTTATGATTGTACCCTTGCAGGTATAAACAGGAGCTCCCGCCCACCTTGAAAAGGTTGATTTCACCTGAGCTCTTGATTTAATTGAGTCTGTTGCTTTGATTTAAGACCTATTCACACGGAAGTTGAATTTTTGCAAGAAAAGTTTAAACAGTGCATTCATATGCAATTATTTGGCCTGCAACAGAGCCAATGTTTTGTGTACTTTATTTTTTATCTAGCTTGGTTGTAGCTGTCCTGTCCCTAAAAAAACATTGTTAGTATTTTTCATATACATGCAAAATAGTTTCAGACTTTCAGTATCAAGCAAAATTGCTAGTACTGAATATGTGATCAGTCATATGTGATGGTCAGTGATCAGTGTGCATTTTCATCAGAATGGGAAAGAAAGACGCTTTCACGTTCAAATTTTCATAATAACTCTGTATGTTAATTAAACCCTGTTCACACCGGGACGAATTTCGTGCTGGATATTCTCCAATGTGAGTGTGCACACCGACGCGTAAAAGCGTCATTTTTTTTAAAATGCCTCAGGTTCGTTTTTTTAGTTTGAAGGCCCGTACGCATCGGGACGAATATCAGTGCGCGTTATCCGTCAGCGTTTTTCAACGCGTTTTTTGTTCACACCCAAGCGATTTTCACTGACGATGAGCTGAGTGAACATGCAAATTCATTCCCTGACATTAGATGGCGCCAATTTACTCTGTAATACCACTCCATAACAGTTCTCTTTTATCAAGATGTTTGGAGTCGCTGTCGCGTTTGTCATATATTGGTTCTAACATCAACAAGAACAGCAGCTCTACATTCATCTTGCCTTGCATCTTCCTCGTCTTATTTCTTCCTGGCTGTGTAGACGGCGACGCTACTTGGCGTATCCCAGACAGCAAACTGACATTGAATCAACGTGGAAACGACGTCTCTCATGACATTGAAACAACGTTGATTTTGCTCATCGAATTAACGTTGAACCAACGTCAGACGCGGCATTATTCAAAGCTAAATGAAAATCGAAAATTGGTTTGCTTTCATAACGTTGAAACAATGCGTTGATTTCAAGTTAATTTTCCGTTAGTTTTGAAAGAATGACGCGTCTGACGTTGGTTCAACGTTAATTCGATGAGCAAAAGAATGTCAGATCAACGTTGTGTCAATGTCATATTTCCACGTTGATTCAATGTCAGTTTGCTATCTGGGATATCTTCTTCGCCGTTACATATGTGTGCAACAAAAGACCGTTTTGTGTTTGAGCGCCCCCAAGTTGTGTTTTACTGTAACTTCAGAAGCTCCAAACACGTGAGCAATTTCGCACGTTTGGTTTTTGACGACGCGGCGCATCAAACCAAAAAAAACTAACCGAGGCATTTATTTATTTATTTATTTTTTAAAACATTTCCGCGTCGGTGTGCACACTCACATTGGCGCCCTTTGTTTAGTCACGAGGCGTTAAACGTTGGTGAATATCACGTGCGAAATTATATCGCGAATATCGCGTGCGAAATTCGTCCCGGTGTGAACAGGCCTTAACTGTACGATTACACCGCGTCAAAGAAGCTCTAGCCGCCCTGTCAATGACGCTTGTCAAAAAGTACGGGTAAACTTGTTGACGCTTTGAAAGCTCTGACGTTGCAGGGAGAATAGAAGTGTCACAACATGAAATGCTATAAACAGAAAAAAAACAAGCAATACATTGAAGAAACCTTTTATAATGACAGCATTTTTATAACCATTTTGGTCACATTTGGTCAGGAAAAAAATAATAGTTAGCTATTATTATTTGCATTAGGCTACAAATGCAATTGGTTAAATCGGTGTCACCGTGAGCAAATGAATTGCATTCCAGCTTTACTGTAAAAAGAGCGTTCCTATATATTTAAAAAAAAAAGTTTCGTTCATGCGGTCCCTATAACTAAACCACGTCATGTCTTAAATGATAGGAAACCCAGTAACGGCGATTATTAGCTTCTCTTCCATTTTCTCGCAACTAATGTTTTGGTAGGAATGAAAGATGACATTAAATGTTTCTCCGGAATCAGCCACCGCGAAAAACGTCTAATATTCCGATTGGTTGCTGGCGTCTTCTCTGCTTGCTGCTCAACCACATCATAGTTCATTACCATAAAGTTGAGCTTCTTTCTGATTGACGCTTAAAACGCCCAATACGCGACGCTGATGGATTTGACACTCCTTGCAGCTGAGAAAAGCCAGCTTCCACTGAAAATGAATGACTTCCGGCCGATTCGGAAGCTCAGGTCGGCGGCGGTGTGAATTACGCTCAAGTTTCTAGCGGATCACACACATCACATGACCTATAGCGTAACTCTAAACTCGGCTTCATTGTTATGTTGTGTCTGTATAAAGTATATAAAGTGACATCTAACTCAGTGATGGCTGTGAGGTATGGACATTTTATGCATATTATACAAAAATACGATGAAAAATATGTAAATAATTTGCATTAGTAACTGTCTAATCAGCATGAATTTTTCCTCCTCTTTTTCCCTGTTAACTGTTTGGTAATTAAGACAAATGAAGTCAATGAAATTAAATTTTATCTTGGAATTGATGTGGTCTGGCTTAACCGGACTGGTTCTTCTGTCGACGATAAGAAAGACAGATTAGTGAGAGATTAAAGAGCTCTGAATCGAAGATCTGCAAAACCTAATTACTCACTTAAATTAAATTACACATACAACTGGCAAACAAGATCACTAACAGATTTAAACACACGCTGATCGTATCATGGATGAATCTGAGAATTCACAGTTTGTGTGGTACAGTGCAGCACAGATTGTGTTATAAGCCTGTCTCAGTGTCACACAGGCTTTGTAGAGCTTTAAGCAGTATGGCTATGGTTCACCCAGTCACCATTGTGTATTGTGTGTTTTCTAGCTTTTTTAGTTATGTTTGAGAAGTATCACTAAGTACTTTTGGGAAGAGAAATTCTCTTTCTACATGTATTTCCACTTTACAGATTTTCTTGATATTATGCAGTTATTTAAACGAGTATCTTCCATTGTGATCTATTATTGTGGTCAGTGTTGGGGAAAGTTACATTTAAAAGTAATGCATTACAATATTATGTGACTCCCTAAAAAAGCAATTCATTGTCTTGTCATTGTATTATGTTACTTTTGCTTTACTTTTTCTCACCTGGACGAGGCTTGCTTCAAACGATGGCTGTCAAACGATTAATCGCGATTAATCGCATCCAAAATAAAAGTTTGTGTTTGCATAATATATGTGGGTGCACCAAGAATAATTATATATATATATATATATATATATATATATACAAACATGCTTGTATATATTTCAGAAATATTTTCATGTATATACTTTATATAGATTTATATATAATGTGTATTATATATAAATATTTTATGTATAAATGATTCTTTTTTTCTTAAATATACATGCATGTGTGTATATTTATATATAAACAAAATAATTATGCACAGTGCACCCACACATATTATGTAAACACAAACTTTTATTTTTATATTAATCGTTTGACAGCCCTGAAAAAAATACTATTTTTATCACTATATATATATAAATATGTAAAATAGTGTATATAGTGTACAAAAATCACTATACTGCCAAGAACATGCATATTCGTACAAATTTATTTACTATCAAAATTATACATAAAGATTATTATGTTAAGTGTCTTAACTGTACATCACAACATCCCATGCTCTGAAAATCCCCTTTGATTCACCATACATCTGTGTGATAGTGACTCTGTGTGAGTCTGTTTACATCAGTAACATGAATTATACAACGTCTCTTTCAAGATTCATGGAATTCAAAGGGCTTGAGGAAAAACAATCTCTGTCTTGTACCTCTTTCTGTTTGTCAGGGTGAATAACTTGAACGGGAAGCAGTGGGCTGTGGTATGGAGAATGGAAAGTGTATGGGCTCCTAAAGTGAATATGACAGATCTATGAGAGAAAAAATCTCATTTTTCACATCTAGGGAATATTGGCCCATTTAGGCCTTCAGTAGTCTGATGAACAGCAGTGTCTCTTTTCTTATCTTTTCTGTTATAGCCGTTCCCTCTGGTAAAGGCTCAATCTGTTGAGCCGTTGAGATTAACACATCTTCTGCTAATAGTAAGGTTCAAATGACAGGAGGCAACATCAGGTGTTGCTTTCCCATGAGCCTGCCGTAATTATTCTCTCATGTTGATGGGTGTACAGTTGCGTAGTACAAAAACAAAGTCATAATAAAAAAAAAAATCACTTCCAAATTCAATTTAGAAGTATATGGAACAAGTAATTCTTTTAACTGGAGTAGGGCATCAACATCGTTTCAACTGAATGCACTGAGTGTTTTCATTCGGATGAAAAATGCTTGATGAAAATCAGCATGCTTGAAAAGTTGCCTATCTTTTTATTTTATATTTCTGCAGCCCATAACTTCGACTCGCGGAAGGCCTGTTTTTAACAAGCTGAAGAATTGAGATTCATACGGCGTCACGGCACAGAGCAATGAAAGAGATTTCTCATTCTCTGTGCAAATGAAGTCACAATAAATGATCTGTGCTTCCCGACAGGAACCTTCTTCAAACTTCGCAGACACGCTCTCCAAACACACTCCTTTCCTCTCAGCCCACTCCCTCCTTGAAATTCAAACCTTTCTCAAACTCAATCGCATGAATTATTTACCTCAGATGACAGGACTGTGGGCTTCAAGCTCAAGTCCATTTCTAAACTGTATTTTATTGTTATTATTCCTCTCACATTTCATTCTTCCTTATATGAAACTGTCATTTGGGCCTCATATTTAACGATTAACAAGAACAATTGCTGAGTTAATTCTGGGTATTCCCAGAAATATATGAAATATACATCTCTGTGTGGGATTGACGGTGGTGCCGTTTAGTAGAAGTTCAAGCGTGAGTCAAAAACGTCTATGTTACGACTGTAACCTCTGTTCCCTGAGAACAGGGAACGAGACACTGCGTTGATGTCACTATTGGGGAACCCCCTCCACCTGTTGGGGAACCGCCTCCACCTATCGGTTTCTACTGAACCGGTGTCAGAAAAACTATCCAATCAATGCATCAACGCCAGATTGGGCGGATTCCTGCCCATTTAGACGGTTTTGAATTTGATTGTGCAGGTAAAAATTGGTTTGGGCAGGCAGACAAAATTTGGGCTGGTTTGGGGTCAGTTTGGCAGTTTTCAAACATCAAAATGTTATAGTCCAATTGGTTAATAAACAGTGTTGTGTACTCGAGACTCGGTCTCAGACATATTTTAATGGTCTCGGTCTTGTCATGGACTCGTGTGCATTTTGACTCGTACTCGAACACATTAGGACTCGGACTTATTCCAGAGTGCGCTCGAGTCCCATTCAAAATATGTCATGATTACTACTGTATGTTAAAATTTCCAATGATTGCTGACTTTCTTGTGCGCAACTGTGCATGACTTGAGACTATAACATTCACGGCGCACAAATACAGCAGGACCCAGGTCAGATGTGATGTGGAGCCTTTAGCTCAACTATGTATTGAAAATGTCTGCCTTAACATCCCTAATTCAGTTTGCAAGAGCCACACAGAACTCGTGTGCAGTTATGTTATGTGAAAGAGCACTTACTGATTGTAATAATTGTAAGTCATAATTATAATAAAATTTTCTCTACACCACTATGTGGCCTTTTTACCATTACAGTGTACATGATTGGTCTTTGGTCTTTGGTCTCTGGTCTCGACTCGGACTCGACTATCTTTGGTCTCTGGTCTCGACTCGGACTCAACTATCTTTGGCCTCGGTCTCGACTCGGACTCGACTATCTTTGGTCTCTGGTCTCGACTCGGACTCGACTATCTTTGGTCTTTGGTCTCTGGTCTCGACTCGGACTCGACTATCTTTGGTCTCTGGTCTCGACTCGGACTCGACTATCTTTGGTCTTTGGTCTCTGGTCTCGACTCGGACTCGACTATCTTTGGTCTCTGGTCTCGACTCGGACTCGACTATCTTTGGCCTCGGTCTCGACTCGGACTCGACTATCTTTGGCCTCGGTCTCGACTCGGACTCGACTATCTTTGGCCTCGGTCTCGACTCGGACTCGACTATCTTTGGTCTCTAGTCTCGACTCGGACTCGACTATCTTTGGCCTCGGTCTCGACTCGGACTCGACTATCTTTGGCCTCGGTCTCGACTCGGACTCGACTATCTTTGGTCTCTGGTCTCGACTCGGACTCTACTATCTTTGGTCTCTGGTCTCGACTCGGACTCGACTATCTTTGGCCTCGGTCTCGACTCGGACTCGACTATCTTTGGCCTCGACTCGGACTCAACTATCTCTGGCCTCGGTCTCGACTCGGACTCGACTATCTTTGGTCTCAACTCGGACTCGGACTCGACTATCTTTGGCCTCGGTCTCGACTCGGACTCGACTATCTTTGGCCTCGGTCTCGACTCGGACTCGACTATCTTTGGTCTCTAGTCTCGACTCGGACTCGACTATGATTTACATGAATTACATGTTTTGGCTGTGGTGTGTGCATTAACGTGTTTTCAGATCCTTTATATTGGGCACTTTTTGCACTTAAATTGGCTTTTTCTTACTGTGTTGACATTAAAAATGATAGATGTGTTTTTCCAAGGGTTAAAGTTATCGGTTGGCTAGCATTTTGACAGTTTCCACCTGGACCTTTTAGTCATATTTGCTTATTATTTTGTCATCATTATTTTGCTCAAAGGAGATAAAAATGGTGCTTATCAACCTTTATTGGTATGGCAATAAATTCAAAATTCTAGCACATTATTTTGGCAGTTTTGGGTGGGTTTTTCTTGGAGTGAGAGCATGTTTTAGTGAGAGTTTGGATTGTAAATCGTCGACTTATTCTGGCAACACTGGTTGCCGCTCAATACCAAAGAGGCGCACTAGCGACTGGTGCCAAGGTGAATGTGCACGCTTTTCAGTGTGTGTGTCTTAAAGCACTTGAATGAATGATTGCCTGATCATAGGATAGGCCTACTGTACATGTGGACCATCCTCTGAATTAGTTCATAATTCATTTTAAATGCAGAACAGAAGTCTATTACATTTGGCAGAATTTGAATGGAAATGAAGAAAAAAAAAACAGGATTTTCGAGCAATTTTCAGCAACAATGGCCTGAGTTGGACTTCTTCTTTAAGTAACACTTTATTTTGAAGCTCCTAACAGAGATTCTGACTATAAATAACATTTCAACTGCATGTAAACTTACTAACCCAAACCCTAACACCTAACCCTAACCTAACAGTCTACTAATACTCTATTGAGAGTTAGATATCAACAATAAATAAGTAGCATTTGTTCATTTTTCAAGTGCAGACAAGAAGATAACATCACCATAGCCGTGTTTAATACTTTATTGAAATTATGAGCACTTTTAGAAAAATTATTCTAAAATTTAAATGATATATTAATAAAAATATATCAAATTAAAAGCATCATTAAAAAATGATTTCAAACCAGTTTCCCTAAACAAAAGGGGCAAATAAGGGTTGGTTGGACAAACAAGAGTCACGCTTTATTGTGATGGTCTCCTGCTAATTGTAAATTCTACTAACTAGTAATTTGCAACTACCTGTCAACAACTTTCATATGGTAACGGTTGGATCACCGTTCAGCGAATTTAAGACAGGCCATTACTGTAGTAGTGATGACTAAGAGCACAACAACGCCTTATTCTCTAGTCTCCATTGTTCATGAAAGTTGTATGATGTGCTTGATGGGGCATGAAATTATGCAAGAGAGTCAAGAGAAATCAATGTCTTCCTCTCAACTTTCCCATGTGAGTCACGGAGGATTTCTGTGCATTTTTAAATGATGACAGGTTTGGTCTGCCTTCTAGAAAGCATCTTACAGTCCTCAGATGAGAAATATTGGCCCAAAAAAAGTGAAATGTTAAGAATCTCCATTAATCTTGTGACAGCTCTGTGATTTCTTTTCAAGAATGAAATGTGTGTGTTTAATGAAAAAAACACGTGGCATGCTCAATTTGCAAGTGTGTTTTTGTGTTCAAAAACTGTCAGACTTTTTCCAGCACTCTCTTTCTGGATCTGTCAATGCTGGAGGCTTGAGATATTGTGTGGCTTTGTTGAATCTTTGCAGGACTTTGACACTTATTTTTTTTAAGTGTAGAGCTGATTTTTTTTTCCTCAGCAGATTCCAATGGCCATATAATAAAACTGTTATTTTTGCCTTTTCCATTTTAGCACTATTACTAATGACTGTTATTCTTCTCAGAAGACCTTTAAAGGCATTTTCAAAGGAAACTCTATATCATTTACAGCTTTTTCTCTCTGGACTTCTCACCACAGGGAAAAAAAATCCTCTTGAACATTAATTCAACTTCAACCAAAGAGGAAAAGTGCTTGTTATAGTTCAGGAGATTGTCTTGAACAGGACCACACCCCTAAATGCATTGAAGCATCTGCCATGTGATTGGTTGATTAGATCATTTTATTAATGAGAAATTGAAGAGGTGTTCCTAATAATCCTTTAGGTGAGTGTGTGTGTGTGTGTATATATATATATAGGACTTGTAAATTGTTTTTATTTTATTTTTTGTTTTAACTAGTTCATCTAAATGAACCTCCTGAATGAAATGACATTTCAATTCACATCCTAGTGATTTATATGTGAGAGAAGACATTTTATATTTTAGGAGAGCTTATTAGCTCAGCTCACTCAGCTGTAAAGCTGTTTGTGCAATACAGTGTAACAAAACTAGCTATGTAGCAATCGTGGGGAGCAAAAAAAGTAGCTCATTACTGGAAAAGCTACACAGTTTAAAAAAACTGTGAAGCTACTGTCATGGTACTTTAAAATATAGTCAAGTTAGTGGCACCCTACTTTTAGTTAGTTCACATTGAGTTGTTGTTGTTATATCTGGATATCTATATCTTTTGGGTCTTTTCTGTTCTCGTAATGTTTTTTTCTTAAACGGTAACTAGCTAAATGTGCTGTATGAGACATTGAATTAAACAATACGGGTGCACTAATGTGCATTAATTCATCCTTAACTAATGCACAGATAATCATGAGTTAATGTATAACTCATGAAGAACTAAACCATTAATTGATGATTACTGCATGAGCAACTTATAAAGAGTCAATATGATTAATAGATTAAGTAATACATGAATTGCTATTAATTCAATGTGTCATTGTGTATTAATTCCTTAATAACATATTTTCTTAACTAATAGTGTAAATTAATGTGTTAATTACCACAATTAGTCAAAGCTATGCACTTCAACTTCCAGTTGTCTGCTTTAATTAATCATTAGCGAATGATTTGCAAAGGTATCATTATGCTATGACTTTACTTGATGGGGCACATCATTATTAACTAGTCATTTAGTAATTGTAGTAATTTGCACATGAATTTGCACTAACAATGAAGTAATTAATCATGTATTAATGCATATTAGTGTACCTGTCATATTATCTGGAAGTTGAAATACAAGGCTTTGGCTCATTCTGGTAATTAACATATTAATTAATACTATTAGTTAAAAAAATGAGTTATTATGGAATTAATCCACAATTACATATTTATTTAATAACAATTCATGTATGAACTAATACATTAACCTGACAGGCTCTTAATTAGTTCCTAATGTGGTAATCATTAATGAATAGCTTAAATAATCATTAGTTACACATTAATTCAGTATTATCTGTGCATGAATTAATGCTCATTAGTGCACACGTATTGTAAAGTGTTACCAACATATTTGATATATTTGCTAATATACAGTGTCTCTGAGGTTTTAATGCAGGCGGATATGTCTATAGAGCAGATGGCAGGTGAACATAATCTCCCACATGCACCAGCTGAAGATTTTCAGCATGGGGTCACAGATCATGTTCAAGTTTGTCATGCGGGGATAGTTGTGAAATTTTGTAAGCAGATGGGCGTTTGGAAGTTTTCACATCAGAAATCTGCATTATATACATTTATGGCAATGCAGTCAGACATTTAATGCGATACATATCAAACATTTAAACTCATCATGGCAAAGGGGCTAAATAAAAACGACAAAAAGGACACAATTAATCACTTACAACAGTTGTGCACCTGCAATCTAGTTTAACCAGGTGCTAAATGTGCTGAAATAGTCATTCTGCATTGTGAGAATCACTATAATGCTCATTCTATGCAGCATCAAACAATTAAGTCCATCATGTGTTTTAATCACAAGAGGCATTTTTATTGATTATGGCAACGATTAAATAATGTTATATCCATCAAATAATGCCAAAGAAAATGGTTAAAGAACCGATTCAGATGGAGATAAAGTATGACAGGTCACAGTAGTTTCCAGCATATATCGTATCCAAGAATCTTGCTCTAAAGCTGGGACCGAGATGGCTGCATGTTGCCCACTTGGGACCCACCTAGTCCAATCCTGCATGAAATCCATCTGGGCACTTAACATGGGATGGGGCCATTATGGAGCCCGCAGACAATCCTATTTCATACCCATATGGGCCCCAGGTACAAATAACATATAAAAGACGTGTAAATAAACAGCACAATCCGTCCCCCTGTCAGCATACTAGTATTTACCCAGCAATCCCGACAGTCAGTACATCACGACCAATCAGACACTGTTGCGCTCCAGACCTTGATCGCATTACATATGTTCAGTTACACACCTAGGGCAGTATTCACAAATAATTTTATCTTACCACTAGGGACCTAAATCGCGCTAAAATATTTTATCTAGGAGTTTTCTCTTAAAAGTTATTCACAATTAGAGCCAGACCGATATATCGGCATTCCGATATTATCGTCCGATATTCGGCATTTTCCAAACTATCGGTATCGGAAGTTATAATGGCCGATAAATGAATATTTCAAAAATTAAAAAAATAAAAACGGACAAAAACACGCTTGAACCATGTCATGAGTGTTGGAGTTGTATAGTTTGTCCACCAGAGGGCACTCTACACCGTCCCTGTTGGCAACACTCGTTGAGTTGGTCACGAGACATACATTGCTTGAATAACAATTAAAAGAACAACCCCACTATCATGTCCAGTTTTGCTGCTGTTAAGTAAGCCGAGAGTGAAGCGGAATTAGTAATAATTACGTTACGTTGTTACAGTGTAGTTGACTGACTGTCCTTTTAACTTTTGACAATGTGACTGAAGTATTTCTTTACTAGCGTGTGACAGTTATAGCAATGAGACGTATCATCTCTCCTTGGCCTGTTATATTGAAAATGTATGTTTTACACTTTGAAGTATGACGTCATCCATTGCTAAATTATGGCTCATCATAGACTAGCTAACCACAAAACTAGCTAATGCCACTATCATCAGTCTGTTCTGTTGTGACAATAAAAGAAAAAAGTTTCTTTTTAAAATGCATGATCATAATATTTTAGTTAAAACTCATAAATAACTACAAATAACAAATAATGTTAAGGAAATCTGTTAATGTTTTGTTGCGCGTTTCGGAAAAAAAAAAAATATCGGCCGATATATATCGGGATATCGGATTTCAAAACCAAAAATATTTGTATCGGTATCGGCCTTCAAAATCCTTCATCGGTCGGGCTCTAGGCTTTTCAAATCTACTATTTGTAAGGAAAAATGACAGCTCCTAAACTAAGAGTGAGTCTTCGTTGCTATGAATGACGTCAATTCTCATCCACGAGCTTCCTCGCAATGATCAAGGTGATTGGTTGTTAGATGACAGGGCCATGATGCGGAACATAACACGGAGGCAACAAATCATGGAATTACAACATCTAAAGACGTGTCTCCTACACAAAATAATAATAGTAATGTCATCGAAATGCATATGTTTGTGCAGGCCCCAGTGAAGTGTAATTCTAAAAAAGCTGAAAAAGGCCTAATAATGAAAAACGACACTTGCCTTAACACTAGCTTGTTAATTGACATCCTATTAACCTAAATAGACTACTTAAAGGATTAGTTCACTTTTGAAAAAACTTTTGCTGATAATTTACTCGCCCCCATGTCATCCAAGATGTCCATGTCTTTCTTTCCTCAGTCGAAAAGAAATTTAGGTTTTTGATGAAAACATTCCAGGATTTTTCTCCATATAATGGACTTCAATGGGAACCGGATGGTTCAAGGTCCAAAAGACAGTTAATAACTGTTTCAGATGCAGCTTCAAATGTCTTTAAACGATATCAGACGATGAATAAGGGTCTTATCATGCGAAACGATCGGTTATTTCAAAACTTATTCCAAAAATGTAACTTTTCTAAGGACAAATGCTAGCCTTGCTATATTCTCTGAGGCGCGTTTGTAACGTCACGTAATACGTAATTACATTCAAAAGGTCACGGGCGACGTAGCCGGAAGTACAGAATCAAAATCGTCCGACATCGTTGTTTTTCCTTTTAATTCCTTTTTTTGTAAACGGCTTTTGAGCTAGTTTGCACGTTCAACCTTTGCGTTCAACTTGTAAACACTGACTCTGTACTTTCGGCTACGTCGCCCGTGACCTTTTGAACGTAATTACGTATTACGTGACGTTGCAAACGCGCCTCACAGAATAGAGCAAGTCTAGCATTTGTCCTTAGAAAAGTTAAGTTTTGAAATAACCGATCGTTTCGCATGATAAGACCCTTATTCATCGTCTGATATCGTTTAAAGACATTTGAAGCTGCATCTGAAACAGTTATTAACTGTCTTTTGGACCTTGAACCATCCGGTTCCCATTGAAGTCCATTATATGGAGAAAAATCCTGGAATGTTTTCATCAAAAACCTAAATTTCTTTTCGACTGAGGAAAGAAAGACATGGACATCTTGGATGACATGGGGGCGAGTAAATTATCAGCAAAAGTTTTTTCAAAAGTGAACTAATCCTTTAAAGCAAGTAAATGTTGCTCTTATTGAAGTATTAGTTCAATGAAGGTGGATTATGAACTCGCCAAAACAGGAAAGAAAGCCCAACTGGACGCAGGATCAGTTACTGCTGCTGGCCCAGTTGGTTCTGAAAAAAAAAAAAACATAATAAACTTGTGTCGCAGACCCTTGTGAGGCGGTGGCATATGCTTCTTAGTGAGTTAGGAGTCTTCTCGACTTCTTTTAAGCTGTCCCAGACTCGGGTGCTACTTTTACGGCTAAAATGCTTCGTAATTTACTCTTAGTGAAAAAAAATGAGGAGTCCTAAAGTTAGGAGTGACACGCCCATTATTTTTAGGAGTTGCCAGGAGCTACTTTTCTTTGTGAATACGGCCCCTGGACTGATTCTTGAATAAACACTAGGACAAGCTCTTAGAGTGATTCTGAAAGTAATTTAGTTTTTTTTTACCTCTATGAACTTTTAGATAACAATGATATTGAATTTTAGGTGAGGAGAAAAGAAGCAGAGGGAAGCATCAAGGTTTAGAATCGCACTTCTGTCTCCAAGCTCAACACATCAACCCTTATCTAAAGCAACAGAATTATCAGCATTCAAAAAACAGCTTCATTGTGTTTCCGAGAAAGCTGTCAGTGTGCATCATTCAGCTCTATTAAGGGTGAAAAGAGATGGTAAGCACAGACAGGCACTTGGAAATTGGAAAATTACCACAATGTTAAAGGGATAGTTCACCAAGAAATTTAAATGTCATTCCAAACCTGTATTTTTCTCTTCTTTGGAACGCAAAGAAAGACATCGTGAAGAATGTGTCCACTGTTTTACTCTATATAATGAAAGTCAATAGGGTCAAAAAAAAAAAAATGTGAGGACTTCTAATGTGTGGACAGACAAAAATAGATTTAAAGGAGTTTTGCTGATAATTTACTCACTCCCATGTCATCCAAGATGTCCATGTTTTTCTTTCTTCAGTCGAAAACAAATAAGGTTTTTGATGAAAACATTCCTGGATTTTCTCCATATATTGGGCTTCATTGGGGACCAAACGGTTCAAGGTCCACGGTTTATTGTGCTTAATAACATTAGGGATACGAAACGTATTTAACAGTCATGGGCTCAGTGGTATCTTTTAAAACCTGTGACTTGTTGAAGTATTAAAATCATTCAGTTATAACAAGCCGTCGTGATGTACAGTATATATAGTACACACAGTATATCGCAATATAGTAGGATAATTTCAATATCCTGCAGCCCTGTATTGAAGTCATACAAGATAGCTCAGTGTGGCAAACAGATGAAAATTTGTATTTGATTGTGTATCCGTGACTGAATATCCATTGCAAGGGGGGATTCGAATGTATTGTAACAGCAGGAGCACACAGACAGGTCAAACAGTCAGTCGGCCACATTGACCAGATGCACAGTGTGTGCTTTTTACACATCAGCATGCAGTTTGAACCGGCCTTTTCTCTGAATACCACTTCCAAGCAAGAGGAAAGGAAAAGATTTATGAAGCCAGCTTGCAGGATGCAGCCGTGGAGGTCTATAATTAAAGAGATGAAGTTGTTTCTCTCTGACGTTGCACTACTGTCTGTGGGTTAGACGGGCCGTGACATGTGTGCTTATGTTTTAAGAGGTTAAGGCTTGCAGTGCCATTGGAGCCACAGGTAAAACATTATTATCAAGTGGATTTGGAGAAGAACATGCTGCGGGTCAAAACACGGTGTCGGCCGCCAGAGATGTGAAACTTTACCTGAGGCAAAGCTGAAAGATCTCTATATCCGTCTCTGTTGGACCATGCTCTTCCTCTACCCTAGGGGGATAGAAAAATATGCACTTTCTTATCACAGAATGCAGAAACGTAATAACTACTGAGCTGGATTGGAAGCAGATTCAATTAATTATACGAAACACATGAACGTATTAACATACAAATTAGAGCTAGAAGGCAGAATTCATAATTCTAACATGGAGGCCCAATCGTTTTCATTAGAAAAATCAGTCTTATGAACACGTGCATTGGAACAGCACTTCATTTTGTTACTAATACACACATGTACTTACTATAGTAATAACAGTAACTTATGCATAAGTAACTAACCCTAAACCAAAACCGGTGGCACTTTATTTTACAGTCCTATTCCCCATGTAAATACTATGTTCTTACTATGTATCTTATTATGCAAAAAAGAGCCATAAGGATGATTCATGGTGTTGGTTATAGAGATCACACAAATGTATTATTTTTAAAATCCAAGACGTTGAAATTTACTGATCTGGTTTATGTTCAAACAGCACAAATAATGTATAAAGCAAAAAATAACCTACTCCCTGGTAATATTCAACAACTGTTTTTTACAACACAGTCTCATGAAGATGCGTATCTATACCACGAGTGTCATTTCTCGTGGCATTTATACGCCAAAAGTGTTTTTTTCGTGTATATGGTACGCACTAAAAAACCCTGGGTTAGGTTTAGGGGGGAGGGGGGTGGGGAGTTCGTGCGTATTATACGCAAAAAAGTGCGTATCATATGTACGCGAAAATCGCGTGCCAAATACACGCAAAAACTGTTTTTGGCGTATAAATGCCACGAGAAATGACTTTCGTGCCATAGACACGAACTTTCATGAGATCGGGCTGGTTTTTTAATAGAGAAGGGAGATATAATATTAGGGGTGAGAGCAACTTTAAACAATTATGTTTACGTACAACATTAAAAAGTTTTTGTGTTTCGATATGTGGAGTGAAGTTGTGGAACAGATTAAGTTCAGTACTTAAACAATGCCCAAGTATGACTCAGTTTAAAAAGCATTGTAAAAATATGATATTTGAAAGGTATAGAGAGGATGAAGATTATTAGTTAGGTGATAGTTTATTTATATATTTTTCTCTCTCTTATTATTATTATTAGTTTTTATTTATTTTCTCTTATGTAATTTTTTTTTTTTTTTTTTGAAGATGTATATACACATAGGTAGATATGTATGTTGTTTTTGTTTTTGGTGTTTAGAGACAAATAGATCAAAATATTCGGACTTCCTACTCCTTTTCGGACATGTATAAGTTAAAAAAAAAAAAATTGTTGTTTTTTTTTCTTTCTTTTTTTTCTTTTTTTTATGTATTGTTTGTTTTTTGTTTTCTACATGTTCGAAATAAAAACTTTTCATTCATTCATTCATTCATTCATTATAGTAATTACAATAACCCTGAACCTTCATCTAAGCCTAACCTTAACCTACAGTATGTAGCAACCCGATCACACTAAATGCGTCTCTATACGCCTTATTCACGGCAGCGCCATCTTTGATTTTTAATGAGAATGAAAGTGAGGCTGTGAGGGATAGACTTGCATGTCTTCAATGGGCTGTACTGTTATTTAATGTGTTTTCGGATTGTTCTGCTCATGAAACACTGGAAAAATATCTTTCCAAGAAATGCCAGTTGACAAAAAACTCCCGACAATGTAAGCTGTGTAAAATTGTAAGTAATCTAGCCGCTTTATTCAGCTTTTTACAGCGGATGCCATTGGAAACACGGTAAGTCTATCCCTCACAGCCTCACTTTCATACCTGTCATGGCGCTGCTCTGAATAAGGTCCATAGCACGCAGTGTGTTTATCGTGCAATCTATACGCCAAAATGAGTTTTAACGTCCATAGGATACGCATGGGTTGGTTAGGGTAGGTTGTGGGGTGCGCAAATGAATTGCGTAGCCTATCAAATGCACGCGAATACTCAGCCCGTTCTCATCCTTTAACGTCATATAGATCGCTATATGCAAAAACGGCGCTATACTACGCACATGGCACCCGTTATCGTTAATATAACACGCGAACCCAAGACGTTATAAATCCTTTAGCGTGAATATGACACGCACACCCTACCCCACACCTAAACTTAGCCCTCACAGCGCGTGTTATATTAACGATAACGGGTGCCATGTGCGTAGTATAGCGCCGTTTTTGCATATAGCGTTGTATATGACGTTAAAGGATGAGAATGCGTTGGAATACTGCATATCACATGCACGTAAAAACTCATTTCCGCGTATAAATTGCACGATAAAACACTATGGGCCCTATCTTGCACCCGGCGCAAATGACTTTATACATTAACGCTTTTATCATTCCTATTTTGCACCAGCGCAAAGCGGGATTTTCCCTCCAATCATCAATCATGTCGATCATGTCACTGAGTCATTTGTCAGTGATCAACTATGCTTATCATATTATATGTAGTTGATCATATGAGTCATTTGTAGTGAATCAGAGTAGTTGTGTTGTATTTCTGTTTTTGAGTGCAAAAAAAAAAATGATTTGATAATTTAACAATACTAATTTAGTTTTTAATTAATTCTAAGTAAGGGATTATGGTAAGTAGTATGCAACAATGCAATAGTAAAGTTAAAGTGATCAGCATTTACTTGGGTGTTTAATAGATGTACTGATGAAGGGAAACTCAATAGCTCAGCTCCAGCCAGATCAGTGGGATTACTGGAAAGAGCAGTAATGAAAACATAAAGTCTAAAAAGGCATTACACAGGTTGAGGTTTCCATGGTGACCATGAATGTACTTGGAGAGGTGAAATGGTCGGGTTCATTCAGTCTCCTGATTAGAACATTTCTTTCAAAATGCAACAGGGGAAATTGTATGTTTTGACGTAGTGGTTATGTGTTTTTCCTGCCAATGCTCTTTGGCTCTCGCTTTCAGGGCATTCTGGGCCTGATTGATTGCACTCTGTAAACTATCTACGAGGAACAATTCGTTTAATCGATGGTTCTTAGAGATTGACAGTAGAATTTTAATAAGAACACACCAATGCGGTTTCCCTCAAGCGTTATACTTATTTACTCACCATCATGGCATCCTCTGTCATGGCATACTATAGGATTTTGAAGAAGTAAACCCTCTCGTACTTGCAATTTAAGCTTCAAAAATGATGCAATACTTATACCAAGCAGCATTAACTCTTCCCTCGCCAGCGTTTTTATTAAAGGTTGCCAGCCAAAACCAGCATTTTTGATAATATCACAAAACTATGCATGGCCTCCAACAATCGCACAACACAATGTTAAAAAAATATACGATTAATTAAGTTTGTTTTTATAATGCTATTTTCAACTTATTTTATAAGTTATACAAGATTCAACTTTGTTTAAGTCAGTTTAATGTCATTTAAGTTGAAGTAACTTGAACATCCAAGTTTTTTGTTTTTTTTAACAGTGTGTAATGTGTACACAAGGCATCATCACTTTTTTCTGCTTTTTTGTTGCATGTGTTTTGATCAGGAGATTCTGTACTCTTTCAGATGATGCCTATAGCGCCCTCTACCGTATAACAATAAAAACACAAAAAAGTGGAGAAAGAGTTAAAGTGGTCCAAATAACTACACAGTCCCCTAATGCTGAGAGGAACCGACTACATTTATGTAATTATTCATGAGAATTTTTTAAATATGACCCAGCTCTACCTGTTACATTAGATATGTAGTGATTCTTTTTATTCTCATGATTCACTCACGACTTGGAGTGAACAGTCATATGTTCATTGAAAAGTCCTTTGTGCCTAGGATGGCCATGTCTGTAACACTATATATAATAATCCCAAACCTATAAAAAGTGTCAGAAATGTACTTTTGCTTTTTATAAGAGGTGGGATTTGCCCCCTTAAATTGATTTACAATTGAAGCTGTGAGGCAAAGAAACACACAAGATAAGAGTAGAGAACTCTATCCATCTTGTTTACTCTTTCACTTCCGTTCTCAAACACATACGTCATCACACGATGCTTCACAATAGAGTCACAAATAATTCACGCATCAACATAACACAATGGACTTTTTTAGCTTCACAAAGGCCAACTTTTCTACATATTTTAACGGACAAAAACGCACTGCAGAATGGCACGGAAACTATTAAAAAAGTGGCATTTTGATGCATTACAGTACACAGACTGTGTATTGCAACACCCTTATGGACAATTTTTACCCTTATGGAGCCCCATTCAGTGTAGTTTTGTGGTTTCTTGTTTTTTTCTATCCTTTTGGGGCCTCTTGGGAGAGTCACAGGTGTTTGGAATGGCATGATGAAAATAAATGAAGTTTTGGGTGAACTGTGCCTTTTTTCACTTCCCAAACTGTAAAACAAGATATTACACCATCCGCAGTTTAAACTCAGCTTGTTATTGGAATGACAATTTTCCAACAAACAGCGTGAGCCAAACACGCTTTACTGATGCCCATCCACCCCCTTCCACTTAGAACAGAAACTTTCACAACGCTGTCAAGGGATTGCTTAGGAAGGTTGCCGCGGTTCTTTGATGCCGCCGCAGGATTCCATTAAAGATGTGCAGTATGAGACAATGACAGGCTTTCAGAAGCGCACTTCACATTGTGGTATAGTGTTGGCGAGAAACAAAGAGACAGAAGGAAAGAAGAGCGACAGAGTGAGGACTGTTAAAAAGGGGCATGTTTAATGAAGTCCCAAAACAAAGAGGTATACACACTCCAAAAGAGCATGTGTGATAACTGCAGGGCTTTGTTTTTACGATTTTCCATGGAAATGTGTAGCACAATCTGCACATAAACATGTTGATGACAATAGATTATATACCGCATTTTTCACACTCGAAGCAATCTTAACAGGGTTATTGTGTTTAGCATCTTTTAGGAGCTCAATAATTTTACGGCAATTTCCCAGGATCAACTCGTTGTGTGAAAGGGGCTTACCTGGATGATGCAATGGCAGACCAAGAGCACAATAATGCCCTCCACACACCCGCTAACATTGAGAGGAGATGAAGACTGATGAAACCAACAAGTTAGTGGCTTTTTTACATATTAGGACCTACATATTAGGGCATTAGGACCCATACTGTACAAAAAGATCATGATTTGGTGCAAAGCAAACACAGCAGAAAACATTTTGTACTTAGTTTAACTATAAAAATGTTAAGCATATTCTACAGTACATTATTACAAGCATGTAAGTTTGTTGTATTTAGAAAAAAGCTTAAAATGAAGTAGAATTGACTTGACTTCATGGCACTGGTGTTCCCTGCATGCATAGAGGCATACATAATTAATAAGATTGTATTTTGCCAGTTATTTTTACACTGTTTTTGTTTAGTGAGATGTTTTGCCTTGCCTGGAGTTCATCTTCTAATGTGGATAATTTATTCGGGTTCAAAAATTATACATTGATTATAACTGTTTTGTGTGTTGAGTGTGTGCAGCCGAATCTCTTGTTTGTTCAATTTATAAAGTCATAATATCTCACAGATGAGAAGCTTTCTTATAGATCTTTATTGCCTAGTATCCTTTCACATACAAGGAATTTGTCTTGGTGACAGAACAGACAGAATAAAAGTGACAAGACAGATGACACAAATAAGTAATAAAAAAATGATTTTTTTTTTTACCAAATTTTATACCAAAAAATTTTATACCAAAATTATATATTTACTATGGCACTATGACACTATGGCACAACTACAGTATGCTGAGGATCAAAATCATGCTCTGATGAATATTGTCATTGAGTGGTAAAAGTTGCTGTGGAATCCCTCAAAGTCCATTAAAAATGTAGCCTAAGATTGTTGAAGAACCTATTCTAGCAAGAACCCTTGAGTATTGGCATGGACTACGTTGAAAATGCATCTTGCAAGAATGGATTGCTGATATATGTCGACTTCTGTTGCTATTTGTGGGAGACAGACATGCCTGCTCTGTCATTCAGTGTCAGTCCGCAGCATACTGAGATGAAAGTCTGTTGAGGCGTACAGTGGTTTAATCAGAGATTTGGAGTTTGATGTTGAAAGCAGAGGCCACTAATGGATTCAATAGATGTAGAGTCTCCAGAGAGAGGACTTTGAGCAGCAGGGATTACATGAAAAACCACCATCTTAGTTCAGTATAGCCATATAAACCCTCTTGTGATGAGGGCAATGCATGCATGGCAAGAAGTCAGAAGAATCCATTTGAGACCATTTTACAACATCAAAGAAGAAAAATATCTTTATTTTGATTGATATGTCTTTTTTTAGTCTTCAAAGTATGTTTCTGAATAGCAAATACCCTTGTTCTCCATAATAATCAGCCACTATACGTGCTTTTTTTAGATGTATTCACACCAAACTTTAATTCAAACCCTTTAAAGCTGCAGTCCATAACTTTTTGGGGTTAAAAATCATCCAAAATACATTTTTGAGCAAGTGCATTACCAGCCAGTGTTCAAAACTCTCTGCTTGCCGTAGCTCGATTCAAAATGGTAAGCTTGTAATAATGTTTTTAATTCCAGTGGTACTGGTGGATTTCCTAGTCTCGTCTAGTATAAGCTATATTGAGTCATTAACGTCACATCTGTACACATAAAGAAGGAATCTCGCTAGTATAAGCTATATTGAGTCATTAACGTCACATCTGTACACAAAGAAGAGTCTCGTCTAGTATAAGCTATATTCAGTCATTAAAGTCACATCTGTACACATAAAGAAGAGTCTCGGCTTGTATAAGCTATATTGAGTCATTAACGTCACATCTGTACACATAAAGAAGAGTCTCGGCTAGTATAAGCTATATTGAGTCATTAACGTCACATCTTCACACATAAAGAAGAGTCTCGGTTATATTGAGTCATTAACGTCACATCTGTACACATAAAGAAGAGTCTAGTATAAGCTATATTGAGTCATTAACGTCACATCTGTACACATAAAGAAGAGTCTCGGCTAGTATAAGCTATATTGAGTCATTAACGTCACATCTGTACACATAAAGAAGAGTCTCGGCTAGTATAAGCTAATATTGAGTCATTAACGTCACATCTGTACACATAAAGAAGAGTCTTGGCTAGTATAAGTTATATTTAGACATTAACGTCACATCTGTACACATAAAGAAGGAATCTCGCTAGTATAAGCTATATTGAGTCATTAACGTCACATCTGTACACAAAGAAGAGTCTCGTCTAGTATCAGCTATATTGAGTCATTAACGTCACATCTGTACACATAAAGAAGAGTCTCGGCTAGTATAAGCTATATTGAGTCATTAACATCACATCTGTACACATAAAGAAGAGTCTCGGCTAGTATAAGCTAATATTGAGTCATTAACGTCACATCTGTACACATAAAGAAGAGTCTTGGCTAGTATAAGTTATATTTAGACATTAACGTCACATCTGTACACATAAAGAAGGAGTCTCGCTAGTATAAGCTATATTGAGTCATTAACGTCACATCTGTACACAAAGAAGAGTCTCGTCTAGTATCAGCTATATTGAGTCATTAACGTCACATCTGTACACATAAAGAAGAGTCTCGGCTAGTATAAGCTATATTGAGTCATTAACGTCACATCTGTACACATAAAGAAGAGTCTCGGTTATTGAGTCGTTAACATCACATCTGTACACATAAAGAAGAGTCTCGTCTAGTATAAGCTATATTGAGTCATTAACGTCACATCTGTACACATAAAGAAGAGTCTCGGCTAGTATAAGCTATATTGAGTCACTAACGTCACATCTGTACACATAAAGAAGAGTCTCGGCTAGTATAAGCTATATTGAGTCATTAACGTCACATCTGTACACATAAAGAAGAGTCTCGTCTAGTATAAGCTATATTGAGTCATTAACGTCACATCTGTACACATAAAGAAGAGTCTCGGCTAGTATAAGCTATATTGAGTCACTAACGTCACATCTGTACACATAAAGAAGAGTCTCGGCTATATTGAATCATTAACGTCACATCTGTACGCATAAAGAAGAGTCTTGGCTAGGCTATATCGCGTGTGAGGATGTTGAAGGAGGAGATTTCTAGACTTTTCTCACAGCACTTGATATAATTAAATTTATTAATTTGATGGCGGATCCAGAGAGGTTGAACCCTATTTTAACGATCTGAAACGCAAGCAGCAAAGCGCAAGTAACTTTGTGGCCGGAACTCGGCGCTGTTGCTATTTTCCTGTCGGGATGCTAGTGTGCGGCTCCAAACTCAACAACTCTTTTTGAATGAATCAGTTGACTCTCTTTTCTCTGCACGCAGGGTGATTGGTTTAATGGTGAGTGCCAATACAGGGAGTGATGACATCAAGCCGACACCTGCTCTGATAAATTTGAGATTGTAAAGGGGAATTTTCTCTTTCATGTCATACAGTATTGCAGGGAGATCTCCCTCCTACGCCGGGTACGTACAGAATGATGACACCAAATATGAAAAGCTCTTTGAATAAGGAACATTATGAAAAGGAATAAGAGATGAAGACTTAGCATGGGTCCTGTAGAAACCTCCTAGTAATTAGATCAAGGTAGATGCGGTTGTGCATTCCAGCTCCACTGGAGCAACGTGACCCCCGCAATCAGTTAGGAAAGTGATATGATGTGTACAGTTGAATGTTAACGTGACTTTGTTCGGAGAAAAGGAGCAAATGCAGTCCAGATACAGGAGACAGAGGTCAAAGGATAATGGATTTTGCAGATAACGACAAATAAATTGGATCTCATTTCAGATTAGCGTCTAGGTTTTAAAATCAATATATTCTATGAACATAACTGTTACGTCCCTCTGCTATTTTTCTAGGGATTAAGGAAGCAACATTCATAATAATAATAATAATAGTGTGTGCATCTTCAAAGTGCCGGACAGAACAAGAAAAATAAAACGTACTCGCCAGAACTCAGCTCAAAAAGGATTTATTAATCCTCATTGCCATTTTTAAGAAAGTGTGTTTGCCACAGGTACAAACAATATAAGAACAATAACAAACATAACATTTAACAAATACTTAAAGTGGGAAAAGTGAGCACGAGAGATACCCAAATCAAAGAAATCAATAAAACAAAAACGAATTATCTAAAGGTTAAATTTAACTAAACTAACTACCAAACACAAAATGTAGAAAGTAATAATCTTCGGCGTCAAGACGCTCTAACTAAAACTATACTAACTACATAACAAAACTTACAAAGTGGGCATTCTCCTGAACTAGTGTGTCTAACACAATCAACAATCCTAAGTGCAAAGTGTATGTCGCGTGACCTACTAACCTGCTCTCTTCCCAGCTTTACACACTCCGTGTAAAGTCATCAGGTTGACATTATAATCTCAAAACACTAGGCAACAATAAACAGCAACTGAAATGTTAGACACACACACAAAAAAATGTAGAAAGTAAATCAAACAAGCGAACAAACAAAAGTGAGCAAACAGCTGGTCAACATTTGAGTGAGCGCGGTCTTTAACTGCAGTGGTGAGATGTGATTGGAGGAGGCGGACCAAAACGTCACCGTCAGAATGGAGATTGACAGCAGATTGATCCAACGGACACCTGAAACACACACACTACAACAACAACACACCCACATCCATATTGCAACACTTAAATACGTACGAGTACGTAACAATAACAGAAAAAAATAGCCATGTTTTATCCATAGACGGTATAAAAAGTGGACAGAGCCATCTCATTGGAACTCAATTGAGACTAGTGAAGCACATTTTTAGCTTGACGACGTAGATGTGACGTGAGCAACCCGTCTGTCTTCTAGTGGCTGTGGCATGAGAAATCTGAATCATTCCCTTCCAAAACTTGCAGAGGCGGAGAGTGTGAGTAGGAGCTGTCCATGAGCAGGAGAAACTTTTGCTAGTTATTCTGATTGATTATTTTGTCATTTTGCCTCCATGTTTCCCCGATTGCTCGCGATTTTCTCCTCCTGTCCATACGGTAATCTCTCTACTGTGTGACAGAGAGTCGCGTGGGTATGACGCAATCATTAGCCTACTTTTCCACAAAAAAAAAACTGCTTCTACGTGGCCATAACATAAGCTTTGAGGTCGTGTTTCTTTAGAAATAAATAATGGACAAATGGAGTCTTCAAACGCCTCAGATGTAAAGTTATTCGCTGTCAAAGTCACGCCAAAATGAATGGGAGTCAATGGAAATGCTAACTCAAGTGAAGTTCTGCTACAAAATGGCGGCACCCGGCCGGCTTCAACTTCCGGTCGATGGATTACCCCCTTGGTTTTATCATGATAAAGCACAGCTATTGACCAATCAGAATCAAGGATTGGAACTAGCCATTATAATTCCAAATAGTTATAGTTCCCGCTTGCTGCAGACTAAAAAAAAAACATTATTGGCAGAAAATGATCTTTGAAATGATCAAAGCTATCCTGTAACATGTGATGTAAGCAATTGACTTTAAAAAAAAAATTAACTAGATGTGTTTTGCATCTTCAGATGTCTCATCAAAAAATCTGTGTGTTCTAGCTTGAGATTCTAGTGTTGTGTTTGCGCCGGGTGTCATCTACTAAAAAGACTGTTTTAATATTTGAGTCAACAGCCCTAATGGTGAATGCATTCATGATTATTTGCTCTTAGGAAGAACGGAATAAATATTGTTTCTGTCCCGATTAAAATTTCATCTTGGCATGTGGCTGATTAGCAACTGTTGTTTCACCAATTGGTCCCTCTTTTAATAGCTAAGTATTAATTTACCACAACACCAGAGAATATTTTATTCATACAAGAGAGAAACTGAACTGAGCCTAATGTGACAGACAAAGATCCTTACGCCGCCTTCACACTGGCAGTTGAAATCAGCTCCGATGCGGCTGCGAAACGACCGGAAGTCATTCATTTCCTATGGAGATTCGCAGACCGCATGGGTCCGAAACGGGTCCGACCGAGTGCGGTGCGAAGAAAATCGTGTCCGTTGGTCATCCGGATGCGTTCAAAAATTTGAACTCGTGCGAAAAGCTACGGACGGTTCCTATCCGACAATTCCAGCGGAAGTTGAGCGTTGCTATGGTACTGATAAACAAACCTGAATTATTAACTTTTAATAAAATAAATAATGATTTTATAACGATAAATTGTCACGTCATTTTTTATTTTCATGACTTTCTAACGTTTATAAGGGCAGTTAATACAATTAAATTGAAGGTAGACATTGAACTATTGACCACTATATCACATTTTTTAGCCGACCTGACATGTCAACGTCCTGAGCAACTTTCCTCACGCAGCATAACCCTCATCAGAGAGATCATACAGAACTGACAGAATCAAACTTTAATCTCTCCGCCATTTTTGTTCTACCCGCGTCCGACGCTTTTCACTGTGTAGTACGACGTCCGTTGGGAACGTATTGCGTATTACGGAGCTGATTTCCACTGCCAGTGTGAAGGCGGCGTAAGGTAAAGATGTGGTGATAATTAGTATTGGAAGTTACATACCCAGCATTTCAAACAACCAAGTGTTGTCCTTGTAGGGTTCACTGCACAGCATTGCACACAATAGGGAACTTGTCAGCTCCTGTTGCCTTGGAAACAAAATAAACACTGCAAGGACTAAATCTGGCTTGAGGAGGTTAACTCGGGATATAGGAAGCGGAAAAAACATGAACATGTGGATCTTGCACAACAGATGATATTTTACGGTACACATTTCTTTGCAAATTACCTGTTTACTGTGTTCCCCCGCTATTAGTCACTGTCCACACGGCTCTTTTATAAATGGTCAGGGATTGCTATAATCAGTGAAGTGGTCTAGTCTTTCCCAGAGTTATAATTTGTTTTCAGTCATACGTAGTTAAACTCATGCACATGCTCGTTCTCACCCAGATATGGGACATTAGTCCACCGCCACACGTGTCTCCCCTCATTGGGCGCAATAAGGTCACTTCGCCCTCTCTGGTTTTGCCCTATTATGTCCGAGTGTTACAGTCAGAGGACGCCGAGAAAAGCAGCAAGGCTGAACATGAGCACACACGAGAATCGGCACGGACAGCTTCACGCCACTCAGCCTCAAACACACCTCAGACACAGCGTCCTGATTACACAGGACGACAAATATCACAGATATCACTCTATCTTCCACTTCCGCAACACACATGGGAACAGCTAACGCTAGCACAAGGGTCGGAAACCTTAAAAAACGAGTGCCACCGTTGGCACACAAAAGGGCAAACACTGGCATAAGAAGGGGGAAAGTGAGACATAGTTGAATGTATTGTTCAAAAGTTTGGGGTAAGAAAGTTATTCTTAGTTTTTTGAAAGAAGTCTTATATTCACCAAGGCTGCATTTATTAAAAACCATAATATTGTGGAAACGTATTACAATTTAATTTGAATATTGACAAAATTTGATGAACGTTTAAATAACTTAAAAGGAATCTTATGTGAGCTCAGTATTTGCATAAAACATTACATGGTTAATGATTTTTTAGAATGATAATCTGACCCTTACTGATATAAATCACATGAGATATTGCAATTCAAATGCATCTGATGCTTTTTCTCCATGTGGCAACAAATGTGTGGAATATTCCTCACTTTAAGCCACCAAACCATAAATCTGGCAAAAACTGACCTGTGCTCCAATGGCTCGTGCGAGTTAATGGATCCGCTGACCTGTGGGTCATCTGGGTAGCGCTAAAGCACTTTGGTCTCTTTTTTTGTAGCTTTTTGCTCTCCAAACAACACTGTGTATAAATGATGGGAAGCTACTCCATGTCTAAAAGGTATCTGGCACCCGCACTGCTGCAAAGAGAGCGTCTTTTCTTTTGCAATTAGCTATGATATGAACAATTATGGAGTCGCAGTTTGTGTTGGGGTTCATGAGTGTAAATAATCCAATTGCACAACAACAGTGAGCTCAGTGCTGCAGTGAAAACAACAGCAACAGAAAATGCCACTGAAAGGACGAATGACCTGCAGAGATAAACATGGTGGCAATTAGCTCTGTAAACCGATATCATTCATTGTATGTAATAAAAAATTACGGGTTTTTGTTAATGATCATGTTTTATAATGTTACTTTGGCAGTTTTTTTTTGTCTCCATCAATTCCCATCGAAACAGCTTAGTGAAGAAAGGAAATGTTTAAAAGGACCAATATTTCATATTTAACTCTCTCAGGATTGATTCAGTCTGCATAACCCATACAGCAGATTCCAGTTATTGCAATTAGTCTGCTGGGAGAGCGTCTGCCTAGTGAACAGCAATATTTCTACAAAAAGGCCAGTTGTTATGAGAGAGAAATGTGATTTATCCTCATACGCCCAACGATGGTCAAGAAGCTGTTCTATTTTTAGTGTTAGCCACAGTAACTCATCAGTATAAACACTGCAATCTGACATCTTTTAAAGGCCCATTGAAATCAAAATTTAGTTTTAGTTTTTTACAATATTTATTAGCGGATCTCATTAAATGGCAACTTAAACCCATGTACTATTGAAATTGATTTCTGGACATAGTTGTGTTATTTTTTGCGTAAAGTGTTCATGTACATCTTAGCATTGAATAGCAAATGATATCCATCCATGAGATCTTAAAGGATTAGTTCACTTTTGAAAAAACTTTTGCTGATAATTTACTCGCCCCCATGTCATCCAAGATGTCCATGTCTTTTTTCCTTTCAGTCGAAAAGAAATTTAGGTTTTTGATGAAAACATTCCAGGATTTTTCTCCATATAATGGACTTCAATGGGAACTGGATGGTTCAAGGTCCAAAAGACAGTTAATAACTGTTTCAGATGCAGCTTCAAATGACTTTAAACGACACCAGACGATGAATAAGGGTCTTATCATGCGAAACGATCGGTTATTTCAAAACTTATTCCAAAAATGTAACTTTTCTAAGGACAAATGCTAGCCTTGCTCTATTCTCTGAGGCGTGTTTGTAACGTCACGTAATACGTAATTACGTTCAAAAGGTCACGGGCGACGTAGCCGGAAGTACAGAATCAAAATCGTCCGACATCGTTGTTTTTCCTTTTAATTCCTTTTTTTGTAAACGGCGTTTGAGCTAGTTTGCACGTTCAACCTATGCGTTCAACTTGTAAACACTGACTCTGTACTTTCGGCTACGTCGCCCGTGACCTTTTGAACGTAATTACGTAATACGTGACGTTGCAAACGCGCCTCACAGAATAGAGCAAGTCTAGCATTTGTCCTTAGAAAAGTTACATTTTTGGAATAAGTTTTGAAATAACCGATCGTTTCGCATGATAAGACCCTTATTCATCGTCTGGTGTCGTTTAAAAACAATTGAAGCTGCATCTGAAACAGTTATTAACTGTCTTTTGGACCTTGAACCATCCGGTTCCCATTGAAGTCCATTATATGGAGAAAAATCCTGGAATGTTTTCATCAAAAACCTTAATTTCTTTTCGACTGAGGAAAGAAAGACATGGACATCGTGGATGACATGGGGGTGAGTAAATTATCAGCAAAAGTTTTTTCAAAAGTGAACTAATCCTTTAAGAGTTTTAAGAATAAAAGGAAACACATCTGGTAAAGACAAGCAGCAGATGACCCTATAATTGTTTACTTATACTGTAAGTGCAAAATGTGATCGTACAACAATAGAGCTTCAAAAAAATATCTGCAGTATACCTTATATCAGAGTTGTGAATAGACAGGGGAAGCTTTTCCGACAACTGAATTGGTGGCACAGATTGTACAAGGCTATTGCTTTTTTTCTTATGATGTTGTCTATTTCCAGCATCATTGCGGAGGATGATCACGGCTGTATCACCAGCTACACAGCAGGAGTTATCAAGGTATGAAAGTTATATTTATTTATAACATGGTCTGTCTGAATATTTGACTCTGTTCGGCTGGATCGCGCTGCGCACACACAGAAACAGGAGCATAGAAACTTGTCAAGGCTGCCCTGTGACATTTATTAATAAATTAACTTTGCTTCTGAATCGCTACATTATTTTACTCAGCAAGGAGTTTGTAACATCGCTGTTTTTGAAGTAATTAAACTCACCGCTTCATTGCTAGTAGAGAGTCGTGCACAGACGCAGGTAATTCACACCAACGCTATCTCACGACCAATTCGTACGAATTTGAATGAGTGAGGAAAACGAGTGAGGTCGAATGAATTCGTACGATTTGTCTAAACCCCAGTGATTGGCAGGTTTTGGGGCGGGGTCAGGGATAGGTCATTAGTTCGAATTGATACGAACTGGACAATTCGTATGTACAATTTAGCAAAAATCTTACGAATTCGTACAAGTGAGGTCGTATCAGTTTGTACGAATTAGCCACCTCGTAAAATACGTACGTACGTAAAAGCGGGTTGTTCACACACATCTCTCTCTCTCTCCAAATACCAGTAGCACCTCATTGCAGTACACGAGATCCAGGGGGCGGAGTCGGATCCAGAGCTGAGGGGTGGAGCTGGGTAGGTTTAGGGGTGGGTTTAGGGATCAGGGGGTGGAGCTGGGTAGGTTTAGGATTGGGTTTAGGTATCAGGGGGTGGAGCTGGGTAGGTTTAGGGATCAGGGGTGGAGATTAGTTTAGGTGGGTTTAGGTATCAGGGGGTGGAGATGGGTAGGTTTAGGGTGGGTTTAGGATCAGGGTGGAGCTGGGTAGGTTTAGGGGGGGTTTAGGTATCAGGGGGTGGAGCTGGGTAGGTTTAGGGTGGGTTTAGGGATCAGGGGGTGGAGCTGGGTAGGTTTAGGGGTGGGTTTAGGTATCAGGGGGTGGAGCTGGGTAGGTTTAGGGGTGGGTTTAGGGATCAGGGGGTGGAGCTGGGTAGGTTTAGGGTGGGTTTAGGTATCAGGGGTGGAGCTGGGTAGGTTGGGGTGGGTTTAGGTATCAGGGGGTGGAGCTGGGTAGGTTTAGGGGTGGGTTTAGGGATCAGGGGTGGAGATGGGTAGGTTTAGGGGTGGGTTTAGGGATCAGGGGGTGGAGCTGGGTAGGTTTAGGGGTGGGTTTAGGTATCAGGGGGTGGAGCTGGGTAGGTTTAGGGGTGGGTTTAGTATCAGGGGGTGGAGCTGGGTAGGTTTAGGGGTGGGTTTAGGGATCAGGGGTGGAGATGGGTAGGTTTAGGGGTGGGTTTAGGGATCAGGGGGTGGAGATGGGTAGGTTTAGGGTGGGTTTAGGGATCAGGGGTGGAGCTGGGTAGTTTGGGGTGGGTTTAGGGATCAGGGGTGGAGCTGGGTAGGTTTAGGGGGGGTTGGGATCAGGGGGAGCTGGGTAGGTTTAGGGGGGGTTTAGGTATCAGGGGGTGGAGCTGGGTAGGTTAGGTGGGTTTAGGGATCAGGGGGTGGAGCTGGGTAGGTTTAGGGGTGGGTTTAGGTATCAGGGGTGGAGCTGGGTAGGTTTAGGGGTGGGTTTAGGGATCAGGGGGTGGAGCTGGGTAGGTTTAGGGGTGGGTTAGGTATCAGGGGGTGGAGCTGGGTAGGTTTAGGGGTGGGTTTAGGGATCAGGGGTGGAGATGGGTAGGTTTAGGGGTGGGTTTAGGGATCAGGGGGTGGAGCTGGGTAGGTTTAGGGGTGGGTTTAGGTATCAGGGGGTGGAGCTGGGTAGGTTTAGGGGTGGGTTTAGGTATCAGGGGGTGGAGCTGGGTAGGTTTAGGGGTGGGTTTAGGGATCAGGGGGTGGAGATGGGTAGGTTTAGGGGTGGGTTTAGGGATTATGGGGTGGAAATGGGTAGGTTTAGGGACCAGGGGATGGAGATGGGTAGGTTTAGGTATATGTAAAGTGGGAGGAGTTGGATCTGGATGCGGCTACTCACCCGTGGATTTCATGTTCTGCAGTGAGGACCATCTCCAAATTACCCCTGAGGAGTGCATTCATTTCCATCAGCTACCAATAGTTAGATCTAGCATTCTACATTATATATTATTAATAAACAAATCTGCTGATCAAATTCTACTGTATAGTAATGGGTTGATGGAACATGTTTTACTTTTAGGGTAAATACATAAATGCCTGTATTAACAACAAGCATGGCCTAAGATTGAGAAATGCACAAGCCAGGTGATGCATTAGCACTCCTAATTTCGTACAATTTCCTGTATTTGGCCACAGAAATGATTATGGTGATAATAAGCTGAGAGCAGGAGCTATTTGAAGGACACAGGCATGAAATCAAGAGTCTGTTGTGGCATATTGTGAAACGCACAGTTGCCATAGGGGAGATAAACATCCAGCAGACAAAGACGCCCGACTGACTGGTTGACTAAAATGGAGCGTTTAAGTGAAACAGAGAGACAGCATTTGTCTTTCATATTACAGAAGCTGTGAAAAGCGTTTTTCAAGCCAGAAAAGGAAGAAGATGATAGTAGCTAAACAGTCCAGGAATACATTTTGATCAAAACTATGATATGTCATTTTTGGTTCTCAGTCACATTTTTTTGTGTATATCATGTTTAATAAGTATATGAGGGAGACTGGGGCTAGTTGACAAAATGCTTAATTAGCTTATTCTATACGTTACATTTTGTGTTTTTGTATTGTTTTACCGTTTACATTTTGCTGAAAGACAATGATCCATTGTGACAACTTACCCCATATAGACTAACAATTTGGGAAAAAATAAAACGGATTTCATTGGGCCCTAAGCGTATCATATTGACGCTAAATGGTGCCATGTGCGTCGGATTTAGACGCAATGTCAAAAGCGTCACTATATAACGCCCTAGGATGAGAATGCGTAGAATTTTCCCATGCAATTTTTTCCATGCTTTGATGTAGTTGCGCAACTGTAGATATCGAGGAAAAAATTGGAAAGCCCAAAGGTTTTATAAAAAGTGGCAAGTTTTCCCAATGAAAGATCTCCAGCACCATGTTGAATCTATGGCAAAATCTGAAGGCAAAAAGCGGTCCAACCTGGAACAAGATGTACGTAATTAAGCACTGATGAGTGTGTGTGGCCTTCAGGTTCGGCAGTAATTATTCTGCTTCTCCAGGCTTCTTCAGTTGATGACTTTGTAATGCTAATAAATGAAAGCATTCAAGATAAGGCCATTACTCTCTGCAAAATTCAGAAAGTTTTCCTCACGGCGATGTGAAGTTTTGAAACTTTGACCAATATAATCGAGGGAAATTGCAGTAGGAGACTCATTATTACACCTCATCAGATTATCATATGCTGAAGCCCAGAAGGCAAATCTACTTTCTATGAAACGGTGTGTACCAACAATGCAGTTATTCACCTTAAGCATTTCTGTAATTGGCTAATTAAAAGATGAGGTTTCGTAATGGTATTGTCTTTAAGAACCCACAATTAGATTAGACATTAAATAACAAACCTATGAGAGGAAATGTTAATCTGAAGGTGGGAAAATCATTTCTGTGGAGCTTTGCATGAAATGTCATAATTATCATTCCTTCGAGTATTTTAAAATGATAGATAGAAAAGTGAAAGTTATGTTATCATTTGCTCATGTCATTCCAAAGCTGTGTTTTTGGTGCAGTGGTGGTGTTTTTGTTTTGTTTTTTTGTGCAAAATTTGTGATGACAAAATTTAGGTAAACCATCCTTTTAATGAGTGATGACTTTACATTAGTATACTTTTATACTATTTTTATAAAGTTACCATGAACTTTATAAAGTGAACAGTTCTTATTTCTCAATGGAAATTGCATTATTTATTTTAAATGATTTATCCATGCACATCATTTTTTAATTCACGTGACATCAGAATTTTTAATAAAATTACTTCCCTCTGCCGCTCTTTTCTGATGTTTTTCGGCGCGAGGGCGGGGCAACCTGTCACTCACATGAGATCCACTAATAGCAAACCACGACCATCCAAAATCAAATCCCACCTTTCATTATTTCTTGTTAGCCTTTTTACCCGGATATACATCACAATAGGGAAGAAAAAACTGTCACCGCTTCTGTTTCATGGTGACTTTTAAAAAAACTTTTATTTTCTCCATATAATGGACTTCATTGGGAACCAAACGGTTAAAGGTCCAAATGAGAGTTTCAGTGCCCCTTCAAAGTGCTTTAAACGACACCAGACGATGAATAAGGGTCTTATCTAGGACCCTTCGAGTCATGACTCGAAAAAAGATTTGTTCATTTTGATGAACAAGTTCGAACAGGAGAGTCACGAGCGCTCATCACAGAACAGAGCAAGGCGAGCATTTGTGCTTATAAAACTTAAACTTTTTTATTATTATTTTTAAATGACTGATCGTATCACTAGATAAGACCCTTATTCATCATATGGTGTCGTTTAAAGCTCTTTGAAACTGCACTGAAACTCTCATTTTGGCCTTGAACCGTTTGGTTCCCATTGAAGTCCATTATATGGAGAAAATCCTGGAATGTTTTCATCAAAAACCTTAATTTCTTTTCGACTGAAGAAAGAAAGACGTGGACATCTTGTATGACATGGGGGTGAGTAAATTATCAGCAAAAGTTTTTTTAAAGTGAACTACTCCTTTAACTTACTGTATGTGTCTAATTTGTTCACTAACCTGAATTTTAATTTTTAAATGTAGCTCTTTCAAGCCTTTATTGTGACAACTTACCTCATATAGTCTAACAATATTCCTCAAATTGGGGCCATGTTGTCACTGAAGGTTAACATATATCTTTTTACTGTTCCTCCTTTAGCAATAACTATCAAAAATAAAGGGAAAAGTGTGACAACTAGCCCCAGTCTGTACTATTTTCTTCCTGATTATTCCTTCTCAAAACATGGGGACAAATTCATCCTTTTTAAACACCCTCCAGTCGAAATCTGGTTACCTCGTGTTTTTCTGAACAAAGAGAGAGCCAATCAATCCTAGACGGTGCAGTTTCCTAGACACTTTTTGTGACACATCAGTCTGGGAGAAATGATCACTCGTGTTACCCTGAGGGCCACGAAAGGGAGGAAAGCTGGCTTTCACTGTCAGACTCTCTGTGCTATTGAAGCACTTTCCTTCTCAGATGTGCGTTCGACACAATTGTACTTGCAAAATATATCTGACCCCCATCTCTCCAGACAGACTCTCTTTCCCAGACACACACACACATTTACCCACCCACGATTTAGAACAGAAAAAGGGACACCAGCGCCCTCTAGAGCAGAAACGCACGTCAGTTCAGTGGCATTAATGGTGCATTAACGTCTCCTGCTGGAGGAAATGACACTTACATAGCTAACCCTGTAGTTCAGTTTCAGTTCGGTCCCTGAAGATGAAAGAGGACCAGTATCTGAAGGGGTTTTGCCAGTTTAGTAATGCGTTAATGTGTGTGTTAATGTCAGGATTGTATAAGAGCTTTAATCCCCATGCGGTGTGCAAGAGCACTTCTGTGGCCGCATACATTTCACACCCTCAGTGTTTCATTGTGACTGTAAATCCGGATCAGGGAGGATGTCTCACAGTAACTGGATTACAGAGATCTGGATTACATTTGTCCTCCACATGCTTAGCCTGGCTTTATTATTTGCTTAGTACAAACAGAGGTTCAAGAGGGAAATAGAAGCAACAAGAACCTGGGAGCCATTAATTCATTTCAGATCCCTTGTAAACACCAGCTTAACTGTGGCAGTAAAACATATGGCTTATAAAAGATTTCTAGTGTGAGATCAAATATTACTGTGCAACTTTTGTTTTACTCTTTGCAGCAATTCAAAACTAATCCATGCTACTTTATTTGTATATAGGCTTGTAAATATGTAACTAAAACTGTATAGAACATACAGTATTGTAAAGTTGGATAAGCACTTTTTCAATTGAACTGTATGGGAAAAAAACTAAATGTATGAAAACATAAAATACTTGTGTTTAAACTAGTGGTAGAAAAGTAATTTACAAAAGTAATATACTAAATAAGTGAAGTACTACTTATAAGCTTTTAATTTATTGTATATTTCTGTTTATAAATTATTATAGAACATTGGACAATTAAACAAAAAGATTAATAAAGAAATAATTGAAGATGTTTTCAGTATTTTCCTTTAAAGGAGTAGTTCACTTTAAAAAAAAACTTTAGCTGATAATTTACTCACCCTCATGTCATCCAAGATGTCCATGTCTTTCTTTCTTCAGTTGAAAAGAAATTAAGTTTTTTTTTTGTTGCTGAAAACACTCTGGGATTTTCTCCATATAATGGACTTCATTGGGAACCAAACGGTTCAAGGTCCAAATGAGAGTTTCAGTGCAGCTTCAAAGGGCTTTAAAGGACACCAGACGATGAATAAGGGTCTTATCTAGGACCCTTCGAGTCATGACTCGAAAAAAGATTTGTTCATTTTGATGAACGATTCGAACAGGAGAGTCATGAACGCTCATCACAGAACAGAGCAAGGCGAGCATTTGTGCTTATAAAACTTAAACTTTTTGATTTATTTTTTAAATGACCGATCGTTTCGCTAAAAAAGACCCTTATTCATCGTCTGGAATTGTTTAAAGCCATTTGAAGCCGCACTGAAACTCTCATTTGGACCTTGAACCATTTGGTTCCCAATGAAGTCCATTATATGGAGAAAATAAAAGTTTTTTTGGAATGGAATGGAATGTTTTCATCAAAAACCTTTATTTCTGGAGACATGGACATCTTGGGTGACATGGGGAGTGAGTAAATTATCAGCAAACGTTTTTTTAAAGTGAACTACTCCTTTAAGTGACTCCTCTTATATTTATAAATTCGACATAATACTTTAATATTGTCTTTTTTAATTATTCACTCACTCATCTTTTTTTCCCCTCTACTGTTGTGTTTTTGCCTGCGATGTGTGCATTTTCACTCACTTATCCTTTTTTGCACGTGTGAAGTGTGAATTTACAGTTGCCGATGCGATGTCTGAACGCATGCGCAGGATTCTGATAAATCTCAAGCGTTACAAGGGTCACGCACAGAAGGACAGTTGTGTACAGATCCTTGACAGAGGCCATGGTTCAAAAGAGAAAATGTCAAGCTGGAAGAAGCACACTTGAACAGGTCGACAAGGCTTGTCAGCTGCTTACATTCACAGCCTAACATCTCTAACCCAGCAGTTTTGCTTCAGTTCACGCTCTGTCACGGGTGTGGCAGGCAGGATCAATCCTGGGTGGACCCACGATTCACAACTGCAGTTAATGTGGGAAATGTCTTCAATTAGGCCTAAAACTGACTTTGAATTGACACGGGTAAACGCTTGGAAACTTAAAAGGTTAATTCACCCAAAAATAACAATTCTGTCATTATTTACTCACCCTCGTTCCAAACCCGTAAGACTTTTGTTCATCTTCACAAATGAAGATTTTTTTTTCTGACTCTGAGAGCTTTCTGTCCTTCCATTGACAGCTACACAACTACCACTTTGCCGCTTCAAAAAGTTCATAAAGAGACCGTAAAACTAATTGAGCGGTTTAGTCAAAATTTTCTGAAGAGACCCGATCGCTTTATATGATGAACAGATTGATTTTAGGCTTTTATTCACATATAAACATTCATCAACTCACACATCAGTTGTGGTAGACAAGCTCAATCATGTTAATTTGACGTGAGAACGGTTCATTGGTTCATGAGGTTCATTCTCGTGTTACGCAGCACGTTTGAGCTTCAGCAAGAACCTATGACTAAATTAAAGTAGTTCACTTTTGAAAAAACTTTCAAAAGATGGAGGAAAGTCCATATTGTACTACTTTACAGACCATTTTGCAAGATGTAAACAACACTGGTCCAGAAGCACTTCCTGTTTCAGTTTTTTAACACTACATAAAAGCTGGGATAAAATACAACCAACAGAAAATATAGCCTAAAACTGAATCAAAAAGTTAAACAAACATCTTTAAGATGTTTTCTTTACATGTGAAATAAAGAAAACAGTTACAAACTGAAACAGGAAGTGTTTCTGGACCAGTGTTGTTTACCTCTTGTAAAATGGTCTTTTACAAGATAAAGATATAAACAAAAAATCAAATATATGTTGGATGTGATCCATTTTATGAAGAGGGGTGATTTTTCAACTGAATTGAGATTTTCCTGCCATCGAGGCGGCAGATAGCCTATCAGCAACTACCTCGTCTTACAGACATACTTTGACTTTACAAAGTTCGGAAACTGGTACGTTACACAAACATTACCACAGACACGGGCATTTTCCCATGAATCGATTTCATTCGCATCCAGCAGGTGTCAGCAGTGTCGAGAGTGATAAACATCAATCGCTTAGATAGACGTGACCGCGCCTCCACCGTGAGTTTGTGTCAGTTGTCAAGGAAGCGCGTCGATGGTTACCAAATACCGACATGGCGTAACTGTTTCAGAGGCAGCGAACGGCAATAAAGTCATAACGTTACTTTCGCCTGCTTTAATTTAAAACAATGTCAATAGCATACACACGGGTTTGGTCTAGATAAATCAAGTATCAAACTACAGGAAGTTTTAAAGATATAGGTTTCGCGCTTTCTGTCTGTGTTTAGCTGTGGCACTGGCTGGACTGTTTTCATCTTCTCATTCTTCAGAGCACCAATATTTTTTTTATCTTTTTTACCAAAGTAGATAAATTCTGCGTGTGCCAGCTATGTTTTTGCGCGGTCGTTCCGACGTCAATAGGATGCAGCTTCTGTTGTATGGATGAGAAGTGTGTTGTCAGCTGCTTGTCATCCTGATATTCGGGATGCCAGTCCTGGAAGACAAACTTTATTACTCGTATCCTTTTCCTCCTTGTCTGAATTAACTTACCAGCGTCAATGTAAAGTGATTGTTCTCATAGTTTGACTTGTAGTGTATAAACTACTGTACTTACACAACTGGCTTTATTTATTAATCGTGGCATAGCTAAGTAGGAATTCTGTGTGAGGCTATGAATTTTCAGCAACATTAATTACTCCAGTTTTCAGTGTCACGTGATCCTTAGAAATTAATCTAATATGCTGATTTATTATCAATGTTGGAATCAGCTGTGCTGCTCAATATTTTATTCATAACCTGTGATGCTATTTTCAGGATTCTTTGTAACATTTTGTAACAACAAAGACTACCGTTCAAAGGTTTGGGGTCTGTACATTTTTTTTTTTAAAGAAATTAATACTTTTATTCAGCAAGGATGTTAAATTGATTTTTAAAAAAATGATAGTAAAGATTTATATTGTAAAATTTCTGTTCTTTTAAACTTGTTATTCTTCAATTAATCCAGAAAAAAAGTATCACAGGTCACAACAAAAAAATATTAAGCTGCACAACTTGTTTCCAACATGGGTAATAACTGAGTATCAAATCACGATTCATATTAGAATGATTTCTGAAGGATCATCTGTCATGTATGCTGAAAACTCAGTTTTGCATCACAGATATACATGATATTTTAAAGTATATCCAAATAGAAAACCATTATTTTAAATTGTAATAATATTTCACAATATTACTGTTTTTCTGTATTTTTGGTCAAATAAACGTAGGCTTGCAGAGCATAAGAGACTTCTTTCAAAAACATTAAAAATAGTATAGTTTCCAAAGTACTTTTGACTACTGTATTATATAAACATTATTATATTCTATAACGTTTAGATATTAGTTAGATATTATTTGTATGTTATTTCTTTGTTGCTGTGTCATTGTGTTTTTTTCATTATGTGCCTGTGCATATCATCCGATGATGTTTTATTCTATAATAATTATACCTTCCTTGACTTTGCATCACATTAGGAACATTAGATCAGGTTTACATGGAGAGACTGAAAATGAAAGGGAAATACTAGTAAAAGAACAGAGGTGTTGTCGGGCTCGGGCTCGCAAGCTTTCCCTGGAAACAAATCGCCGACGAAAGTAAGTGTGTCAAAAAGAAATCAGATTGTGTAGAAAACCTTATAGTGATTACACTTGGGAGGTCGACTAATTTACATGAATGTTTTTCAGCATCCAGGTCTTAGGTTAATGAAGACGACAACTCTTATGATTCCACGCATTCACAGCGTTGTTGTTGTTTTGAAAAATCGATCTCTGGCGGTGAAACTTCATAACCGTTTAACACAAATTAAATAGATCAAAATGGGGGGGGGGGGGGGGGGGGGGGGGAATATGCTGCCCATTTAAATGATAACTTTATAACTATTTCAACTGCCCATTTATTTCCTAAAACATTTAATACATTGCAACATGAATATCAAACTGCACAGCTCTAGCCTGTTGATCTCTGGAGACTTGTTTTTAGATGAGGTGGGGAAAAAACTAGCGTCAGCGTATTCACCAAGGAGGCAACTATGCTAAAAGACTGCAGGGTAAGAGTAGCGGAGATCAGAAGACGTGCACAGCTCATGAATTTGGTGTTGACAGTGAGTGTCAGATATGTCTCCATGCAGTTAATGACTCAGTCTGGCTGTTTGACCAGGTCAATCCGTGTGCACATTGAAAGTGAAGCTTCCCTACAGGCCACGGATACTGTTATTTAATCCTTTATTTGTCAGCCAGGATTTACCAGCTTGAAATAGAAGCTCTAAGAGCAAAGTTACGTTACTTTATTGAAGGCAGTGATGATGAGGCAGATGAGGGCGTTCAGAGAAGGCCGAGACACAGATCCCGAGCTATTTTTGGTGTGATTAAGTAATTCCTGAAAGATATAGAGTATATTAAAGGATGTATGAGTATGACAGGATATTTTTTATTGTATGATATTTATTTGGAACCTAAAGACATTACAAAAATAAAGATTAAAATAATTAAAACCACAGGGCCAAGGCAAAACCTCTGTTTAGGTTTCCTTGTGTCTCTTCCCAACACCCACACACACACACTCAATTTATTCAGAAATACATTAAAAATGCAGTTCATGCATACACTGAAATGTTGTTCTACTTTATTTTACAGTCCTGTTCCCCATATACATATTATGTAGTTATTATAGTTATAACAATAACCGGGTAATCACTAGATACTAACCCTGATCTTCTCCTAAACCTTACCTTTACCATGTTGTTACCTTAAATTAACCAGTACTTTCTTTGGTAACTAGTACATGTAAATGCACATACTGTACAATAAAGTGCAACCATTAATTTTGATATTTTAAAGGAAAAAAAATATCCTTATATCATAATGAAGAAAAAAAAGTCTCATTAAAAGTAGTTCGGCATAATCTTTTATTATAAATTATTTTCTTTGATTTTTTTTTTTTTTTTTTTTTTTACTTATATCATAGATAGGGCTCCAATATTTTCAAGATTTGTTATCACAACATTTTTTCTTTTGTCAAATCAACTTAAATAATTTATTTAGTTCAGATAACTTATTATTTTGAGTTTCTGATGATTAAATCAATCTCCTTCATTGTATTAACTCACTTTTTCCAGTTCAATCAACTTAAAGTTTTAAGGCAACCAGGTTACAGTGTGCAGATCCTCAATAAGCCTCTTGAAATATTATTCTTAAATATGTTTTTTAAATGAAATAATTTGACCTTTATATGTTAGTTCAGGTTGTTGTTTTATTACGATGATTAAATTATTCTGCATCGTTTTAGTTTCTGCAGCATAGGCATGCAGTGGTTTCTGTGCCATTAACAAATGAATTTAGCTGAAATGCATCTGTTAGAGAAGGCTCGGGTGTCTGTTGACCCTGGAAAGTAAACGTCTGAGATAGCGACAGCACGCACAATGAGCTGATATTGCCGATTAGATTAAAGTCTCATTTCCATTTCAAATCAAGTGTTGCATTTGATATGCTGCTCGCAGTTGCCAAAGTTCTCATCCATTCGTCTTGAAACAAATGAATAATGTCTTAAAGCATTGTCTGACTGTCAGACATCACGAAAACAGCGTATATTTTCTTCCTGTCTGACTGTTTGTCTCACGGTCTCTCCAGGGCTCTTGAGGAGAGAAGGAAACAGTGGGATGTTCAGGAGAAGAGACTGAGGGAGAATGTTCTTCAGCAGCGCCATCAGAAGGTCCAGGATGCCACAGAAAACTTCCAAAGAGCTCATCTCTCTCCATCCCAAAGGAAAAGACCAGGTAAGTTCAATGAAACATAGGACTCATTCGTTAAATATCTGGACATCTGACCTACGTATAAATGCGAGTATTAGATTCAGCGACCGCTAATAAATAGCTTTTTAATGTCACATTATGAAGCAGATATGTCTGTATGCGCTTGCACTAAAATTCACAGTTTTTGAGGTGGAAATTGGTAACATATTGCTCACACAGAAACATTCAGGAGCATAGAAACTTTTTTTCAACCTCTGCCCTGTGAATTGTACAAATGAAACGTCTTCGCTACTGAAAGCTACATTATATTTCTCAGCAGTGAGGTAATAACTTACACGCTGTTTTTGTAATTAAACTATTACATAGAGACGCAATCTCTCTCTCTTTCTCTCGTTAATTCATTTGAAATACTGTGTAATCTTACTGCGCTTCTTTATTTCACTTTTAAACAACCTGTGGATAAAATAACAAACAAAAAGGACCATTTTTTCCCGGTTTATATCTGTTCAGTCAAAAGTTTTTAACTTATCCATGCTTGCAAGTAATAATGGCACCACCAGCCTATGTAAATCATCGCATAGTAAAGCAATCACCAACAGAGGTATCAGATACCCGTCGTATATGATAAATATCTATTTATTATTTATTATAAACACAGATATCAGATACCTGTCGTATATGATAAATATCTGACTTGTTGAAAAGATCAGATCTGTGCATGAAGCCTTGCGGTGTAAACACGGCCTAATTCATGTGTCTACAAGCACTCTTTATTTCTTGAACTATGATTAGGTCAGGTCACATCCATCATTTAAATAAAGTGATTTGTGTTCTGCAGCAGCCTTTAAGAGAAGAACACCCAACCTCGATGAAGCGCTACATCATATTCAAGGCAGTCCACTCTTATTTACTCATCAATCTCAATTTTTACCCAGTGCCTCCACTACTAACAGGTACGACATTGCTGCCATGATATATCCAATATATCATTACTGGTTGGAGATACATTTTGGTAATGTCATGTAACAACGTTAATGAATTCATTCCATTAGAGTGATATTTCAAGAGCTATCTTGAAAATTATTTCAATTATTTTTTTAAATGAAACAGATTTAAAAAAAAAAAAAAAAAAAAGATTAAAGGACACTGAGAAATAAATATTTCCGGCCATATATGAATAAACATTTCGTGACATTTCAAAGTATTTAAAAGCATTTTAATAATGTAACCAACAAGTATGACTAAAAATTATTTTACAATTAATAAAAATAAAAACATTTTGTATAGTTATTTAAAATATTAATCATTTTGGGTGCACTTAGAATGTTTTTTTTTTTCATAGAGCTCTGTACATATATATATATATATTTGTGATGCCAGCTTGCTTAATATTTTTAAAAGGTCTATTAAATGGTGGAGTAATGATATAGATATAGTAAAGCTGAATTTCTAACTTGTTAGAAAGATGCTAAAGAAATAAGCTGATGATCATTATAAGGCCTGCATTGAACCACTTGTGTGTTTCAGAAGCTGCACTTCCTCCCCAAAGCCTTCAGGGGGCGCCCGTCACCTGCGTGCCTTATCTGCAGCTGAGGCCTACGCCAAACTCCTGCAGGACAGCAGCCTGACTCACTTCAGGAACAACCAGCTGTTCTTCCTCAATCCGCAACAGGAGACACACACTGTTCCCACAGTAAAAGAGCAGGCTGATCCTCAGGTTAATATACATACAGTGGCTGTTCTGTCTATACATTTACATCAGCTACTTTGCCCGTGATTGTGTATGTTAAAAGCGTATTTGAGCATTTTCTTAAGGAGTATTGTGAAGGTTTTAAGATCCAAATCCAACATTGTACTTTTAGCACGGGGCTCTTCCTGCCACGACACGCTTCAGCATCTTCTAAACAAACTGAGGTGTTTTAAAGAGATGAGCTCATCCTGAGGCTTTAATCACACAAACGCATATTGAAACCACAGATACACATTCCCCTATCTCTATAACTCAAACAAACATTCTTTCCCTCTAAGACAGTCAGTTATGTCTTCTTACACACACCAGCTGGAATGTTACCTGCACTGGCTTGCAGCCAACACATCATTTAATACACTGAGCTGTGAACAGAGCAGGACATAGAAGTTAAGAACCCTATTTATAGGAAAGGTTTCAGGCTTAGGTATTCTTGGAAAGGTGTTCCATTCTGTGCACAAATGTAGTCAGACTTATGAAATGCCCTTCATAGGAATGTCTGAATATCATGCCTTTAGTAAGCTATTATATATATATATATATATATATATATATTTTTTTTTTTTTTTTCATTTTTAGAAGATTTTAATGTTTGCATCCAAAAGATCTTTAAAACTGCAATCCTCTTGCATATCATCCTTTCCCATATGGAAATATTACAAAAGTGATATATATTAACACCAGTGCGCACTGTGCGTACCATGAGAGGGCGCTAATTAATGGTGTTTTATTTTTACATAGTTTTTTTTTTTTATTGATTATTAGTCTATTATTGTACAGTCATGGCATATTGGGAAAGTAAGAGAGAATAGGAATAAATAAAGGTGTGCGTTTGTGTTTTAAAGTCAAATTATTATTTAAATTATTAATTTTAATTTAGTGTTGTTTAATTGACGCTTTTTCCACACACGAAAAATTATACTTTAAATTATCTTTAAAACTATACTCAAAATGAGTAAACGCTCTCTAAAACAGCTGAACTTGATTGAAACATTTGCAAAAAGGCCTACAACTATTGGGTAGGGACTGAGAAATGAAGCCTCTTAATTCTCTGAAGCTTTTCTCTGATTGTTTCTCTGATCAAGAGTGTTGAAAACCGTGCCACCATGTGGCAAGTCAAATGTATTTTTTTTTTTTAACCCTGAGATCAGATCCTGCAGACACCCCTGATTTAGACTCCCTTTAAATTATACTTTTATTCAGCAAGGATGCAATACATTTATCAAAAGGGACAATGATACAAAAAAAATGTTTATTCTCTTTATCCTTTTATTCATCAAAGAATCCTGAAAAACAGAAACGTTTTCCTCGAAAATATTAAAGGAGTAGTTCACTTTTAAAAAAAAACTTTTGCTGATAATTTACTCACCCCCATGTCATCCAAGATATCCATGTCATTCTTTCTCCAGTCGAATTTTGATGAAAACATTCCAGGATTTTCTCCATATAATGCACTTCAATGGGAACCAAACGGTTCAAGGTCCAAATGAGAGTTTCAGTGCAGCTTCAAAGGGCTTTAAACGACACCAGACGATGAATAAGGGTCTTATCAAGCGAAACGATCGCTCATTTAAAAAATAAATAAAAAAGTTTAAGTTTTATAAGCACAAATGCTCTTTGATGAGCGTCCGTGACTCTCCTGTTCAAACTCGTTCATCAAAATGAACAAATCTTTTTTCGCGTCATGGGGTCCTAGATAAGAGCCCTTTAAAGCCCTTTTAAACCTGCACTAAAACCCTCATTTTGACCTTGAACCGTTTGGTTCCCATTGAAGTCCATTATATGGAAAAAATCCTGGAATGTTTTCATCAAAAACCTTAATTTCTTTTCGACTGAAGAAAGAAAGACATGGACATCATGGATGCCATGGGGGTGAGTAAATTATCAGCAAAAGTTTTTTTTTAAAGTGAACTACTCCTTCAAGCAGCTCAACAGTTTTCAACATTGATTATAATAAGAAATGTTTCTTCAGCATATTAGAATGATTTATATTATTTATTTTCCATCCCTCTGCAGCATGCATGCAACATGATCTCCAAAAAGCACTTTCCCAGTATCAGTGCATAAGTGCTCTAATGTTTTTATATTGATTTTCAGGAGTATCTTGATACCCCACATAGTGAGACAGAGAGTCTGTCTAGTCTGGACAGTTTAGAGAATGGAGAACCTCAGAAGAGCCTTGACACTGCACCAGTGTGTTGCTCCCAGCAGAGCATCACCTATGCCCAGTCTTTCTACCTCCCTATGGATCCTTATAAGCTCCAAGCCCCCAAACATTCTCAATCCCCATTGAGACAGTCCAACAACCCACTTTCAGCATCTCACCCCTCCTCTTCTATAGCCAAGAGTTTCCTGGAGGAGATAAACCGGGGAAGCAAAATCAATTCCAGCTTACAGACACCAAAGGATCATGAGTCAGCAGAGGAAATCAGGAGTCTCCACAATCACACGCAAGAAAGATTTGATCATTACAAGGACCAATCGCAGAACTTCAACGCCCAGTCTACTCTTGCTTGCCAAGAAGAGTTGTTGCAGCAGAACTCCGCACATATGATAACTCATGATAATGACAAAAACCCTCAAGGGAACATTTTGAAAGACAAAGCATCTGTGGTTGCCCACTGCAGAACGCAAGCCGTGCCAGAAAACACACCTCTGCAGTTCTCAAGTCTGACTAAAGACTTCAAGTCAGAATCCGAACAGCAGACAAGAACCCCGGAGGAGAAATGTGATTTAGCAGAAACACAGGCGGCTCCTCCAGACAGCAGATACACACACAGCGACAGTCCGTTCAAAGCCTTGTCAAGCTCAGCTGCCCATCTTTGCATAAATCACCGGACCGAACCGAGTTCCCTGAACATAGAAGCACCGAGTTCCTCACAGTCGCATAAACACAATCCAGATGTGGATGATGCCACAGCGCTCAAGAGAGAATCCAAACCGCTGAGCATGGAGGAGAGTATACGCATACATGCATCAGATCCTAAAAATGAAACGGATGTCGCCAAATTGGAAAAGGCGAATATGTTGAAAAGCACAGAGGAACCAAACCGAACATCTGCAAACGCCCGATTCCTGAAAGGGATTCTTAAAAACCATTTAAAATCCAAATCGGGAAATGTCAAATTCACTTACACCCCTGGCCATGTGCTTTTCACCAAAGAAGTGGCCATATCAATCCGGGACAGCGTGGAGCTGGCCAGGACAAAACTCAATGAGCCGGAGCAGAATAGGACCATTAAGAAGAAACTGCGTTGGCTGGATGAGGTGGATGGAGTTGAAGGGGTGGACCGAGTGTTTCAACAGCTCTCCGCGGATCACTCGGACCATGGGAATTTACTCACGGGGGTATCAAAAAACATCTCCAATAAGACCTCTGCTGTCCCCACTGGGCCCCAATCCACTAGACAAGCCTGGACAGAGGTAGGGCCCCAAGACATCCGCACACAGGAGCCCACCTCTCAAAGGGGCTCACGGATTCCCCGGAGAGCAGGCTCAGCTAGAGTTGGCTCGTGTCCCGTTACCTCCCGGGTTAGGAAGGGCACTATCATCAGACCGCAATCTGCCAGGGAAGCGCAACATGTGGCCAAGACCCAGGGGAAGGTTTTGGTGCCTCGGCCCCCTCCGATTCCGAAACCTGAAGTTGTGGAGTGTCCCGTGTACATCTCAAAGGCATCCTGCTGTGATCCCGCAGGTCTGCAGGATCTGGCCCTGGGCAAAGATACTCCAGATAGCCAGACCCAAAGAACTGATCCAGCTCCACCTCACTGTACCTACACCCACGAGACACGCATCTGTTCCCTGTCCCCTCCAGACTATCCCAGGTGCAGGTGTGGAGAAAACGGGATCTGTTTGGACCGGACTCCAACAGATGAGGAGATCTCGATGCTGTGGCATGGGGTCCGGAGTGCTCTCGCCAGCAAAGACGGTAAAGAAAACCCCAAACTTAGTATTTATCACATAACATGTTTTTTTTTTGTGTGTGTGTGTGTGTGTATCACTATACATCGGTGGATATTATGTTTACCCTACAAAGCTTGACATATCAAATAATGATTTTTTTTTTAAACTAATGAAACTTGAAAATTTAAAAAAGACATAAAATAGACCTTTTTGAGAATGCGGATTTACAGTAAATGCACTATTCAAACTTAAATGGTTGTAATTCAAGAATGCTTTGGAATATATACCCAAAGAAAACACACAAGTGAAAACAAATGTAAGTATGAAAAAGTTATGGAAGTTTAAGTTTACAGTAAATCAAATATACTGTACTATGTATTTATAGTACAGTATATTTATTTTATATAAAATATATATTTTACAAAAAATTTATTTATTTGCAAAAGATTTTTTTGAGGTGCACTCTTGTCATAAATTCATCAATTACTCTTCCTACATAATTTGTAACACAAAACAGGGGTAGAATATTTATTTAGAAGTCTTAGACCTTTCCATCGATATATAATTTGTTATAATTAGATTAGCATTTATTTGAAATATAGTGAAATAAGGTTAGGTGTCCCGGTAGCGGGACGGTGACAGTTAAGAGGCTACGAATGTCATAAGAAAGGCTTTTATGATAATTATTAATCACAACAAAATTGTGATTGTGATCTTTTCTTTTTGGTAGACTAAAAATTGGTAAAACCACATTGCAAATAAATAAAATAAATATATTATAAATATGAATGCACAGAAATATGAAATATATAAAAACATTATATATATATATATTAAATCATGATGAAAAAAAATCCTCTTAAAGCCACCTCTGTCAAAAATGAGATGATAATATTGAGTGAATGCTCTCTGCACATAGTGTACATTATATCTAATACTTTCACTTTGGTAGAAACTTTTACATACAGTAGAAGCCTAAGAGAAATATTAATATTAAACAAACATGTATATATATATGAAGAGTTCAGATGCAAAAGCCTCTAAATGCCATTTGAAATTTTCTTCTAAAATGACCATTTTTATCAAGCTTGTATATTTAAGTTCAGTAATTTCACTTAAATGACAATTAATAGGTAATCTTCATTGCCATTTAAGTGAAATTATTGAACTTAAATATATAAGCTTGATAAAAATGATCATTTTAGAAGAAAATTTCAAATGGCACTTAGAGGCTTTTGCATCTGAACTCTTCATATATATATTAAGATTATATACTGTATATTAGAAATTATCATTTAAATGTAATAAAAAGAAGCCAAGGGCTTGTTTTGAAGCCAAGTAATGAATGAAAGTATGCATAGATAGATTGTACACAAAAGGTTTGTGTTCATCATGTTAATGGTGTCGAAACATTAGTAGCCATCAATATTAAATATGTTGTGATTGGATGTTATGTGACACATTGCTGTGCATTTTTTTCTGATAAATGACATGCTTGGTTAGAACATGATGTTGCACGTTCCAGCCTAACTATTTATTGCTTCCCTATTTCTGTATTTTCCCATTCTGCATTTTATCTTTCCCTTTAAAGTTTTTGGAATGATTATATACCTGCTGTGGGGAAAAGACACATTTTCAGTAGGTGTCTTTCAAATGACACGAAACATTCCGGCAACTTTTTACAAAATCATCAGCTTCCCATGGACTTTCACTGCACCCTGTCATATATAAAGTCAAACTAGAGTCAATCTAAAGAACTGAGCTCTCTTTGTGTCTTTCTTGGAGATTCTTGAGGGATCTTTTTCTGGAGTCATTGGTAAAGGCTCTTTTTTTTTTTGGTGTTGGTCAGTTTTCTTTGGCCTTCTGCACAGCAATGCACCGCTTGGGATTACTACTCTGTTGAAATGGATCCATTTAATGATGGACTTTAGTTCTTCAGGGTTCAATTATTTTTATAACATCAGGAAACCTCTACACTTTGAGGACAGAGACCTTAAGAACAGGAGAAGTGACTTTCATACTTTGGGACCTTTCTTTTATCTGTTTTGTGTTTCTCTCTCTCTCTCTTAATTGACTTAGGTGACCCTCAAAGTTTTCTTGCTCACAATGGCCCGTTGTCTTCTTTGCCTCAAGTCAGTGCCAGCCTGTCCCATGTTACCATCAATGGTGATAGTCTGATCAGTGGTGTCAAAGGAGCCTCAAGAATGGGTGGCTTTTTCTTGTCTGCCGGTAAAGAGGCTATAGGTTTGTCAAACAACCTCTGACAAAACATTTTATACATACAATGACTTATAATAGGCTACATACAAAACCCATGCCAGTAAAATATAAGTGAAAAAATGAATAAAGAGAGATGTTTAGACATTAAAGCCACAGATATGTGAGTCCATACATCAAGACATTATTTTTCAGAGATTCATTGGTACCTTTGGTCACTGATCACTGAAATATGCTGGTTGGATATGAATGTGCTTTTTCCCCTGTAAATCAGTGAAAAGTCTAATAAGGAGACAGGCTATGGAGGGTAGCATGGTGAAGAACAACAGAAGTCAAACTGCAGGAACCGCACAGAGAAAGCCAAGCTTTCCTCATCAGGTAAAAATGCACTTATTTTTAAACTACTGTACTAGAAAGCAAGAACATTTTAAATATATAAATAAATTAGGGCTGTGCAAAAATTAATTGCGATTAATCGCATCCAAAATAAAAGTCTGTGTTTACATAATATATTTGTGTGTGCTGTATATAATTATTTTGTATAAATAAATACACACACATGCATGTATATATTTAAGAAAATGTGTTATTCATATATAAAATATTTATATTTATATAATATAGATTTTGTATTTATATATATATATACAGAATTTAAGCGCAAATAATTCTTAAATATATACATGCATGCATAGGTATTTATTTATACAAAATAATTATATACAGCACACACAAATGTATTATGTAAACACAGACTTTTATTTTGGATGCGATTAATCGCAATTAATTTTTGCACAGCCCTAAAATAAATACAAATGAACGTAATTTAAATAATGCAGCCTCCTTGGAAGTTTTACAGTAATCTAGTTTATAGTGTAAGGGCAAATGTAATGTTGACCATATACTTGCATACATTTTTTGTAGGGATGCACGATATATCGGCCAGCATATAGGTATCGGCCGATATATGTTATCGTTATCGGCCTGGTAAGAAAATGTGGCCAATATATTAAAGCTGATAAATAATGTATTATTCCCTTGAGCTGAGACACTTGTTGAGCACTGTTTATGTTTTTGAATTTCTTGAAATATGATTGAAATCTCTTCAAAAAATGAAAATCTGGTTCGGGACAACATGTGCAACGCAAATCTGTCCTATCGACACTATTATGAGAACATCATTATAATTGTGTGCTTGGGACATGGACTTGTTTTTGTAATCAGGCTCTCAAAATTAGAGAAAAATTTGGATTTAAGTTTATCGGCCGATATTATCGGCTTTCAAATATAAAGAAATAACGGTTATCTGTATCGGCCTACATTTTTGTCTATATTAACCATGTTGCTGTTTGCTTTCAATAACTTCATTATTGTTTTTTTAATAACTGTTTATTTGTGGTTTAACAGGTCATGGTGCCAAAAACTCAACACCCAAATAAAACAGGTCATACAGCAGACAGCGAAGGTACTTTATAATTTAAAGTGATATCTGATATCTTATGTAGATACAGTATATGAGCCTTCTCTAGAGGCAAGAACAAAATCAACTAACATGTAAATCAGTTCAATCTCATGTACAAACATCATTAAAAATGCAGCATGTTTTTTAAATATACTCAACAAAAATGAAAATAGTGTACCCTCATGTCAAAGCTTTATCTATGGGACAGAGAAGTCGTTTTAGCGAATATGAATATGAGGGGAAACCTTTGATTGTGAAATATTATTACAATTTCAAATAACTTTTTTTCTATTGTAATAGCTATTTTTTAAAATATAATTGCTAAAGCTGAATTTTCCGCATCATTACTCCAGTCTTCAGTGTCACATGATCCTTCAGAAATCTTTCTAATATGATGATTTGCTGCTCAACGCTTTTTGCTGGAAACCGGGATACTTTTTGTTTTGGGATACTTCAAAAGTTCAAAAAGAACAGCATTAATTTGAAAGAGAAATCTTTTGCAACATTATAAACGTATTTACTGTCACTTTTGATCAATTAAATTAAGCTTGCTGAATGAAAGTATTCATTTCTTTCTTCGTGACACCAAACTTTTGAACGGCAGGATTGTTTTTCAATTAAACTGCTATATAAAGACAGATTGTGAGCTAGCGTACTGAATACATAGAGTCGAATGTGTAGCCTTTCAAAGTATACTCCATTTGATGGACACACGCGCTCTAGACTAGAAAGTTTCATCTTTGTCCGGTGTCTGTGCTATTTTTCTCCAGAAGTTATGACTGATAATAATGTCTTTGTATTCTTTTAAACTAAAGTTGTGCGTATCTCATAAAAACCCCCTTTACACAGTTGCTTGTCAATGTGGGTATCTGTTGTTGTTCTTATTTTGTTATTGTTCCATCTCTTTAGTTTCTTTTTCTACTGTGAAACAACTGCTGGTGCCATTGTTGCCATCTTGTGGAACAGTTGATTGGTGCAAAACAAATTTAATGTGTTTGTGCGGTAACCAGTTGGCGTATGTAGCGCGCACTATTCTAGTGACGAAATTTGTGTCATGCAAAACGTGAAACATGTACACGGACCCTCGCGTACGCGTAAAACCCGAAGTAGACTTTGACTGAACTGATGAGTTCAAGCATTAACACTCTTTTCCCCCTGTTACAGGACTAGAGGTGTCAGACGGTGCTCATGAAGTTGTGGACTGGGCTCAGACCCATAAGTCCTGCATCGGTCCAGTCGGACCCCATAGCCAGAGAATGCAGTCCCTCAGCATCAGCGCTCTGTCACTAGAGGAGCAGAGGATCCTGCAGTCACTCGACAGACTTAATCAACGGCTGCAATGTCAGTTTCATTTCAAATTCTGGACATTTAATCCACACAGTCAAAGCTTTAAAGGAGTCGTTCACTTTAAAAAAAAATTGCTGATAATTTACTCAACCCCATGTCATCCAAGATGTCGAAATTAATGAAAGAAATTAAGGTTTTTGATGAAAACATTCCAGGATTTTTCTCCATATAATGGACTTCAATGGGAACCAAACGGTTCAAGGTCCAAATGAGAGTTTCAGTACAGCTTTAAAGGGCTTTAAACGACACCAGACGATGAATAAGGGTCTTATCAAGCGAAACGATCGCTCTTTTAAAAAATAAATACAAAAGTTTAAGTTTTATAAGCACATGCTCGCTTTGCTTTGTTCTGTGATGCGTGTTCGTGATTCTCCTCGTTCATCAAAAATGAATGAATCTTTTTCGAGTCATTTGGTTGACCAAATGACTCGAAAAAAGATTTGTTCATTTTGATGAACGAGTTCGAACAGGAGAGTCACAAACGCGCATCACAGTCCATTATATGGAGAAAAATCCTGGAATGTTTTTATCACAAAAAAAAATAATTTCTTTTTGACTGAAGAAAGAAAGACATGGACATCTTGGATGAAGTGAGGGTGAGTACATTTTTATTAAAAAAAAAGTTTTTATAAAAGTGAACTACTCCTTTAAACATTTATCAGAGTTGAGGTGAACTCAAATAGCTTTTAATTGGACCCTATGAATGTTTCTTGTTTTAGACAGCTGTGTTTGTTGGCTTGTGCATTAGCTCATACCTTCTGATTACTTGATTTAACAGATGTGCAGGATACAGCTGGTGGCGGCCCAGCACTGAGGGGTATCTTTGCCGTGGGTCCTGCACTTGTGAGTACTAACCCTGAGTTAAGATGAAGTGATCTGTTCCCCTGATCTAACGTACTCTGTCCCCTCTCTCTCTCTTTCTTTCTTCTCATCCCTGCTGAACCAGACCGGTGAGACTGTGGGTGTCACCATGCGTAGGCGAGGAGCCTCTGCTGACAATCGCACCCGAACGCAACAGCGTTACTGACTACACCTCCAATGATCCACCCCCCCTCCCTCAGCCACCTTCTCTGAACTGCACTTTGAAACCCTTTAAACCTTACAAACGTGTGCTTCACATTGCTGAGACATCCTCAAATGCGGTATTTAATTGTTTTCTAATCAGTTATAATGATTCTGGCAATACACAATGCAAAATTTTTTATATTTTATGCGTTCTGATTGGTTGATATTTATTTGTATAAATATATTTTCATAGGCATTGTACAGTATGTTATTAATGTACTGTACTGTACTTTTTATTCTAAACAATCTTGACTCTTGGAGAAAAATAAATTAATTTGAGAAAAAGCTTTTGTTCCTGAGTGCCAAAACAGGATAAAGGGCTTTTTGTGCAACTTGGCCTCAGTCGAGTGTCATTTAAGCATAAATGGATACAGATATACGTTGTATGTGTGACACAATCATGACAGGTTTTTCTGGGTGTGTATTTTACATTTGAGCATGTGTGTGTATGACCTATGTTTTGTGTTTGTGTAATCAGTGTAGGCATGGGAAATCTTATCTAGGCGTGTGACAGTGATATTTGAGTGACTATTAATTTCTTGAGCGTATTGGAGACTCGACGCACAGGCTTTGCAGGATAACGAAGTCAAACCAAGCTGTACTCCGTCCTGGTGCTCTTGTACCATCACCACCCTATAACTGTCATGAAACCCCACAGAACGTGTTTTTGCTGTTAAAACACAAAACCCTGGTCAATGGAATGGAAAAAGCGCAAAGACGCGTGTTTTTAAAATGTTTTAACTTGATTTGAATGTTTTTAGATGTTACGCCGCGTCATGCGCGAGACGCGATGGTTAAAGACGTCAGTCTAAAAACAATGAAAAAGTTGCGTTTTGTGTGAACAGTCCCAATTCTTTTTACAAAACGTACTAATCTACACAACCAATTACTATTTCCAGGACGTTTTTTAAAAATAAAAACCTTTTTTTGTTGTTAAAAAAGTCCTAATAACAATTTGAAAAAATTAACACATTTTGTAATGTATTTGGTACATTATCTTTCTAGATATATAGATATATATATGGCTTAGTGGATAGGACACATGCATTTGGTGTGAGAGATCCAGATTCGAATCCACTGTGAGACACCAATAATGTGTCCCTGAGCAAGACACTTAACCCCTAGTTGCTCCAGAGGCGTGCGAACTCTGACATATATAGCAATTGTAATTTTTGCTTTGGATGAAAATGTATAATATAGAAATTATTATTGCAATTAAATATTCACTTAGTTTTCACCAAAGCACGCTCTATTTTGCCTCAGAAGTCTGTCTTAAATCAGTTTTGTGAGGAGCCTTCATGCCCATTCGCTGCCTAAAACGTCATTGCCTCATAGTAGAGCCCGTCTAACGGAGAGCCTTGGCACTTCCTATTGTGTATCATCTTGGTTGCAGTTCCATTAGAATTCCACTGGAGGTGATCGCGGGCGAGAGCAGAATGAATGGGAGTCTATGGGGCTAAACGGCTAAATGTGTCTCTTTCACCTGCTATTCGTTAAATCAACATAGATTTTATTGTTGATTCCGCAAGTTCAATATAGATTATAGGTCAAAAGTCGAATGAACGAGTACTTATGTCCTTTTGATTTCTTACAGGTTAGGCCATTGTTGGCCGGAACACGCTAGCATTCTGCTATTGTGTGACGTCATCACATTTTTGAACGGATTTTTAGAACAGATAAGCGATGCGACCTGTTTTACAGAGAATGCGGAAGTAAGTTGTGCATAAAGCCTATTAGACATTCTCTGCTCATAGTCATAACGCAGCGAGGATACGTTTTCGAAGTTATGCATCCTCCAAGGGCAGCATTTTTAATTTTTCATAGACACAAGACGATGCACACATTTCGTCTACAATAAGTAAATCCACTTCACCAGCTGATAACTCTTCGACAGTGATGCCATAGAAATATACAGTTAGAACTAAAACTGAAGTTTAAATACTAAATGCTGGTCTAACCTGAAAATAAGCTTTTTTAAACACTATTTAAATGAGAACTCTGGCGCAAAAAAATGAACCTTTGGTCTAATAAAACATCGGTACCTAGTCAACCGCTCTCAATTTGTTTTCATGATAATCGAATGTAAAGAGTTTTATCTCTAAAAGCTGTTTAGTGTATAACGCTAGTAATTGGGGCATTTAGAAATCACTAGTTAATACCACTAACAAGTCTCAAAATAGCCCCACACCAACACAGTAACATAATGAGGGTCCATACATGCAAACCGAAGCATTGAAATCACTTGCACAGTGTGATATATTTTTTTCTGCAGTTGTGTACTTGCAATATCCCAAAGATTTTTAATTTCAGAGATATTACTATTTTAAATAAGGGCTTGTCCCTGGGCATTGTCGCATGTCAATGACGTAATATGGGCTATATGCACGCATAAGTTCCGCATTTGACGCAAGGATGCTCGTCTATTTCCGGTTGTGTAGATTAAAGCGGAGGAAAACCGGAGAAAACTGGATTATGGCAGAGTCTTCAATATTTACTGTCCTCCCGTCTTTGAAACGAAACGTACATACGTTTAGATGTAATTTTATATACAGTTATGTTTATTTGATATAATTTTAAAAAGAAGCATAAACACAACGAGGGGTGTCTGTTTTATCTGTTTTTGTTACTAACGTTTCATTAGTATAACCATGGAGTATAAAATTCAATATAAATTCTCGCTATTGCATTGGACTCTATGATCGGCGGAAGTTATCGAGCATCCCTAATGCTTCACCGGAAATACCGCCGTGCATAGAGCCCATTCGCGTTATCCCAGGTTTCCGCTCCTACTGCCATAGTAACCATGGCGACAGACGTGGTGCTCACGCTGTTGTTGTTTCGTCCAAACATTATGGACGATGGCAAGCAGACTTTGGGACAAAAGGAGAACTAAAACGAGGATCAATATCAGCGTGGCGTTTTCGAGATGCCGAGACCTCCACGTCCGTGACTAACTTCGACTCGACAGAGACGCCGTTCTTGCATGTACTTTATTAGACAGGTGAGCAAATGTACATAAAACAATTTAATGTTATAAACGTTACCTACTCAAGAGAGTGTGTGATTTCGAACCCAGCTTCTTATTTAATTGAACTTTTTTCATTATTACAGTTAATATTCTGAGTTTGCATTTCGCCGTTTTTATGCATTTTGAGGAATACTAAATTGTTTTTGTGATTGTGAGGTGAGTAAATACATGCTCACATTTAACGTTATCTACAATGTTCACCCCTGATTTCTTTTAACATAAAGACAGGAGCGCTGTCAGTCAATAAATGGGAAAACAAAGTAACTTGTTTGAAAAAGTAATGTTTATGTAAACTTTTATTTTGGAAGTACCACCATTTCCGGTTTCTTTCGACAGGTTGATGTGTTACGCTAACTAACCACTGTCAATTTTCCAATGTAATTATGAACTTGGATACCAGGCTTACTATATGCTCACTCAACCACTCATGCAAAAGAGAAAGAAAAACACCCATAAGTTCATGCTGCACGGTTAAAGATTGGTCTGCGTTCAGTGCCGTTCATCCTGTCAGGTCTCTCTGGGAAGGGCGCAGTCTCTTCTCCGGTCAGCTTGCCTTGGCTTGTTGCAGCGGGTGGAGGAGGTCCCAGCACCTTTGAAGAATTTGGCAGAGATTGCCTTCCCTCTTTGAAATGTGACAAATTGAAATGTATTGCAAGAACACGCTTGCTGAACAGGTTTTCAACGCTATTGTGCGTCTGTAGTGTATAAAGGTAGTTTCTCACCTATGTCTCTTGACAGGGGGAGGTTTCCTTTTCTGACGGATTTTATGTGTTTATGTTTCCATTTTCAGGGGTTGATGGAGGGAAAAAGTGTTTGGCGAGGCTTTTGCGTTCTCTCGCGAATGTTTTCTGTTCCCCTGAGAAATTTGAGTTTGCTCCCAAGACCTTTGCGTTCCCTTGCAAAAATGTTTGCGTTGTTAGCAATATGTTTGTGTTCTTTGCAAGGAAGGAAGGCAATATTTCTCGGGGGAACGCAAAAGAATCGCCAATTCATTTTTTCGTCACCATGTCCCTTTAAGAGCTATGATTGCACTCCCCCGAGAAACAAGTTTTGCAAGGGAACGCAAAGTTTCTCGGAGTAACGCAAACATTTTAGCGAGGGAACGCAAAGTTTCTCAGGGAACGCAAAACAATTGTGAGAGAACGCAAAAGCATTAAAGGATAGTTTATGCTGATAAGTTTGTGACTCTCCTGTTCGAACTCGTTCATCAAAATGAACGAATCTTTTTCTGGGTCAATAAGTTCATTTCGTTCATTGAATGAACTAAATGACTCGGAAAAAGATTCGTTCATTTTGGTGTACGATTTGGAACGGGAGAGTCACAAACGTGCGTCACAGAACAGAGCAAGGTGAGCATTTGAGCTTATACAACTTAAACTTTGTTATTTATTTATTAAACGAGCGATCGTTTCGCTTGATAAGACCCTTATTCATCGTCTGGAATCGTTTAAAGCCCTTTGAACAGTTTGCAGTTTGTACTGAAACTTTCTTTTGGACCTTGAACCGTTTGGTTCCCATTGAAGTCCATTATATGGAGAAAAATGCTGGAATATATTCATCAAAAACCTTCATTTCTTTTTGACTGAAGAAAGAATGACATGGGGGGGGGGGGGAACCTATTTTTTCATAGACAGTTAGATTTGTTTACATGTGGTAGAAACGCGCGAACGCTCTGGAGATTGTCGCGTGAAACGAAACAATAGCCAATCAAAAAGCGAGCTGACGGAAGATTAATATGTAAAGTTAATGTTTACACTGTCTCCACGACTTCATCTAAACATTTTTCTTTAAGACTTAATACATAATCTAAGCTTTTTTGAACTTTTTGTTTTGCTCGGATAGCCTATTGCTGCATGGCACATGAGTTCATTATCATTCTGAACTCGTTTATTTCACATTTGTATGAAGTGAATACAAACAACAGAGAGGGCATGGCAGTTCCTCGTCTTTATTATAATAGGATCAGTCAGCAGTCAGTCAGCTATTGAAAGATGTTCATGTTATGCAACAAAACATTGCAATTAAACCACAACAGACATATAGGCTTGGATTAAGAGATAACTGCAGTTACCATTCAGGAGAATTGCAAACCGAAGCCTACAGATGTCCACCTTTAGACAAAAAGATATGAGTAATGTAGCTTAAAAGAGATGTTTATGTTGCAACAAAATGTATAATATACTTTATTTATTATACTAAAATTATTGACTTAATTATCTCATTAACTTTAACACCGCTTCAGTGTTTCTTTAACACTCTGCTCAGAGTTTATATAATTCACACTCTCAGTGTTAATTTAACACTGGGGATTTTGCTGTGATTGCATGTGATCGCATGAATGGATGGTTTTCCTTGTGATAGCTCACACAATGAAAACATTTTAAGACGTTGTGAAGAGTTTGATAATTTCACTGAGAATCAACTCGGATTTAAACAGCAAGTTATTGAGCAAATTGTTCTTTTGCACAAAATCAATTAGAAACTTACAAGCTTATTGTTTTGAGAGAAAAAACTAAATTATTCAAGAATTGAGTTAAAGCAATTGAGCCTGCAGTTTTACAATCCTAAACCACTGACAAACAATTGTGTTCAATAACTTTTGTTTCTCTGAAATACTCATGTCAACAATTGTCACAGGCTTGAAGATGTTGGGACATGTTGACTAAATGATAGTTACCCTCAGGACAGCTCGGTGGGTGGTCTCCCCCAGGGCCGGACGGGTAGACCCCCGAACAAACCTCAAATACTGTCATTTCAGGATATTTACCACTCTTTAATGTGTCTCTTGTATGCACCGGATAATCAAATTGAGACAGCAACATATATTCATTAAACATAAATAAACTAATTAGGAGTATCATGTGTTACATGATGCAAATGTTCAAACATAAAGAGGCCGTATAATGCTTTGCACTGAAACACAAGGGGAGACTGGAGAGAATTTTGTTGAATCGTCACTGTAAAAAAATAAAAAAAAAATATTTTCATGATTTGTAATCACAACTTTTTTTTTTTTTTTTTGTCAAATCAACTTAGATAATTTATGTAGTTCAGATAACATAATATTTTGAGTTTCTGGTGATTAAATTAAACTCAATTTTTCCATTTTAATGAACTTAAAATTTTAAGGCAACCAGGTTACTTATTTTTTTTAAGTTAAACTAACACTATTTTTTTACAGTGTGTAAAAAATATATGATCAATAAGTTATGAAAACATATTTTTACATTGCATTAACTCATCAAAATAAGTTTAAACTTTTTTTTAGTTTTTAAGTTAGTACAAGATTCAACTCATTTTTAAGTCAGTTTAATGTAATTTAAGAATCAAAACATCCAAGTTGATTGTACTTAAAAACTTTTTTTTTTTACAGTTTTGTTCTGTACGTTTAAAAAATGTATATCATATATAGGCTATTTATTTATATCTGTCTGCTACAAATGAATTAGATTAGAAATATTTACCAAAAAACTATTAATTAATGTCAAGTACAAAGAGTGTTTTACAAATTTTAGAGAAAACATGACATTTTAAAATCTTCACTGAAAAAAAATATGATCAATGTGTTATGACAATTATTTTTTTTACATCGCTTTAACTCATCAAAATAAATTAATGAATTTTACAATTATAAATTATACAAGATTCAACTCATTTTTTCCAGTCAGATTAATGTAATATAAGTTGAAATGACTTGATTATACTTATTATTTTAAGGCAGCAACTTTTTTTACAATGTTGAATTATTTTGGTAATGATAGTTTAAATTAGATTTTGTTTTAACTTTTTGTTAATTCAATGTAATAACTTGAACAGCTCGTAAACATACTTAATCACACAAAAAAATTAAATAACGTTTTAAGCTTGAACGTATTATGCAATCAGTCAAGACATTTTTCTTAGCCACATTAAGCATTCTTTAATATCGAGTCAAGTCTAAACTGAACCCCTTTTTTCTGTCACACACTTACATGACCACAACTTTTTCCTCACAATTTTAATTTCGTAAATCCTTACTGAACAGAGTCAGTCAGAAGGGTGCGATCAAGTGATTTCACAACAACACTTATAATAAATGATGGTGTTTCAACCCATCCAGTTTATGATCATTAATATGGAGATAATTCGGAGCAGAATCTAAATGACAAGGGAATGACAAAAACCACACACATAATGTGGTTCATTATGGCTTGCAGAGACTGTTCATGTTAGGGCTGGATATTGGTTGGCTGGTTAAAAAAAAAAAAAGAGAGAAAAGTACAAAGTAACTTTTTTAATCCATTCATCATGCTCTTACAGTTCCCGCAGGGGATTAAAAGGGCTTCATAATCAGTCACTCAATGTTAAATGTATGGGAAAAGAGCTGGGCTCAGTCTTCTTGACAAAATGATTTCTCAATGGAACGGGAAGGCTCATTTACATAACAATTATGGGAACTGCATGGAACTACTTTTCTGCGGCTTTCTACATAATGAAAGACAATTTATTTCTTTATTCATAAGGAAGCGAGTGCTTGAACTTCATTGGTGTATTTTTGTATAAAGATATTTATTCTAGGGTGTGTGACACTTCATCGCAAAGCTTAAATATGAATAAAAAATGTGTGAAACCCCCTGAAAACACACACAGAACAGTCGTGTATGACCACTTTATTATAAAAGAAAAGAAAAATTGCTGTGTCATGATGATTGTTTTATTATTATTATTTTAAGCCTATTTGGTGATGCACATTAAGATATGAAAATATTTATTAGCATAAAATAAATTATATTATATAAGACAATAACAGATATAAGTACTTTATTCTTCATATGCTCGGAATATAAATATGTATGGACTAAAATCATCCCCCCCCCCCCCCCCCCCCACACACACACACACAGAGAGAACACTCGTGTTGCTTTAAAGGCCCTTGCTTAAGCCCCGCCCCTCTGAGTCAGCGGTCACATGACTCATAAAGTTTGATGTCCTGCCCAAACTTTCAGAAGTTGAGAGAAGAAAAAAAAAAGTTAGTTAGGTTAGTGAGAGGGCTGTGATTTTCAAAGCGCAAGACAGTCACTACCAATGTCTGCGTTAGAAGAGCCGTAAACCTTTAGTGAAGTCACACGAACAGCGCCTTTAAAGAGTTCAGACACGTTATAAAAAGTTTAAAGGATAAAGTTCAGTAGATATGCTTGTTTCCACATATATTGGGGTGTTTTTGGGAAGAAGAAAAACACTGCGTTGCCTACTTTTTTTCGCAAGGCTTGGATAATTAATAAAGTGGACGGACAGAAAACGGCTGTTTGGATCTAATTTTTCGGCGTTTTATGGTTGCAGTCAACTTTCCTGTTTACACTATTTCAGTCGGATAGAAAGAAGAGTTCTATTTCATTTGGAGTCATGGATCCGAGTCAGCACAACCCTCCAGTCGGCCACCAGATCGTCCATGTTCGGGGAGACTCCGAGACCGATCTGGAGGCTCTTTTTAACGCTGTGATGAACCCGAAAAACACCATCGTCCCCCCTTCCGTGCCGATGAGGATGAGAAAGCTGCCAGACTCATTCTTCAAGCCGCCAGAGCCAAAGTCCCACTCCAGACAAGTAAGACCACCCCACAGAAACCACAAAGTATTTCCACAAACTTTTCCTGCGGCTGACACTGCAACTGGCGCGCGCACAGTTTCACGTTCGACTTCGACGCGATTATTTATTTTGTCGCGTTCAGATTTTTTTTATTGCACGAACAAAGAACGGGGAGGACTGCATTAAGGGAAAAATACAGGAAAAATAAAATGTCTACGGATAATTTATGACAGCAAGTTATGACCAAAGTAAAAATAAAAATATTTTCAATAAAAATAAATACCATGCAGTACTCAGAACATAAAAGTGATGATGTGTTCGAAATGTAGCCTAATATTGTCCAGTGTGTGTGAACGACTAAAGCAACCAACTGCTCCACAGGAAATAATAGCTCAATTGAAAGTTATCGGTATACTGCTAACCTGAAACATAGTTTGATTTAATATGTTTATTAAAAATCTCAATAAGGCTAATATTCTAGCTCTATTTGAATTTGGTACCATTTTGGCTGTACCATGGTACAGTGACGGTGAAACATGAACATTTAGGCTACTTTGTCAAATAATTGTGTAGCCTACTTATTGGGCTTAAATATGTTGACTAACAGTAGGCTACAAAGTAATTCACTTGCTGCGTACAAGTTACTGTCAAACGATAAGATCAATTTCCAAGTTTGATTTCTGTAGATGAGTTTTACGCTTCATGTTATATAAATCATTCCGTTACTGTTTTACCAAGGGAAAACTCCGCACATTAAACGATTCAGTGTATGAGTGAACTTTTGGAATGATTCGGACTGAATCACAAAACGATTCAGACCGTATGCTAACATGTTTGACTAGTTCATTGAAAAGAGTCGACTCAAAAGAGTGATTCGTTTCTCTAGTTGTGATCTTGTGATTCTAAACAGCCGAGTTCAGTGTTCTGTTCACTACAATTCCATCACTGACCTTTACATTTATTTCTTTGGTCTTTAGATGAAACATTTTGCCTGTTTAACACTTTTCATTTTCACAAGAATGGCGATATATAAACGGTCCGTTTTATAGTTCATAGTTTAGTTTATATACAATGTGCGGATTATAATCTTTAGTTTCCAGCACTTGTGCCTCGAGGAAAGATGCTTAAATCGTTCGGAGCTTAAAACAAGTTTTACAACATCAACAACGAAAAGGGTTAACAACAAAACTAATCGAGTTTTCTCGATCTTGGAATCACATCTCGCGCATGCGCACACGGCGAGTTGTGCTGAAAAGTTTCTCCAGGACAGCCTTTTTCTTTCTTAGCTCCTCCTAAAGTCTGCAGCGTACTGTAGGCCACATCCGTTTCTTAACCTTTTGTTTTTGCAACATAAGCTGATAAAACTAATGAAAGCAACACCCTGCTATGATTGAAGAGGACAGTAGTGCCCTTGTGTAAAAACTAAAAACAAACAACTCCGTTGTTTTGTGTTTCCATGTTTGACATTTTTAATCAAGTTGGAAATAAGTTTTGTTGTTATTATCCTAGATCATTCGCACTTTTCCTTTTATTCACTGGAAAAAGCGACTAATTACGACTAAACTATTTTTAAAGTTTATTTTAAAGAAAGGTACATAACAAGTAAAATGCAAACTATGTTATTAATGTTTTTGCATTATATTTTGTACTCTGGAAAAAAAAAACTTTAATAATTTCACTGCAGCAAATAAAAGGATTTTTTCCTCCCATGATTCCTTTAAAAAGTTATTGGCTAGTTGAGCAGAGTAATTAGTTAAAGTTACAAAGAAAGTAACAAATTCTACACATGGAGGACTTTTATGGCATCAAGAAAACAGATGTGACATAAAAACAAAATCTATAAAGAATAATGCTTTAACGATTACCTTGTGATATTTATCAAGATTAATGAATGCATTTGTGTACTGTATTGTATTGCTACCCTAATTTCAACAGAAGTATAAGAGGAAAAATGTATTTAGTATAATGACCTTCGCAATGGGGCATATTGAAGTTAATTGTGTGGGTGTACACGTATGTGTTCTTGGTGTTGTGTGTGACTTCAAAATTGTTTTTTTGAATACTTAGGTTTGGACATAAACCTCTTTGCTTTTTAAGAGACTTATTGTTTGTAGCCTTTTTGCTTCCAATGTAATCCTAATCCTCTGTCCATCTACAGGCCAGCACAGATGCAGGTACTGCTGGCACCCTCACGCCCCAGCACGTCAGGGCACACTCCTCGCCGGCCTCCCTGCAGCTGGGTGCTGTTTCCCCAGGCACACTGAGCAGCATGGGTCCTGCCCCACCTCAGCACCTCCGCCAGTCCTCGTACGAGATACCCGATGATGTGCCGCTGCCCCCAGGGTGGGAGATGGCCAAGACCCCTTCGGGACAGAGATACTTCTTAAAGTAAGTTGTCATGCTTGATGTGGCAACATTGTTTGGTTGTCTTTTGAATTGGTAAGGCATTGTTGTCCTTTAGATTGGGGTTACAGAGAAAGTATAATGAAAATCCGTATGAATTGAGTGGTTCAATCCAAGCCTTCTAAAGAGACACGATCGCTGTATATGATGAAAGGGTTCAATTTAGGTTTTTATTCACATTTAAACATTGATCAAACATGCATAGACCACATCAAATACGGAAAATGGAAGCTCAACCACTCTTGACTTGACATATTTTTTCTTGACACAGTTTTTATAGCAATGTTAGAGAATGTTTAGTTTGCGCAAACAGTGGGAAACTATATTTGTGTAGTTTGCATATCAAATATAAACTAAGGCTGTCAAACGATTAATTGCGATTAATCGCATCCAAAATAAAAGTTTGTGTTTGTTTGTTTACATAATATATGTGGGTGTACTGTCACTGTGTATAATTATTTAGTAAATACACACACATGCATGTATATCTAAGAAAAAAAAGTATTTATATATAAAATATTTATGTAAATGATTTATAAATCTATATACATGAAAGTATTTTTAAATATATGCAAGCATGAGTATGTATTTATATATATATATATATATATATATATATATATATATATTAGGGCTGTGCAAAAGTTAATTGCGATTAATCGCATCCAAAATAAAAGTCTGTGTTTACATAATATATTTGTGTGCTGTATATAATTATTTTGTATATATAAATACCTATGCATGCATGTATATATTTAAGAATTATTTGCGCTTAAATTCTGTATATATTTATAAATACATAATCTATATTATATAAATATAAATATTTTATATAAGAATAACACATTTTCTTAAATGTATACATGCATGTGTGTTTTTATATATACAAAATAATTATATACAGCACACACAAATATATTATGTAAACACAGACTTTTATTTTGGATGCGATTAATCGCAAGTAATTTTTGCACAGCCCCAATATATATATATATATATATATATAATAATCATACACGGTGCACCCAACATATATTATGTAAACACAAACTTTTATTTTGTATGCGATTAATCACAGCCCTAATATAAACGTATAAATGTGCACATCAACCTGATCACTTTATTTAGCGTTCATGTCTAACACTACATTCGGATTCATCATCGTATCCGATTGAAACAAAAGATGTCTAAACGTAGCTATTGATCAATGTTGATATATTTTTGGTTGAACTAACCCTTTGAGTTTGCAGTGCTACCAGTCATTTTAGAAATGGAAGACTTGTAACATGTATTTTAGTGGACAAAAATTCATTCAATGTTAGTCATATGCAGATTAAAGCTCATTTTTGATCAGAAACTCCAATAAGGAATCTTTTTTTTCCAGCTGGTTTAGAGTTTTTACTACATTGTGTTAGCTTGTGTGCCAAGGTTTCCTTCTCGGTGTGTGTGTGTGGGTACTTAGAGCTTCTGCGGATTGGGTTTCAGAGGGGAACAAAGGCCCAGTGTAGCAGCGTAGAACGACTGGAGGACGGGCCGGCCTGGTAAACTCATCTGCCTCGCCGCAGAAGTCACAGGAACAGATTTAAGGAGTACATTGTGTCTTTTTGATATGTCCTATTCAAATTCGTATTCATTTAATAGCTGCTATATTAGGACTGAATGTTTGAATACAAAGTTTCTGGGATGTCTGCAACTGTGACCGTCTGACCAATAGCTTCTAGACAAACATGATTAGTCTCCAATTTACTATGATAAAACCGAGAGCTTTTAAAACCAGATGTTTGGAAGAGGAACATCTGGAGAACATCTGCTTCATTTGGACCAGATCTCCAGGAATTGTGCAAAAGGGGGTCGAGGGACAGGAAGGGGGAAACGCCATTTGTGTAGACGGCTCACAAGACCAAGGCTAATGTTTTGGAAATGTTGCAACTGTTAATGCATCCACCAATGAGGACGACTGATTCTTCAAATTTAGTCTGGTAGTTCTCCCTCCTCAATGCAAAATTAAAACATGTTTTTTTAGTAAAGATTGAGACGTATTCACACTGCTCGTGGACTGTGTACAATCTTCACCCTGATGGCACTCCTCAAATACACACATGAATGTCTCTTCTTGTCTGTACAGCCCCCTCCTTCTTAACTTCTCTTTGTTTGGGGTTTTAGAGAAATGCAGGCTCATTTTATTTGTTGTCTTATTGTTGTTGACTCCAGCTTTGTTTGTGCATAACTTTCCCACAGGAAAAGTTATGCACAAGTAACTTTTTGTGAGCATATCACTTGAGCGTCGTGAGTGTTGTTTCTAAGACAGTGTGTCAGATTAAAAATAGTCCGACTTAAAGGGATAGTTCACTTTGAAATACATTTTTGGTATGTTTTAGCTTACCTCAAGGGCATCCAAGATGTAGGTGTCTTTGTTTCCACAGTAGTTTCAATTTTGATATTTTTAGGTCTATCAGTCATTTAATGGAGGTCTATGGTCACCACCTCAAAGAGCATGCACAGAGAAGTCCAAATTTTCTCACACAAACCGCTCGTTTCGTGCCTTGGGCCATCAATGTGTGCTTACATTTATGAGTCATTAAATCATGTTTAATTTAGACTTCTCTGTGCATGCTATTTGAGGTGGTGACCATAGACCTCCATTATATGACTGACAGACAAGAACGGTTTGACCTAAAAATATCAAATTTGAAACTACTGCGGAAACAAAGACACCTACATCTTGGATGCCCTTGAGGTAAGCTAAAACGTGCCAAAAATGTATTTCAAAGTGAACTGTCCCTTTAAAATGGGACCCTTGAGACACTGACGTTTGTTCCACTTCAAGAACGAATCTGATTCAGGCCAGGTGAATCTGAAACCTATTTTTGAGCATTTTTTCTTTTGGCCGGGACACACTTTTTTGAGCGTCGGTCGGCTTGGTTTTTCTGTGTGTAGTCAGACAGCCTCAGGTTTTTTGGGGCCGATTCGTCACGTTGAATCTGCGTTACACCGTTGGTGAGAGAACTTATTGTCCGTTTAGCTTAGGAGAATAAAAGTGACGAAGCGAGCATGTTCTGGTTTCGTTTTCCCTTTTTGAATGACGAAGATAAACTATTGACACCTGCACATATAAACAGATATTTACTTACACGCCGGAGCTGAACGCACATGCTATTTGACAGTCGCTTTTAGTCCTTTTGGTGTGTTCAGGTGCATCTTTTTGGAAACGCATTTACCAAACAAATCCCTTGATGTGATTTTTGCCTCAACAGTGGATGTGATTGGATAACTGAGCTAACCAGCTGACCAATCGTATCGATTCTCAAATGTTGGTTTAATCATTCTGAAACGCCTGAACCAAAATCTGTCGTCATAATGATTTGACATTATGAGATGCAAGTTATTTATGATGTATGAAAAAAGCCACAGTTGCCGCAACTTCCATTTTTATTACAGATATTTTGCGGCAATTTCCCAGGAAGAGATGATTTTGTTAATTTTTGTTGAGTTGCAACTTAAATTTGTTTAATTTGAGTGCTTTCAGCTCGATGAACATTGTCAGCGGTGAATTTTTCTGGCAAATTACAGATGGACGGTTATGAAATGGTACAGATTCATATTTTTTTTAATCTGCTAAATATCAATTAATTTAGCAGATGCATAGCATGTTGAATAATTCTGTTTTTTTGCGACTCCCATTGAAAGTGTTTGACTGAAGTGAAGGGATTAAATCTAGAATCACTAGAGGCTTCAAGAAGCTTGTCCAGGAAAACAGAAACATACTATTTATAATCAGGACCTCTTCAGATGAGGGGTGGTGACAGGGGCTGTGAGCCAACCCATAACAAGCTCACATTACTTTCAGGTGACCACTACTGTTCTGCACATAAACGACCCTCACGCAAGTCTTTTTCTCCAAAGGCCAGAGCATATATTTGACCATTGATTTCGGTTGCAGATAAGCAGATGACTGTGTGTGATGTATCCCGATGGCTCTCTCATTCAGCCACATGTGAGTCACACAGCTCAGGGAAGTCTGACAACAGCTTGGTTTCCGTTTCAGCATGAATGAAGTGCAGTTTGTGAATCATCCGCTCAGTAGAGATAAAGGAGAGAGAGAGCATGAGACGTTCGCTTTATTCATCCAGTGACGGTCATGTGACCCGGTCAGATATAGACAAACAAGATTGAGTGACTCTGAACATACAGTAAAAGATCTATCGCATTAAAGCTAGTTAGATTTCAGCCGTGAACGGTTACACTGTAACCTTTTTGTCCTTCTATATTTAGTTCAGCCTTTGCTCAGTCCTCAGTGGTGTCCCGTGACACTTTGATAGCAGGACGAAAATGACAGGAAGCGCAAAGCCATCACAAGTCGTAATCAACCTGCAACACCCAGTCATTTGAAGACCGTTTCACTGCCGCCTCAAAAGCTCGGGATTATAGGGAACGAGTTCTGTGGCGCTTCCAGATGTTTGTTGTTGAGAATTTTTAAAAAAAAATGGTGCAATCTTAAAGGAATAGTTCACTTTAAAAAAATAAATAAATAAATAAAAACTTTTGCTGATAATTTACTCACCCCCATGTCATCCAAGATGTCCACGTCTTTCTTTCTTCAGTTGAAAAGAAATTAAGGTTTTTGATGAAAATATTCCAGGATTTTCTCCATATAATGGACTTCATTGGGAACCAAACGGTTCAAGGTCCAAATGAGAGTTTCAGTGCAGCTTCAAAAGGCTTTAAACGACACCAGACGATGAATAAGGGTCTTATCTAGGACCCTTCGAGTCATGACTCGAAAAAAGATTCGTTCATTTTAATGAACGAGTTTAAACAGGAGAGTCACATCACAGAACAGAGCAAAGCGAGCATTTGAGCTTATAAAACGTAAACTTTTTTATTTATTTTTTTAAATGAGCGATCGTTTCGCTTGATAAGACCCTTATTCATCGTCTGGTGTCGTTTAAAGCTTCTGGACCTTGAACCATTATACGGAGAGAAATCCTGGAATGTTTTTTTGTTAATTTCTTTTCGACTGAAGAAAGAAAGACATGGACATCTTGGATGACATGGGGGTGTTTAAATTATCAGCAAAAGTTTTTTTAAAAGTGAACTAATCCTTTAAAATAAATGTTTTTTATCCACAGTGAAGAACCATTTTACCGTTAAATGAACAGTTTTTCTTAGCGTGAAGAACATTTCAATAATCTAAAGAACCTTTTCTGGAATTGAAAGGTTCCAAAGGTTCTAAATGGAACCATCAATGCCGATAAAGAACCTTTATTTCTAAAAGTGTACTTTATTTTCTAGAAAACAAGTTAAAACAAACATAAACTAGTTGCATTTACTATAAATAACATTAATTATAAACGCCAAGCCTGAACACATTTATTTAAGGTAAAACTGAAAACTAAGTCTGTGACATTAATTTCATTTTTAAATGCGTTAGATTGCATCTAATGCCTGATTCAGATTATAAGAAATATTTCTGGAAAAATATGGTACATTGTTGAGTGTTGTCAGCTCGATAACAATCCTCTGGCAAATTATAACATTTATGATATAGATCATTTACTGTAAATCATGTTTCACATTGAAAGTGTAGATTGAATCTAGAATTGGTGGAGGTTAAAACGTTTTCTTTTTTTCCTTGGTCTCCTGTTTTTCCCTCTTGTCTTCCTGCTTTCATTATTAACCCCGTGGAAGACAGAAGTGGGAAAGGTCAACATGATGTGTTGACCTCTCCTCTCTTTCCCTTTTTCTCCAACAGTTTACTGTGAGCTTTCATTTATAATAGACTCAGACCGCGGGCGAGGGGGGCTCAGGGCGGTTGAGGGGTCATCTTGTTTAGTTCTCGCCTGCCTGTTTTTTGGGACCCCAGGAGGAGGGGGGGTTAAGTTCACAGGGCACTAACACTGAGACCCGGGTCATAAACTAATGAAGGATTCTAATTTGGAGAATGTGGCCAAATAGAGGGGCTAATCAGTGTTTCCGTTGTCTTATTAAAGCCAGGAATCAGTGGGGGGATTCAGCCCACGGGCGGGCGGCCCTAGCCGAGAAGGGCCCTCGGGGATGTGGACCCCTGCTATCACGGGGATTAGACCCTCTGATGGGAACCACTGTTACCCCTTCACCCGCTTTAAAACATGCTGCTTTCAATTACTATACAAAGGTGCGTCCCGGTCTTTCCTGAAGGCAAAAGTTTCCCATACATGCATTTAGACTTTAGCGATTGTTGCAAACGTCTTTCTTGGTGGCGAAATATGTCCGAAAAGGTGAATTTAGAAAAGATTTACCATTTGTTAGGCGTTAAAGGACGTGACCCGTCATTAGAGTGTGAGGGGACCTGGTGGTGATGGTAAATGTGTGGTGTTAAGTGATTTAATGAGAGCTGTTTGGTTTTTGCAACTTACTCTACCACAGTGTGGCCTCAAGGTCTGTAAACTAAAAATGGCCCCCTTGTTTCCTTCCTGCTGTCTGCTCCCACCATGGTGGGTTTTTCCTTTTTTTGACAAACTGGAAAAACACATAATCGTAGGGCTTCCCTTGAATGTATTTCATTAGGACTCTTTTATTACTCGTGGTTGATGGCTGTAACTTGCACAATCCCATGTAAACACAGTTAGAGATGCACAATGTATCATTATTATTTTAGTTACTGGATGATTTTAGAGGTTGTTTTTTAATATGTTTGGGGCTGTCAAACGATTAATCGCGATTAATTGCATCCAAAATAAAAGTTTGTGTTTACATGATATTATTTTGCATGTATATGAATACACACACATGTATGTATATTTAAGAAAAAAATATTATTTATATATAAAATATTTATATATAATATAAAGTATATATAAATCTATATACAGGATATACATGAAAATATTTATTAAATACAAGTGTGTGTGTGTGTGTATATATATATATATATATATACGTATATATATATATTAATTATACACAGTGCATCCACATATGTAAACACAAACTTTTATTTTGGATATTTCATTGTGCAATCTCAGTACCTTTATTTTTACTATTTTTACTTTACTTTTACACTAATAATGGAAAAACAATTAAATTTAGTCTTTTGCTAATCTCAAAATTATTTTCTATTTTGACACCTCGTAGTTTTTTGATGCCTAAATTGACTTTTACTTTTATTCTGATTAAATAGTATGTGTTTTTAATGTTGGCTATAACATGAGAACACTAGTGGTCAAATCACAACTAACATAAAAGTTTGTATTTTAAAATAAGTCTCCAAGCCTGCATTTATTGGTTTAAAAATACAGAAAAAAACATGATTATTGTGAAATTGTATTACAATTTAAAACAATGGTTTTCTGTTTTAATATAATTTATTTCTGTGATGCAATGGCACTATTTTCTGCTTAATGCAATCTGTATTGAATGACATGACTTGACTATTGACCAGAATTTTAATATCGGTGCTCCAATGGAAACAAACAGCAAAGTTTTCTTCTCTTTTGTTTTTTTGTTTTTTGTTTGTGTGAAAGCATGTGTATTATGAGCAGGCGACACGCACCTAGGCTAGCAGTACCGTAGTGAAACGTGTGCTCCTGGAAGCGTTACATGTCCAAACACACACTGCTAGCTTAGACAGTCTTTGTTATTGAGTGCTCCAGTCTTCTGGGGTGGCCTGTTTTCTTTTGGATTTTCCTCAGACACTCAAACTCCATTTTCTCTGGCCAGTTGGGAAAATATTTGCTTTTCTGCCTTTCCCCCCCTTCTCTGAAAGGATGTATAAGCTAAATTCACATCCGTCTCAATTTCGAAACGGTTCATTGGGGTGTTACGGGCAAAATATAGACGTGAGGAGTTTTGTGTCGAAGTGATTTTAGCTTTATCTCCCGCCACTCCTGTCTGTGTTTATATCCGCTCGGTGTGAATCACGCTGTGTTGACTTGCACCCTTGTATGTGTGAGTTTGTAGCAGGCACGTTATGTACTGCTTTTGGCCGTCTCTTTGATGGCTAACGGTTTAGCCATCTGGGACAGGCCTCTCTTCCTAGCTCCATTTGTAGCACATTTGTGTGGAGGACGGGTGAAGGGAGGGAAAGTTTGCTGTTGCAAATGTGATCAACATCACAGGGAGAGTGCTATCCTTATTCCCACAAACCCAGACCACAATCGTACTTTTGTTTCATTGCATGCTCAAGGCCTTTTTATAGAGTTAGCCGGTATAATGCTGGTAAACAGTGTGTGACGGACGGGAGAAATGTGTGAAGATATGTCGTACTGCAGTAGATACTAGTAGACGGGAGTGCTTAAAGTTGTTTTAACGCGAGAACAACAAAGAAATACAATACAGTATCTCAAACGAGTCACGGTTTGTGAAGTTTGGTTGATGAATTTGATGCAATGTATTGTATTAATAATATAGAACTAAATTTATTATTATTATTTTATATTTAACTAAGTGTGACTCAGAATTCAGAATTACATGTTATAATAATTGAGTACTTTTGGTTTGTGTCCATCAGTTTAAACAAATGAGATGAGGTATGCCCCCTAATTTTAGATATTAAAATCACAATATTAACATTTGAGCCTAAATTGACTTTTGAACTCATTATACTCTAAGACACGTGAACAGAAGACTCATTTAGAGACTGCTTTAAGTCATTTGATAGATTACAGTGGCCTCGTTTTTGTAATGTTTAGTTTCCCAGGTCAGGGTGGATTCATTTCTCAGCTCGTCTAGTGTGAAGCATTTACTCTGAGCAAATGTGTGTTTGTCAAGCTTGGGCTTTATTGACCACACACAAACAAGCCCCTTTCCTGTTGAAGTGTCATCTGTGTGTGTGTGTGTGTGTGTGTGTGTACATATAGATGGCAGAGTTAGCCCAGACCAGTGTTTACCCAGTCCTGATGTAACACCTTTGCCCCAGACATCAATGCTCCTACTGTCACTGCGGAAGAAACTGCCTCAAGAAGAACCCCTGCCTATGTATTCAGACCAGCGACTCGGTCAAAACACTCTTTACATTTACCAAACAGCACAGCTAGTGTTAAATGTGTCACATTCAGTTTAACGCTGTTTTGGTGCTTGGTTTCTCGTTAGTTTTTAATGCACAGTTCTTTAATAGTTATATGAAGATTTTCATACATCACAAAAAGGACAAACAATGTTAAAGGTGCAGTAAGTGATTTCTGAGAAACGCTGTAAAAAGTGGATCGGTCAATCAGTGGTAGGGTGGCGTGTCCACACATGATGGGGGAGGAGAGATTTGAAGAATCACTGTAGAAAGAGAGATGGCTGAGAGACATTACAAAAGAGAAATGCTCTGAAGAATATCACTGGAAAAAGAAGGGTTAGGATCAGACGAGAGCTTTAGGACCCGCATTATATTAGAAAAGCTTTTCAGTTCTGGAGACCCAAGCGGGAAGGCCTGAAATGGTTGCGATTTTTCTGTCATCCACTCTTGCATTGTGCATTTATTCATTTTGGAGGCGGAGCAATGAAGGGAGAATGATCGACGAGAATGCTTTTTGTGCGAAACCCCTCCCCCAAAATAACGACTTTATTCGACTATTCCTTTTCTTCCTTCTGGGCCTCAGACGAGAGTTTTAGAGATTTCCACGACACATCGTCTCAGGCCCACAAGAAAGAAAAGGAATGTCGAATAAAGTCGTTATTTTTCTTTGTTTTTTCGCATAAAAAGTATTCTTGTCGATTAATGAACTTAAAGTTGAGCCACTGTTGTCACATGGAATATTTTAACATTTTCTTCAATGACTTTCTGGGCCGTCAAGTTTCAATCCCTTAGGAGCCTATGTGGTAGTTATCCAGCTCTCAAATTGAATCAAAAATATCTTCATTTGTGTTCCGAAGATGAACGAAGGTCTTACGGGGTTGGTACAGCATGGGGGTGAGTAATTAATGACTTAATTTTCATTTTTGGGTGAACTTACCCTTTAACGTAACATTTGTTTGAGAACTTCATTACCTTTACCCAAGTTTCTCTCTAGCATCTCTCTCGTTCTCTCTTTGACGCTGTTAACTCACTGCTTTGTCCACTGCTCTCCGTGATATTAGCCCTCCTTCAAAGAGGAACTTAAATCCGGCCAGAGGTCAGCAGGTCGCTCAATAATCTCTCCTGATGATGTCCTGCTGACGGAAGCCGGGTCACTCATCCACCCGTCCTGATGCACGCTCGCTCGCTCGGCCGCGAGGGAGAAATGGAGAGTTGACTGAGGTCTGATGTCCTCTTTCTGTCCTGACTAGCAGCATTCAGTCATTCATAATGGCCGCCTCTCTGTGGCCTCATTAGAGACTGTGTTATGCTAAGCTAATGTACAGAGCCTTTGTGAGGATCTGACATGGTTGTAGTGCAGAAGTAGTTTAGAAATACTAAATTATTTTAGTGAAAAATTATTATTATTTTTTTGTTAGTAGGGTCAATATATATTCATTGACCTCTGGTAAAGAATATTTAAGTAAAAAACAATGAAAGCTTTATCGACTGCATCTGTGCCATCCTGTCGATGACAAGTGAAGTTTATCTCGATTTGACCCTCAAACTGAAATAATAAACAAAAATGCCGAACATCTACAATAGTTTTTTTTTAGAAACAATAAATATAACACCGTTTTTGGAAGTATAACCATTACACATCTTGTCCTAAGATTGATAATTGGATAAATGTTTTGTAGTTGTTATTATAACAACTTTTACTCCTGGCCCACTTAGTGGTCACATTTACATTTTAACACAGGACCTAAAGATACCATACCTAAAGGCATAGGGATGTGTTCACATTGGTCAATTGGTCAGCTTTTATTAGGTATATTCTCGACTCGGACTTGCTTCCTCAAAGACTCGGTCTTGACTCGGACTCGGCTGTATTTGAAAACCAACGGACTCGGTCTTGACTCAGACTCGACCCTTCAACGACTCGGTCTTGATTTGGACTCGACTGTATTTGAAAACCAATGGACTCTGTCTCGACTCAGACTCGACCCTTCAAAGACTCGGTCTTGACTCGGACTGGACTGTATTTGAAAACCAATGGACTCGGCCTCGACTCGGACTCGACCCTTCAAAGACTCGTTCTTGATTTGGACTCGACTGTATTTGAAAACCAATGGACTCTGTCTCGACTCAGACTCGACCCTTCAAAGACTCGGTCTTGACTTGGACTCGACTGTATTTGAAAACCAATGGACTCGGCCTCGACTCGGACTCGACCCTTCAAAGACTCGGTCTTGATTCAGACTCGACTGTATTTGAAAACCAATGGACTCTGTCTCGACTCGGACTCGACCCTTCAAAGACTCGGTCTTGACTCGGACTCGACTGTATTTGAAAACAACCGGACTCGGTCTCGACTCGGACTCGACCCTTCAAAGACTCGGTCTTGACTTGGACTCGACTGTATTTGAAAACCAATGGACTCGGCCTCGACTCGGACTCGACCCTTCAAAGACTCGGTCTTGATTCAGACTCGACTGTATTTGAAAACCAATGGACTCGGTCTCGACTCGGACTCGACCCTTCAAAGACTCGGTCTTGACTCGGACTCGACTGTATTTGAAAACCAACGGACTCGGCATAGGCGGTCTCGTCCCCATCACTAGAGCATTCTGTCCTTTTTTAGGGTCGCATCTTGTGACATCATGACCTGTTTTTGATCCGTGTACATGTCTTTGGTCCATGTTGTGTTCATATTTTCATTCGAACCGCACCAGAGTTTGTTTGGAAGCGGGCCGAGACCCATCTTTTCTGCAGTCCACTTTTTGGATTCAGACGGCAGCGTTCACACTTATTCAAATGAACCGCATCAACAGAGCAATCACACCAGGGTTCATTTTAACCGAACCAAACATGCCAAGTGTGATTTATAAGTTGTGTTTTATCAGAAATGTGCCTTCACTAGAGAATTCTCCTGCAAAGTTAGTACAATGCAAATTTTGCATGCAGATGGAGGACAGGGAATGCAATCTTGGCACTTTTCACTATTGTGAAAACATATTTTTAGGTCAATATTTGTTATTTCTTAGGCAAAGTGGAAAACATTCAGTGCTGGCGAAGTTGAGTTCAACTGTGAGAAGCATTCATCGCTGCACCTTAAGCTCTGCTGTGTTATAAATAACTGCCGCACAATAAACAGGGCCCTGATAATTGGGCCATCAATCATGTTGAGCGCTTGGGTGGGTCTATGCCCAGTGCCGTGAGTTCGCTAACCTCCCCTCTCCACCACCACCACCTCCTCCTCCAGCGCTCTCTGGTTTCATGAGCCCTGATAACAGCTGGAGAGGAAATTAGGAAGTGAGCTTCTATAGGGCACTGTCTCCTTTAGTGTCATGGAGTGATTCCTGTGTGGTCATGGCTCAATGTGATTTGAGGGCCAGAATCCCTCCTCCGCTCTCCTAGTCTTTTGGCTATATAGCCAAAAGCCTGGTCCCAGGGTTGTAGACCTCTCTTTGTCTGTTTGTCATTCCCCCAGTCTGTCTTTTCAGTGCTTAGTCTGTGATGGAAGTAGTGCTCAGGAAAGAAGGTCTGGCTGAATCTGATGTTTGAAGCTCTGGAGGGTGTTTGTGGGGGTCTCTTGAGCGGTCGTCTATCCTGTCTATGCTTTTGTCTCCATCTCTAGCCCCATAATCCTCAATAACGCCTCTCAGCTGGTGGCCCAGAGCGATCTGTAATGGCCCAGAGCAGGAGCCGTGACAGCGATGATGCTTTCCTGTGGGAGTTTAGGATACCGTTGCCATTGGTGTTAGTTAGTTGTTGTGAATGTGCAGTCAGCCTTATTACACTGCACTGCTCAATTATCTGAAGTGGTCATTTATTGATTGTGGTTAGCTGGGTAAAGTTGAGTTGAATGTACTGGCATAATATATTATGATTGTCTCTAATGGTGCAGTTACAATGGTGAAATTTCAGGTCATTATAATGGGCCTTTTTTCAGGTCATTAATTTCATTATAATGGACCTTTTTCCCAGGTCGTGATAATTACATTATAACTAGGGATGCACCGATCCACATTTTTTCACTTCCGATCCGATCCCGATACCTGACTTTGGATATCGGCCGATACCGATACTTTTCCGATACCAGACCTGTGTTTGCTTTAACATTATTTATCATTATTGTTGATTTTATATGATGCTGAAATAAACACCTCTCTACAAGCAAGGATGATACGTACGTATGTAGCCTATGTCAATATATATATATATATATATATATATATATATATATAATAGATATATTAAACAATAGATAGACAATTAAACAAAGATATACGCATTATACAGGCCTACACAGTGCTTTGATTTCAGGAAGGTCTACTAACATTATTCAGGTATATCGTCTAAAAAGAATTATAATAAAGTAATCAAAAGTAAAATAGCACTGCAAAGTTTATCATAGATAGATTTATGCTTATTAAAGCTGAAGTTATTCATTCAAGAGCTGTGAGTGATTTTCTCTTTGCCTTTGGTTGTTTTATTCTCAGTAATGTCGCAATCGTCACATTTATACTGCTGCCCCTTTAAGAACTAGTGCGGATTTCATAGTCTACTGATGCACCATATTTTCTCCCAACTATTTCCATAAACCGTTTATGTCTAAAATGAACGTATTTAAGTGATAATCTCCAAGCCGGTCGTTTTGACATTTTTGTGCAGGCTACATTTGATCGTTTAGACGCGCATATGAAGCCCAAAGTATAATTTGCTTGTCTGTTTCGGAGCGCGCGCCGCCCTCTTGCGCAAATTTTGTGCTTTTAATAGCTCTTTTTATTATTAAAAGCGTCCCGCAATTTAGCAACAGCAGAGACGGCATTTTACAACAATTACCGATCGTGCTGATTCTGTCTTAAAGTTTGAGTTTTACGGAGAAATGACAGCGCACCGCCGCGATGGGAAGGAAGTTGGCTACACAGAATGCGGCTATTGTTTAATGTTTTTTTTTTTTTACGTCAATATATTCTTTAATCTTTGGAAATCAGACTAATATCACAGATCTAAAGTGTAACCAGGCTATGTTTTCTCTGTCATCACTCATTAAGCAGGGCTGTCGTGTTGTGCGTGCTGTGGCACCGCGTGAGAGATCTCTCTCTTTCTCTTCTGGACTGCGAATTGCAAACATGCATCACAGACAAATAGTTTAATTTATACGGCTTTGCAAACATTGCATTTTGCTGTCTTGCTCTGCTGCGGTGTTTCCAGTGTGAAGTATTTCCACCATAGGATTTCCACACAGCGAACATATTGGTAGCTCAATGCTATCCTGCTAGCTGGCTGCAAACTGCGGAATGGATTTCTTGAGCGGGCGTCTGTGTGTCTCATTGAGCCCTATTTTTTACAGTCTATGATTGAGCTGCACCTCCGTTCAGGTTATCCATTCCACAGTTTGCAGCCAGCTATAGCAGACTAGCAGCCCCGGGGAATCCCTTTTGGAGTCATTTCAGCAGCCAACGTTAAAGCGCAGACATGGATCATAAATATCGGATTTCTCCGCAGGTTGGATCGGAAAAATCCGATACGTGAATTACGCTGGTATCGGTCCCGATACCGATACTGGATCGGATCGGCCCCATCCCTAATTATAACATTCCCTTGTGTGCAAAAAAAAAGAAGCCCATTACCCATTGAGATCAGGACTGCCAAAAGTCGATAGTGGTAAACGTTTTTCACTCTCACACAAAACTCCCAATTGTGTAGATTCCTATTGGAATGGCTGGATTCACTCGGAAATTTCGGTAAATGTCAACACACCTTCAATTCATTAACTGCAGGCATGTTGGCATTATAAATAAATGACAGTTGAAGTATTATATTCATTTGGGTTTCACCATTATTGTTACTTTTGGCTGCTTTTTGACTGTCCTCCCATTTTCCCGGTACTTTCCCGCTGAGTAAAGGGAAGTCAGTCTGGCTGATTTGTGAAGTGTGTTGGTGTGTCTGCTGGAAATGCAAAGAGAACATTGCATGAGCAGACGCTCAAGGGTGACGCAATGGTAGGGCTCTGACCCAGACTGGATTGTGTGCTTTTGACTACAAAAACACATTTGCTCTGTTCCAAAAGCTAGGGAGGCTCCTCTACAGAGAGCAGCATCACAGACTGTTCAGAAGGTAGGCAACTTACTGCTTTCTAAGAGATCCTTTCACCAAGAATGCAATCCTGTAATGAATACAAATAGGTATTTTTAATTGCACTATACTGTTCAAAAATGCAGTCACTTATGAGGTTCTATGGTGCTGCCTAAAGGCCCGTACACACCGGGACGAATATCAGCGCGCGTTACCGTACGTTCACACCGCTGCCGACTTGAGCGTCAAAGAAGCTCTGGCCGCCCTGTCAAGGACGCTTGTCAAAAAGTACGGGGAAGCTTGATGACGCTTTGACGTTGCAGGGAGAATAGAAGTGTCACAACATGAAATGTAATAAACAGAAAAAAAACAAGCAATACATTGAAGAAACCTTTTTTAATGACAGCATTTTTATAACCGTTTTGGTCACATTTGGTTGGGAAAAAATAGTTAGCTATTATTATTATTATTATTATTTGCGGTCAAATCGGTGTCACCGTGAACAAATTAATTGCATTCCCGCTTTAAAACGAGCGTTCGTAAATATTTCAAATAAAAGTTGCGCTCATGCGGTCCCTGTAAGCAAACAACAGGAATCACACCAGCAGGAATCACAGCAACGGCGATGATTAGCGTCTCTTCCATTTTCTCGGAACTAATGTTTTGGTAGGAACGAAAGTTTACATTTTGTATTTCTTCGGAATCACCCAGCGTGAAGGACGTCTATATTCCGATTGGTTGCTGGCGTTTGCCGCTGAACCGCGTCACAGCTCATTACCATAAAGTTGAGCTTCTTTCAACTTTCTGATTGACGCCCAAAATGCTACGCCGAGGAATTTGACGCTCCTTGCAGCTGCGAGAAGCCAGCTTCCATTGAAAATGAATGACTTACAGCCACTTTGGAAGCTCAAGTCGGCAGCGGTGTGAACATACAGTTATTCGTCAGCGTCTTTCAACGCGTTTTTTGTGTTCACACCCAAGTGATTTTCGCTGACAATGAGCCAAGTGAACATGCAAATTCATTCCCTGACATTAGATGGCGCCAATTTGCTCTGCAATACCACTCCATATCAGTTTTCTTTTATCAAGGTGTTTGTAGTCCCAGTCGCGTTTGTCATATATTGGTTCTAGCATCAACAAGAACAGCAGCTCTACATTCATCTTGCCTTGCATCTTCCTCCTCCTGGCTGTGTAGACGGCGACACTACTTGGCGTACATCTTCTTCGCCGTGACATGTGTGCTCGGCAAGACCGTTTTGTGTTTGAGCGCCCCCAAGTTGTGTTTTACTGTAACTTCAGAAGCTCCAAACGCATGAGCAAAAGCGCCAATCTCATTGGTCGGATAGTTTTTGATGCAGCGCGTCAAACTAAAAAAAATGAACCCGGGGTGTTATTTTTATGCGTGGCCAGTGTGCACACTCACATTGGCGCCCTTTGTTTAGTCACGAGGCGTTAAACATCGGCGAATAACGCGCGTAAAGTTCGTCCCGGTGTGAACAGGCCTTAAGAAGGCGTTCGCGTATATGTGTTAAACTTAGCTTGAATTCTGTTCGTCTGAAATTTGTTTGCAGATTTCTTGAAAACTAATCTGTCGATAATTTTTGGTCTGGATGAATTAAACATAAGCGTCATTGTTTTGCATTGAATGTGGGCAGAGCGTCCGGGACTAATAAAGCTCACCTGTGTGTGTGAGTGCGCCTGCGTCTGAAACCAAAGAGATCTTCATACTCGACATCCTGTGCTCCAATTAAAATTAACTCTCTCCGCCTCTCCCTCCCTCACTCCCCCTGTGTCTCTGTCATAGTTTCCAGCAGCAATAGGAGGGGGAGGATTGGGGTGACATAAAGTGTAACAGGACCACAGCGATCCACACAGCCAATGGAGTTCTGAGGGATTGCTTCCGCGCTCGTTTTTTCCTCCTCTGTGGCCTTTTCTTTTTGTTTGACGGTCATTTGGCCCTCCCCTGTGACCCTCCTGAAGAGGCCCCTGTTCCTCGTCTGCTACGGCCCGTGTGTGTGTGTGTGTGGGTTGGGGGTAGGGTGGCTTACTGGTAGGTGGGTGGGAGAGGGGCAGTTTTTGGCAGTTCCTTTGATCAGTAAAGCATAAACAAGAGGGAGCTTAGAGAAGAGAGGGGTGGTGAAGTGCTGAGTCAGTCTCTCTCTTTTTCTCTCCTCTTTTTGTTATTCTAGCTCCCTCCCTTTCTCATAAGGCAGTGATGTCGGAATAGTGACTAATTAGTTGGGAAGAGAAAGTGACGGCAGGAAAAAATTGTCACAGGACTGTTTATGTTGGGAAATAAAGACTCTTGCAAATTTTGTATTGCTAACAAACCGGTGGGAAAGTTGCACAATTTTGTATGCGGTCTCTCTTCCAGTAGACTAGCGGTCAGCCGTCCAACCTATCAAGACTATTGGCCAAACAATATGGGGTTTTCAAATGCTGCTGCCGATAGCAATGGGTCAGAATAGTCGATGGTCAATATAATGGCGATTTGCAGTATTATAAATGTATTAATGCCAGTATTATAAATATACTGATGCCTATGTATTATAAATGTACATTACTTTTCAAAGGTTTGGGGTGAGTCAGGTTTTTCCTTTTTGTAAATAAATGCATTCACTTTAAATGTTAATTTTGCAATTGTTTTAACCCTAAAACAAGTATTCTGGACAAATGTGGGCAAAATAGTTTTGATTTATTTTTAAAAAATACTTCCCTTGATCTGAGCGGTACAAGACTTGGCTTCTTTTCCTAAGTTTGCCTCCTGAACGCACATTGATTTTTGAATCAATTCTACAATGTTAAGTGGGTGAAAAAAAAACTCATTAATCGTGTATTTGGGTCAAAAATGGGCACCCGTAGAAATGAATGGGAAAACTAATTTAGAGCATTCTAAAATAAGCCAAAATAAGACTGCAAGTGACAGCAAAGTCACTTCATCTTTAGGTTTTAGCTCTAAGAACTTATTGGAATGATATTTTAATGTAGTTAAAAATTTTAAAAAATAAAATGCATAATTTACATAGAAAATATGTTACTTTTTGAAGTAAATAAATTCAAAAATAACCCCAAAATTAAAAAAAACACCATAAATGGATAGACAAAACTTTATCGAAGACAGTGATATAACATTTATGATAAATAAAAATTAGGATAACACCCGAGTCCTCATTTGTCCACAATTACAGGATTAAGGCCTATAAAGTGAATACGGTTTGAGGGCTACGTCATTTTGAAAAGTACCACAACATTGTAATTTAAAATGCTAATTGACGACTCTAAATTAGAATTGTATAATTAATTTATATTATGTCAGTGACGTCTACATTCATTTGCTTAAAATGAAACACATTTTTGCAGAATGTTTATGTAAAATTCACAAAAAAAAGGCTGTCAGTAGATTTAGGAGCCAGCGAAACTTGTTTATTGTCAAATCAAACGTGTTTATCGGCTGAGTCCAATAATCTTGAAATTGATTTATTCGTCTTTAGTCAAGTTCAATACTTGCAAATCTCACGTTTTCAGCGACAAAACCTGTCTTAAATAGGGAAAGAGAGCAGAGCTGGGGGGAAAAGAGGAACAAGTGAATCGCATTTTGGGTTTTGGGTCGTAGCTTGGTCTGAGCTTTTGTCCAGCAGGTGAAGGCTTTGTAAAACTGGCGCCAGATTGTTAAAGAGCCTGACACTTCAGTGTGTTGGAACAGGCAGGGAGAGAAAGAAACCTCCTGGGAGGAGACCCATGACTGACCCTGCCTGAATGTACAGGCCTTCGCCTGAGAGAAAGAGAAAGAGTGGGAGCGGGAAAAAGAGGGGCCTTTTCCTCAGTTAGCTCTACATCTTAATCGAGCAACAAGCCCAAACAAAGCCGTCATTAGAAATGCCTCTAACACCAAGTGTTGCTGCCCGTTTTCATTAGTGTTCATTAGCGTTTCGCAACCGCCTGATTTGCCCTGAGGTTGCATAAAACTGCTTCTTTCAGTAGTGTTTACTAGTACCCACAGCAATATTTTGAGTTAAAAACTTAAGCGCATAATACGCACTGGCTGTAGTTTCGTAGACCTGACAGAACTTGCGTCACCTCCAAGCGTGGGTCTTTTGAACCACCCACTCCATCCCAAACACTGCTCGTAAATTGCGTGCATGTGCCTTCAGGACACCAAAACCATTTTCTTGGAAGACTTCTTTTGTTTAAAAGAAAGTGTAAAGATTAGCAGCCAGTGTTTAGGAAGGAAAGGGGTTGTCAGGTTTGATCTCAAGGAAGCTGTGAGATTAGATCATGTGAAATGTACTGATAGTGAGCTAGAAAGCAGACCAATGTTGGATTTGTAGGTGAGTAGTTCACTTTTAAAAAATACTTTTGCTGATAATTTACTCACCCCCATGTCATCCAAGATGTCCATGTCTTTCTTTCTTCAGTCGAAAAGAAATTAAGGTTTTTGATGAAAACATTCCAGGATTTTTCTCCATATAATGGACTTCAATGGGAACCAAACGGTTCAAGGTCCAAAAGATAGTTTCAGTGCAAACTGCGAAATGTTCAAAGGGCCTTAAACGATTAAAGACAATGAATAATGGTCTTATCAAGCGAAACGATCGCTCATTTAAAAAAAAAAAATTTTAATAGTAAAGTTTTATAAGCTTAAATTGTCGCCTTGGTCTGTTCTGTGATGCGTGTTCGTGACTCTTCTGTTCGAACTCGTTCATCAAAATTAACGAATCTTTTTTTTCTTTTTTCGTGTCATTTGGTTCATTCAACGAATGAAGCGAACAAGTTGACTCGGGAAAAGATTTGCTCATTTTGACGAACTAGTTCGAATAGGAGAGTCACGAACGCGCATCACAGCATTTGAGCTTATAAAACTTAAACTTTGTTGTTGTCTTTTAAAATGAGCGATCGTTTCGTTGATAAGACCCTTATTCATCATCTGAAATCGTTTAAAGCCCTTTGAACAGTTTGCACTGAAACTGTCTTTTGGACCTTGAACCATTTGGTTCCCATTGAAGTCCATGGAATGTTCTTATCAAAAACCTTAATTTCTTTTCGACTGAAAAAAGAATGACATGGACATTTGGATGACATGGGGGTGAGGAAATTATCAGGAAAAGTGTTTTTTTTTTTTTTTAAAGTGAACTGCTCCTTTAAGACTTTTGGTCATTTCGATGAGTATTCATGTTGAGATTGAGGCCCAAAAGCCCCCCTGTTTTCCAGCATAGACTGCTTAACCTTTAAGTGATAAACTGCAGTGAAAGAGAAAACAACACTGTGTCAAGCAGCTCTTCTCTCACTGCCACCCTGCTGTCTAAGATCTGAATAAACAGAAGGGTGTAAGTTAGCTCAGTCTCTCCTTTTAGACTCATTGATTTGTTTTCCAGTAACCGTGTTATTCATCACTGACTTTACACAGTAATCGGTGACTTCATTCACAGATGACACCGGTTCAGTCCACTGCACGCAGGCAAATCACATGTAAACTGGGTCGAAGTTCACCATAATCCACGCCCCCTCCTACACAGCAATACATCAGCAGATCCGACACAAGAGTGGGTGGCAATTGTAAAGTTTACGAAATGGACTTTTCATAAGAGCCTATTTTTAGCAGACGAAATGATTGGCTATTTCATTGCTAAAAGGACAGACCATCATTTACGTTTGCTTGCAGGAGGCTTCGGAGATGTTTGGTTCTTGCTCGCTTTTGCTTATACAGATTAAAGGGCTGAGATTCTGTGAAAATGGATCGGTGTTCAGGTGTTTAAAGATCTTTTAAAAGTTCCACTTGCCGTGAGTTTTATCTGAGCACTCGGATTGGATCAAATAAACCAATGTGGGATACTTAACAGTTGTTTATATGGTAGTACACTGCCCTTGACGCGCACCTTTGTTAACATGCCTTATATTCTCATAAATCTATACATTGTTATCGGCTGTATTTTAAAATCTAGGGTGCTGCTGACCTAGACAACATTTTGGGCAACATAAGAAAAACAATGACATGAATAGAAACACATTTAATAAATAATCAGTCCATATATGTTAAATAATGTACTTTTAATTTTATTCAGTATAGCTAAACTTATTATATTATTATTTTATATTTACTTGTGGAAAAGGGGTCAAAAATGTGTTTGTGTATGTGTGTATAAATATATATGCATAGAGATGCATATGTGTATGCATGTATGTGTGTGTGTGTCTGTGTAAATATATATGTGTGTGTGTGTGTGTGTGTGTTATATATGTACTGTATGTGTGTATATATATATATATATATATATATATATATATATATATATGAAGAGTTCAGATGCAAAAGCCTCTAAATGCCATTTGAAATTTTCTTCTTTAATGATGATTTTTGTCGAACTTGTATATTTAAGTTCAGTAATTTCACTTAAATAACAATTAATAGGTAATTATCATTGCCATTTAAGTGAAATCACTGAACTTAAATATACAAGCTTGACAAAAATCATCATTAAAGAAGAAAATTTCAAATGGCATTTAGAGGCTTTTGCATCTGAACTCTTCATATATATATATATATATATATATATAAATGCAAACCCTTAGAAAATTCTAATATCAATTACAAATATTTATTAATATTAAGTATATGAGATATTTTATAATCATTTAATAATTGTATTTGTTTGACTTTTTTAAAATTGCGTAAAAAAAAATACTGCAAATACAATAAAAAATATGAGTTATTATAATAAATATTTTTTTTAAATTCATTCTGTGTCCCTTATTTAAAATTGGCAGTTTTGTTTTGGCCTAATACGTCCAGCCAAAGAGGCAGCTCATTATGATTCATAACTCAGCCACCATAGTTATGCCTGATAGCCCTTTTAATGTACATCTGTCTCCCCATAGCCATCATGACCAGACGACCACCTGGCAGGACCCGCGCAAGGCCCTCCTTCAGATGAACCAGGCCGCCCCGCCAAGCCCAGTGCCTGTCCAGCAACAGAACATCATGAACCCTGCCTCAGGTCAGCAGCTCCAGACACTCATTTCATATTAAAATCTACACTCTCAATCCCAGCATTCTCATGCTAATTCAACGGGTGTAGCAGTCTCTGTTTACAGCCAACCCCACCTCTACCTCAGCAAACATAGAAATCTTATCAGTGCAGACAAATGCATGTGAATGGAGATACAATAGTGACCAGGGTCAGGCCTGGAGTCAGCTTATGGGAGGTTCAACAGGAACTGAGACGAGACCGGTCCCTTTCAGTGTTTTAGGGCATTCCCTTCAGACTTTAATGTCATTCTTTGGATTGCATTGTTTGGTCCTGGAAACTATAGAGTGCAAAAAATGTATTCCCCAATGGAGAAAATGATTTTTTTCTTTCCTGAACCTGACTGTTGCACTCTATAACATGGTGGTCTTGTCATTTCCTTATCTATCATGCTTGTTTGTAGTCCCTCCGGTTTTACTTGCACTGCTCTGAGTGGCATTTCCAGTAGGGATGCTCCAATCAGGATTTTTCCAATCCGGTTTCTTGTCATCATGACCGGTCGATCCCGATCATTCTTTGTACAATTGATATGTAAGCTCGCAGTTGACAGATTAAGTAATACCACAGGTGTTACCTTGGTTATATTATTTACAATAATGTTGAAATTGTTGTTTTAATTGAGAATCAAATAAATAAGCACAAGAAATATTTATTTTGCAATAAACATTTTAAAAACAGCGCTCATCCAATTGGCTTAAGCATTTCAGTCAGTGCAGTTACATTGTTATGCCAGCAGGAAAGGGACTGTCTTTTATGAGCGAGTCATTGCTAAACCGATTAAGGCTCAATTGACGAGCAACGCATCACCTGGGTAACGCTGAAGCTGATGTTTCACTTCATAGATATCCATGGCATTGATTCAATGCATTGAACAGCATGGGAAAGTATTGAAATCATACTACAACAAAGATATCGCTTTCATCTTCTGGCAACTGATGGCAAACTGATTTTTTCACGAATATATGGCTTGATCTGAAGAAGGACAGATTCAGGTAATCACATGCTCAGTTTCTCGATCGCTGTCTGCTCTGTGTGTGTGTATGTGTGTGAGTGAGTGGAGGAGCTGCTTGAGCCCCAGCCTCTTAAACACAGAGAGCAGATGACGGAGGCAGCGAATCAGGTTCGTTGTATTATTTAGACTATGTTCCTTCCTATGATATTTCTTTAGAACATGACGGGTGACTGCGGCGCTTAAGTTTGACATCATCACGTGTTTAACGTCATTAAATTGGGATCGGTTCGTGAGATCAGCCAAGTTTAACGACTACCGATGGAGTCACAGAATTTGATTATAGGCCGATTCCAATCTACGACCGATCCATCGGAGCATCCCTAGTTTCCGGAATGGGACCGGCCGTCTCCTGCGTCTATAGCCAGTGCACCTCTTTAGATCAGGGGAGTGAGGTTTACTCACAAAGCTATAACTAGCTGACCTCCGTTACACTTAGTGTACCCCCTAAACCTTACTCCCATCCGGGTCACGGCACCAATTTAACCCCTCCGGTTCTACTCGCCCCATTCCGAGCGGGATTTGAACCGGCGCTTTGGGCATGGGAGGCTGGCGGACGCACTAACGAGTTCATAAAATTCTGCTATTGGAAATTGAAACCACCAAATCAGACAGATAAGGGATGTGCGAGCAAAGTCCAGGCAAGTCAGTGAACTCAGCAGCCATCTTGGCAATGCCGCCATCATATTTTCTACAGTATCTAGTCAGTATCTCATGTACTATTAACTTGGATGGAGAACGTTAACAGTGGGGGAAATGTGGAATGAAAAATGTGGATTGTGGCCAAACAAATTACTAACATAAAAATTTCAGTTAGTACTGGATAATTCACTGTACCCTGACTGTTCTCTCTCAGGACCTCTTCCTGAAGGCTGGGAGCAAGCTATTACCTCAGAAGGAGAGATCTACTACATCAATCACAAAAACAAAACCACCTCTTGGCTGGACCCACGACTCGACCCGCGTTACGGTGAGCTTTAAATCCTAAAAGTTTATAATAATCAAAATTATTAATTGTACTTTTGATTGAACATTGGTCTCTTATCATGCTGCTCTTGTCGCCATTTTATAAAACAATAAGCCACCTGAGTAGTGATGCATAGAAGTTTCGACCAAAAAAGTTTTGACTAAATGGTTTTGCAGGGCCGAAATCATTCAAAACAGTTAGCACGTCCTCAATGACATGTTGTGCAAACAACTTAGATAAGCTACAACAGATAAACACGTGAGAGATGTGAGATGCACGTAGCCAAAAATGAAAACTAGGATAGCAAAATGTAAAATTTGTTCAGATAAAATATTTATTAAGAGCTTTACTATTACAGTTTTATCACCTGTAAACAAAACACCCTGAGCAGCATCTAAAGTTAATTAATAAAGTTAATTACTGAAACATTCCTTTTAGTTTCGGTTTTCGGTTCAATGACAACTTTAATTTCGGTTTCGGTATTTCTGTAAAAAGAGAATCATCCATCACTACACCTGAGGTCAATCATTGCAGTGGTTTAGGGGTGTTAAGCGCTCAAAGTCCTGAGAACACACTTCCACCATGGTAAAATCACTTCAACTGTTGTTTATTGCTTTATTATTATGCTTATAGTGTAGATGACTGCTCTCTGGCAATGTGTGTGTATGAAAGTGAGTGAGAGTGTGTATGTGTTTTTGTGGCACACTATTCACAGAGTATTCCTGCTTCCTGTGACTCATACTGAGGTTAGCCAAAACTGCTCCACACTCAAGAGTCTGCTATGTGATCCCTTTTACTCGCACACAAACACACACACACACTCGCAAACTAGTTCAAACTGCATCTGATTATGCCGTTCCCTAAACCCCAGTTCAGATATTCATCCATAATCCATATACGCGGAGGCGATGACACACATCTAAGCAGTGGAATAGTCACATTAATCTAATCATCTGTTTTTGCTGTCAAGATAAATGGTTCACCGAAAGGTTGTCAGACTAAGATGTTTGTCCTTTTTCTACCCCTTTCAGTCCCTCTCTTTAATCTCTTTCTATGAGCACGTACGGCTCACAAAGAGATGAAGGCTTCTACTTATGTCACTTTGAGTTACTCACGCTTGAGGTGCTTTTGCTTCATCCCAAAGGAGTTTTCCCCTGGGACACTATCTCACTATCTCCCTCATGTATGAACAAGCATGTTTTTGCCCCATTTTTGATCTACAAAATAGTTTTTTTGTGTGCAAACGTACACCAAACATGCAAGTGGTCGTGGGTAAAGTGGTAACAAGCCTGTGAAGGGTCAGGCAGGAGAGAGAGAGAAAGAGCGAAAGACAAAAAGGGAGGGGGGTCGGCTCTGGTGGGTGAAGCCCTTTGAAGATTTATAAGTGTTCAGCGGACAAGCCTGGTGGGCCTCTGAATTACAGACGTAATGTGAGGGGGAGAACGGCGAGAGGGGTAGACGTGGTTAACTCATTCCTTGCCGCAAGTTTAGAATGTTTGGGCGTTCCCGTGCGGTTTTATGTAACTGCTTGCGTCGGCATATTTTTATAACCTTTGTGTTTGCGTTTTAATCCCTCGACGACTCTCGTTGAGGTTGCTGAACTGCAGACGTTTGGACGAACTTTATTCCACCGGCTTCAAAAATGCAACTTTGGGTTAGAAGAACGTTGGCTCCTTCTTGCACTAATTGAACCTCAAATAACGATTAAATATGTTGCTAACCTGACATGTCCCGTCTGGGTCTCGGCTCACCATTGGGGTAATTCGAGCAGGGAGTAGAGTTGGATTGTGCTCCTTTAACTGAGAACTCAAGTCTGGCCATTCTCTCGTTCTGTCTAACCCCCCCTCCCAGCCCGCGTGAGGCCCAGCGCAGGCAGAACTGTTCTCAGCTGCACATCTAGATGGACTTGAGACGGTGCCAGGCCTCTCGATGCTGCAGCTCTGCTCCTAATCTGTTCCAGACCTTTTCAGTCAAAGAGACCCAATGTTAGAGCGAGAGAGAGAAAGAGGAAGGGGGCAGGCGAAGGAAGGCCCTGAGAGAGGGAGAAGAAAGGGAGGAATAGGAGACCACTGGATAAACTTGTGCCTCCTTCCTAAGAGGCGGTGAACAGGCCTTGAGATCTGATCTGAGAGGCCAACGTGGGACTTTATGATGTATTTCACGCCTCATCTGGCCCGTGGACTCAAAAACACCACTATTTTTGAGTACAAAGACCAACTGGAGCCTTCGGTTATCGGTCATGTGCTGCGGGCCGCTTAGATTATCATGGTCCTTCAGTGCAGGAGTTGGCACCTTGTTGGCAAGTGCAGAGTGATGTCACACTCTTGTGAAGCACTCATCTTTTCCAGAGCTTTGAGCTGACACGCACACTCGGTTGCATAAACACTTCACGACTCCCAAGGCGCTTGCCTTATTGGGAAACGGGATGACGAAAGTGCCATCAGTGGTTCACCTTCAATGATGACAGTCTCTCAGTGCATTCATGGAGAGGTTTTATTTTTCTGAAGTAAATGTGAGTGGTGGTTCCCCTTGTAAATACAACAAGCTACAGTCATTATAAAAAGGCTTTGAAAACGCCTTATGCCTTGTTCACACTACATGATTTTAAAACGTCGGGCTGAACTGTGCGGTTCACACGACACGACTTGCTCTCTGTGAAATCAGGAGTGGTCAAGTTGTTGAGCTGTTCACACCACACGACAACACAACGTGATTGATCCGCAACAGGAGGTAACGCACTACTCTAGTTAACGACAACTTTGTCACCCAGCGATTCTTTGTCACGAAAAGTCACGCGATAAGACGAACCGGAAATGATGCAAAACGGCACGTGCGTCAATACCCAGCGAAGAAGAGAAGAACACAACATGCCCAAAAAATGCAAAAAAAAATCAAAAAGATTTCTCCGGTGACCTCAACCCATGCCTTGCTCTGATTGGCTGGAGCTCATGACATCACTGAGGTTGAGTCGCGCGACAGCTCTGGATATCTAGCATACTAGATTTTATGGTCTCAAAGGTGCAAGCGTCTTTGATGCGTTGTTGGCTCTTTCATACTAACAGATTGGAAAACGTTCATCGCCCGCTAATCCCCCACGATTTGCACGCGATAACACCCTGACCTGCCGGCGAGGTCAACGATTCACAAATCGGGCTTAAAATCCTGTAGTGTGAACTTGGCTTTATTAATAAACATAGTTTATTTAGCAGGACATTCAACTCTGTGCTCAATTCAATAAATTCTATTGTGTCTTGTTCATTTAAGAATATTCGTACATTATTAGCAATAGTTCATTATCGGAATTATATCATTTTAGTGCTGAAGTCGTTGCCATTTTGAAGGTTTCCGCATCATGTTGTAGTGGTCAGGTGGTGCAAGTCAGAGCTTTAATAAAATTCAGTTACGTTCTACAAGAATGTGCATGCTGGATGGAGTCACAGAATGTGATTATAGGTCGATACCAATCTACGACTGATCCATCGGAGCATCCCTAGTTTCCAGAATGGGACCGGCAGTCTCAAGCGTCTATAGCCAGTGCACCTCTTTAGATCAGGGGAGTGAGGTTTACTCACAAAGCTATAACTAGCTGACCTCCGTTACACTTAGTGTACCCCCTAAACCTTACTCCCATCCGGGTCACGGCACCAATTTAACCGCTCCGGTTCTATTCGCCCCATTCCGAGCGGGATTTGAACCGGCGCTTTGGGCATGGGAGGCTGGAGGACGCACTAACGAGTTCATAAAATTCCGCTATTGGAAATTGAAACCACCAAATCAGACAGATAAGGGATGTGCAAGCAAAGTCCAGGCAAGTCCGTTAACTCTGCCAATGCCGCCATCAAATTATACAAGTTTTTTGTACAAGTCGGGATGTCATAATTACTGTAATTCCAACATGGCATGAACGTGTCTTTTATCTCCAATGTAATCTAAAGTGTTCTTTCTGGTGAAAGAAATGAGAAAAAAGGGATTCCAAGTGTAATCTAGTGGAACAAATGAAAACGTGATCAGAAATCTGCAAAAGCGCAGTGTCTGTAAAAAAGGTCAAGAACCTGAAATACGCCGCTGACTTAGTCCGACTCTATTATTTGCATTAAACATTACTTGCATAGCTTAGTGTGAATAACGGAAGCACATTTGCATTTCTCGCTGCAGTAATCACTAATAATAACTGTGAAAGTCTTGATGTATAAATATACCACCTGCTGTTTCCACTTGTAAGTGATACGGCTGCCATCTTGCTTTCAACTGGTTTCCTACTACACGCTAGTCACAGCTGAGTTTCCTCACGCTGGCTTCCGGCAGCTCACAGCTTGCTTTTGTGTGGCCCGCTGAGGTTTGTGTATGATAGGATATAGAGAGGCTTTTCTTCTGGACACAGATTGACTCTCCTTTTCCTCCTTATCTCTTAACTCGAAACGCAACTTGAGCATGGCTTTTATACAACAAACCTGTTAAATCGACAGCCAGCTAATATTTACAAAGGCTTCAAAGGTCCTGCCGCTGCGTTTCCTAACGTTTCCCAACACCCTGCCAGTCTCACCTGGAAAGGACAGGGGAGTTGCTATTGGCTCGGCTTTGCGAGACGGCATGATAATGACTCTTATTGCTAGATGATCGTGTTTCAGAGCCAGCGTGGAAAACGCGGGCAAACTACGTCAATCTGAGCTTTTATCTCCATCTCGCTCTTTTTATTTGTGTTTCTCTGGCACGTTTCCTCCTGTTAGTTCAGAGGAGAACACATTCGTGGCACAAACCTGCAGTTCTTATGCAACTTATGAGTCATTCGGCCACATGGATTAAGCTTGTTTGTGTGTTCTTGTCATCTTCATGCTGTGGTATGGAGTTTCCCAAGTGAGATACCCACAGAAACAAGTATAGGCTAGTCAGGGAAATCCAGACCTGAGAATCGAGAGTTTATTTTGTGCAACAAATATGGCTGCCACATATCAGCCTGGTCAATCCTGCCCTGAGATCAGCCATTACTTCTCCACCAGAACCGTCATTTCGGCTTCAATAGACCCCTATCTATGCGAGATAAGAGTCTTAAAAGAGAAACAAACACACACACACACAGATACACACTCCCCCACTAGCATTCATACACATTCCCACACACTCTTCCACGCCTAGGGCAGTGTGGGGGATGGTGGTTGTGGTGTGTGTGTGAGGCGTGGTGAGTCTCTGATCTGATTCCCATGGTGAGAGGAGAGTGGAGACTCATTCAGGCCTGAGGTAGTGTAAACACACTGTGATTGAATGGCGATGAGGATAAGCGGGGAAGACGGGGCTCCCTCGCGCATAACAACGCCAGCACCATCACGGCTTTGTTGTCACTGGTGGCCCCAGTGCATAAGTAAACAGCCATTTTCATTGGTCCAATTACTGTAACACCCCACCTCCTATGGTCTAAAACATTTGTTTCTGTGTTTGCGTCTGTGGCGATACGCATTTCTCCATTCACTTACATTGATGGGACTTTTTTTTTTGTCTCATTATACAATGTATATGAATGGTCAAACAGGAAATTTTTATATAAAATCGGGATTATTTATAAATCAGAATATATCTTTTTATGACTAAATAATGACAATATCAATTATATAATGCAGATAAAACTATGTAATGACTATAAATTCAAATATTTAGTTATATGTATACATTTATAGATCCAAATCTGCATTGTATATATGCAAGACTGAATATACCGATACAAATCTCAATATATATAAATTAGGGCTGTCAAACGATCAATCGCGATTAATCGCATCCAAAATAAAAGTTTGTGTTTACATAATATTTGTGGGTGCACTGTGTATAATTATTTTGTATATATATATAAATACACACACATGCATGTATATTTAAGAAAAAAAATATTATTTAATATAAATTATATATTAATATAAATTATATATAAATCTATATACAGTATTTACATGAAGATATTTCTTAAATATATACAATCATGTGTGTGTATTATATATATATATATATATATATATATATATATATATATACACAGTGCACCCACACAAATTATGTAAACAAACTTTTATTTTGGTTGTGATTCATCGCAATTAATCGTTTGACAGCCCTAATATAAATCTAAGTTGTAATTATATAGATTGTAATTAGATCTATTAATCTGAATATATGGCCATTAGTCTGAAAATGATAAATTATTCACTAGACTCATAACTGCATATTCAGATTTATAGATAAATATTCAGATTTACATTTATAAATTGAATTTAAAAAAAAAAGAGTTATAGTCAGATTGCATGTAATTATTTCCTGTTTGGCCCTTCATAAGTGTATAATGAAAGTCCTGGATGCTAATTTGTCAAAATGTAATTTCAGCAGTGCTTATATACACAATATAATAACACTATAATGCCAATATTATTTATGTTGTGTATATTTTCTAGTGGAAAATTAAGTCATCATTTACTCAACTAAATGACTAACAGCCAAGGTCAGGATTTTTGTTAAATAAATTTCAGTTTGTTTTCCACCAAACCCTATGGTAAACCCCCAGAACACTTGGACTATACGACACTTGGGACCAATCTGTGATACTCGTGTTTTTTTTTTTTTTTTTTGTTTGTTTGTTTGTTTTGTGCTCCTAAATAGACAGAAGGGCATACGCCAATAGAGCAACACCAGGCTGAGTAAATGATGAATTAATTTTCATTTTTGAGTGAGCTATCCCTTTAATCCTTTGTTTTTAATTGCCAATAACAGACCAAACAAAGCCTCTTAAAATAATTGATTTTGTGTCCTCAGCTATGAACCAGCAGCGAATTTCCCAGAGTGCTCCAGTGAAGCAAGGCTCCCAGTTGCCCTCCAGCCCGCAGAGTGGAGTAATGGGTGGCAACAACCAGATCAGACTGCAACAGATCCAGATGGAGAAAGAGAGACTGAGGATCAAACAAGAGCTCCTTCGCCAGAGACCCCAGGTCAGACACACACCTGTCGGAACATTCTGTCCTCGCATGATAGACGGTCGGGCACACAGCGTTCGGCTGCCCTGTACTGTGTATTTTTGTTTGTAACGTAGCGTGACGTTTAATCTTATGCTGGTTGTTTTGGCAGACCTTGACTATTGGAGTACGATCTGGTCCACTTTGCAACTTATGCATCTGATAAACGTACATCACACTTTGTTTCTTTGCATATAGTGTAGGGTGGGTAAATCTGAAATCGCTGTATAGATGGAGCGAGTAGAGCGAGTAAATGAGAGTTTGGAGAGGAGGAGGTTTTGCTCAGCTGCCCCTGCTTTGGAATGTAAACACGGTGTTGACTCAGTTCTGCAAGACCCCCCTGCTGGAAAACTAAATAAACAGATCTTCAGGGATGATCTTACAGGCTGGAAGCAGCTCACTTTAAAGACTAATAAAGATAGGCCTTCGAAAACACTTAAAGACATTGATGTTATTGCTGGAAATCCTATAATGAATCGCTCACCCATGATATTGCACGTTATTGAAATCAAAGAAAACGTAAAATCGGTTTCTAAGTCCGTCCTGCCTCTAATTTATAACACATTTAATATTAAACAAGATAAAATATTCACACTGATCATAACTGGAGCTAAACTGAAATACATTTGCATGATTTTAAAACTTGAATTATACTCAAATTATACAGAATGCACTGTACTGTAATTGATTCACATTTCATAACCCTCCTGCCCTGATTTTAAAAACCGCTATTTAAAGTATAGCACTCATATAATGCATGTCTATGGTCACCACCTCAAAGAGCATGCACAGAGAAGTCCAAATTGAACATGATTTAATGACTCGTAATTGTAAGTACACATTGATGGCCTGAGACACGAAACGAGCAGTTTGTGTGAGAAAACAAACAGTATTTATATAGTTTTATATATTTAAGCACTCGCCCCCTCAGATCACTTGGACGTGGCTGTGGTTACAAGAGGTAAAAATGATATAAATACTGTTCATTTTCTCACACAAACCGCTCGTTTCGTGTCTTAGGCCATCAATGTGTACTTACATTTACGAGTCATTAAATCATGTTTAATCTGGACTTCTCTGTGCATGCTCTTTGAGGTGGTGACCATAGACCTCCATTATATGACTGACAGACAAGAACGGTTTGACCTAAAAATATCAAAATTAAAACTACTGCGGAAACAAAGACACCTACATCTTGGATGCCCTTGAGGTAAGCTAGAACATACCAAAAATTAATTTCAAAGTGAACTATCCCTTTAACGCATTAACTCTGGCAGCACACAACTATAATAATGTCAGTCCAAGAAGAAAGACATTTCTTTTAAATAATGTAACGAGTCAGAAGGGTCAGTGTGGATGTCATGCTGTGACGGCCTGTTGAGTTATCTTTTAATCAGCAAAAGTTGTGCAAATATTTCACTTTCAATTAGTCATAGGAAGTCCGTAATAAAAAACAAAGATCTGAGCCTAAATGGTGTGCTATAAAACCCACACCTTCGCGTGAGACTCTGCAAACCACCCGTAAAAAAAAAAAAACGTTGACAGACAATCTTGCACAATCCATTGACAAATGATAACCAGATTTGTAACTCATGACTTGTTGGATGGGAAAGGCTTTTATTTAACACAATACAGGAAACTAAGTGAAACTTGTAGGTTAAGTTTCTCAATGTTTTGTGTGTGGTTTAAAAGCAAAACCAGAATAGTTTGTTCTTTCCTTTCTCTACTATTGCAAAGAAAATCGTCAATTTCGTCTTCCCGTTCCTGCAAACCCAGTCTGCTCACTTTGTGAATTTCGCCCTTTGACACGTATTTCTTTTGTCTGTGCGTGCGTACAGGAGCTCGCCCTGAGAAACCAGCTTCCAACCAGCATGGAGCAGGATGGCGGCACTCAAAACCCGGTGTCCTCGCCCGGCATGGGCCAAGACGCCCGTAACATGACCACCAACAGCTCTGACCCTTTCTTGAACAGGTAAGTCACTTCGAACTCATGCATGCACAACACATGAATGCAAAGAGAAACTCACCTTGAGTTTGCACATGGCACATAAATCCCAAAAGATGTGTATTTTTTTATTTTATCTGGAATGACACTCATTGGTGACCCCTGATGGTGAAGCGGTTGAAAGCAGTCGATATTACGCTGTTTTTGCAGAGAATTGCGCCCTCCAGTGGCAGACAAGCACATCAATCTCTCCTCCTACATGAGAGCAGATAAGGGATTAATGAGAATAGCAAGGCGGCCGTGAGAACATGTGGTCTCGGTCTTGGACAAGGCCACCCCCCCCCTCCCTCCCACCGCCTCGGCTGCGCTCACAAAGAGCTCATTCATCCAGCGACTCTCATGCACTGAAGCCACATTTCATTCTCTTAATTAGGAGAAACTTGCTGTATTTCCCTTCACTGTAGCATGTCCTCTGCCCTCTTTATTTGTGCTGAACTGCCCGCCTGCTATTTATAGAGAGCTTTTCTCAGACCACCAGCAAAACAACACCTTTTACAATGACTCTCAAAGGCAGTTCAAAGCGGGCCGCTGTGAGGAATACAAGCAGAGACTCTTGCAGCAGAATGAGCAGTCATTATTAGCTGTTAATCTGGATAATTGTACAGAGGTTAAGAGGCAATGGCTACCGAAGCTTTGTTAATGAGGGATTTTTATGTTGTGGTACTGTATATAGGCTGCGGTTGTACATAATTTACACAATAGGCTTCAAAACTTGGATTCAAATAGATTCAACTTTCTTGTGTTTTGGCTAATGCAAAGTCTCCACCTGCTCTGCACACTCTCATTCTCTCAATAATATTGCGATTCTCTGTGTACTGAGATTCAACAAACTTTCACTTTCTGTGGAAGCTTGTTTCCGCCACAGAATGAAAAATAAAAAAGGTAATTGCGACTTTTTATGTCAATTCAGATTTTTTTTTTCTCTCAATTGCGAGTTTACATGTCACAATTCTGACTTTACTTCTCAGAATTGGGAGATATGAAGTCAGAATTGGGAGATATTAAGTCAGAATTGAGAAAGATAAAGTCAGAATTGATTGATATAAAGTCGCAATTGTGTGTTGTAAAGTCAGAATTGTGATGTATAAACTATTCTGAGGGGGGGAAAAGTTAGTATTTTTTCCCTTAGAATTGGCCTGATAACTTTATTTCTCTGAATTGCGACTTTATATCTCGCAATTGCGACTTTATTTCCCAGAATTGCGACTTTATTTCTCGCAATTGCGACTTTATTTCTCAGAATTGCGACTTTATTTTTTGTATTGCGACTTTATATCTCGCAATTGCGACTTTATATCTCAGAATTGCGACTTTATTTCTCAGAATTGCGACTTTATATCTCGCAATTTCGACTTTATTTCTCCGAATTGTGACTTTTTGTATCTCGCTATTCGCGACTTTATTTCTCAGAATTGCGACTTTATTTCTCGCAATTGCGACTTTATTTCTCCGAATTGCGACTTTATTTCTCGAATTGCGACTTTATTTCTCAGAATTGCGACTTTATATCTCGCTATTGCGACTTTATTTCTCCGTATTGCGACTTTATATCTCGCTATTGCGACTTTATTTCTCCGAATTGCGACTTTATATCTCGCAATTGCGACTTTATTTCTCCGAATTGTGACTTTATATCTCGCTATTGCGACTTTATTTCTCAGAATTGCGACTTTATATCTCGCAATTGCGATTTTATTTCTCCGAATTGCGACTTTATATCTCGCTATTGCGACTTTATTTCTTTGAATTGCGACTGTATATCTCGCAATTGCGACTTCTTATTTCTTAGAATTACAACTTTATTTCTCAGAATTGCGACTTTATTTCTTTGAATTGCGACTCTATATCTCACAATTGCGACTTCTTGTTTCTCCGAATCGCGACTTTATATCTCGAAATTGTAACTTTATATCTCGCAATTCTGACTTCATATTATTCAGTTATTACTCCAGTAACGTGCAACAAGGACACCGTAAAAAAATCTTTAGAACAGTAGTGTAACTGTACAATTTACATATGTACATGGTTTATATTCAAGTGTGTGTGTGCTGTCATTAATGGTGTTTTCCTGTGCAGTGGGACGTATCACTCCCGGGACGAGAGCACAGACAGCGGCCTGAGCATGAGCAGTTACAGCGTCCCTCGCACTCCGGACGACTTCCTCAACAGTGTGGACGAGATGGAGACAGGTACATCACAAGGACAATAATCACAATCAAACCACACACGTGATATCAGTAGAGTTTTAAGTCCAATGTCTCGCTCCCAGGCGACACCCTCGGCCCCAGCTCCATGGCGACACAGCCCAGCCGTTTTCCCGACTACCTAGACGCCATCCCGGGCACAGACGTGGACCTGGGCACCCTGGAGGGGGAGAGCATGGCGGTGGAGGGCGAGGAGCTGATGCCCAGTCTGCAGGAGGCCTTGAGCTCCGACATACTCAATGACATGGAGTCTGTGCTGGCAGCGACCAAGATCGACAAGGAGAACTTTCTAACCTGGCTATAAGAGCGCATGAATACTACGCCTTCTCTTCCAACATGCTGAACTGCTGCCTAATCCAATCTGTGAAGGATGCGTAGATGCTTTGAGTTGAGAAAAGACGAGACATTTCACCCTCTTTGGACGGTTTTTCTCTTCCTATCTTCCATTCACTACGTTCGGCCGAATTGGTTTTAAAAGCTGAGGTATTTTAACCGTTGGTCCTTTTGTGCTTCGTGTCTTTTTTTTTTTTTTCATGTCTGCATCCTCAAGGCTGGCCCATGAACAGACAAGTATTCACACGTACCCGATTCTCTTCCACGGCTGTACTGTACGATCAGCGTGCGAGTATGTGAATTTGTGTTTCCCCTCATGAACTCGTCGCTGGGCGAACAGGGCCGATGGGCTCAAGTGTTCCTCGAGAGTGAGCGATAAAACAACCTCTGTGACTCGAAACATGCCTGATCTCAGCTCAGCTACAATTGACTGTTTTCTTTTTTGAGCCTGAGAAACCAAAAAGCGACGAGGAGGTCGTCTGTACGTGTTTTTTTTTTTTTTTCTTTCTTTCTTTTTTTCTTGATGGGATCGGGATTGAAAGGTTTCAACGTGTGGCTTTGGTTAAACGAATCCTGCTGCTTGGCTGTGCCAGCAAATATCACTCTAGAAACTGTGTAATCAAGTGCCTTCAGACAAAACAAATCCTGTCCTTTTTACACTAGAGATCATCGTTTTCATTTACTTACTCGCTTCATTAATCAAAGTATATTACTTTCAAAGGTTTTATAAGAAAAAAAATATTATGTTGGGATTTAGGGTTGAACTTTTCGGGGTTTTTTTGTGTCTTTCCTTAAAGTACCCTAGCCTCTTTGTGTGTTAGTTTTATTTAAGCCTGATTTTGTTTCTTGACGGTTATGGCATTCATTTGTGATCAAGCTCTCGTTTTAATAGATATACAACAGATTGACAGATAAGACTTGACTAGATCAACGTAATCAATCGTTTTGTTTTGTTATCGATATCTCTTTTTATCTTACGATTTTAGTATCTCAGTTGATATGTTCCTGCTTGCTTGTTTGTTTTAGTGAAAATATCTCATCCAAACGCAAGGGAGAAAATATCAAGGGCACTTTGATCGATAGACAGACATCTCTGATATGAGCTCCAGTAGAGTCTGTGCCAGTTATGTTGACGCTGAGACGGATGTCGGCGGTAAGTGGAAGGTTCTGATAAGTTTAGATGGCTAGATGAGCATGTCTTGATGGTTAGTGCTGTAGATTAGCTTGGATTTGACTTGGTAACTGTGGATATGAATGATAGAGTAGACTTGGAATCAATCAGTTATCGTTTTCTGTCAGGATTTCTTCCACGAGGCTTCCAAAGACTTTCTTTTTCTCTTAATGGATGACAAAACAAAATCTATCATGCTTTTATGTACACGTTAAACATAAGCTAATGAGAAAAGGTCTAATTGATTAGTGAGGAGATTTGGAACGAAGCGAGATTTGACGGGCCCTGTTATGACGCATTATTAGGCAGGTTACCTTGGTTTACATTATTTCACTATAGAAAAACACTACAGGAAATTTATTGCGGATTCTTTGCATTCAGTAATATACTCCTCTTGTTTACAATATGGTTATTTTTACACTACATGACTATAGCTCAATAACTGGCCCGTACATTAAATGCGTTTTGTACTGGGTTTTTTTGGTGACATTTTATGAGTATGATATTCCGTGGTCTGTTTGGGTGACACCGCTATGGTAAACTCAAGTGCCTCGGTAAGCAAACATTTTTATGGTCAAATTTTATGATCAAAAACAGCAAGCTAGGCCATAGTTATGAATGTTAGAGGTGAGAAAAAGAGAAAAATCTATTTTTGCAAACATAGTATTGATGGCAGACTCTAGTGGGGTAAAACAGTGTTGGAGAGAGCAATGCAACAAAATGTTTTATGAATTGTGGGTACAGTTATGGTATTGCACGTTTATAGAGCATTGACTAAAATGTGTATGTCACTTAAACATGATTTTATGCTTGCTTAGTGTGCAACTGTTCAGAATATATAGTAACTGTTTACTTTTTTTGTTTTGTAGTGGTAGTACTAATCACACAAGTTAATGGATTGGTATTTAGATTTCTTTAAATGCACCCAGAATGAATTTATATCCATTTATTATGATCTAATGTTTTTTTTTTTTTTTTTTTGTTTTTTTTTGTTTTTTTAAATCAATGTATGTGCATGTACCTTAGAACCTTAAGTTCTGTTACATTATATCTCTACATATTACTTTAAAATTGGCCTGGAATAAAGTATATACTTTGGTAGATACTGTCTTTAATCGCATTATGAGCATATAATATTATTAGACATTCATTGTAAATTGTGTGTGAGGAAATTGTACAACATGCAGCATTAGACTAAATCCCTTTATTGGATAATATTATCTACTCTGTATCAACACATTTAAAAATGCACACACACACACACACAACACTTTTATACCAAAAATACCATAAACCTAAACATTTTACCCTAAACACTAACCAAAAGTGTCAAAATGATGTGTCCCATATCTCTTTAAAAAAGCATTTTACAGGTTCAAACACACTAGTAAAAATAGTCTAGTTTAAAGGGATAGTTCACTTTGAAATTAATTTTTGGCATGTTTTATCTTACCTCAAGGGCATCCAAGATGTAGGTGTCTTTGTTTCCACAGTATTTTCTATTTTGATATTTTTAGGTCAAACCGTTCTTGTCTGTCAGTCATATAATGGAGGTCTATGGTCACCACCTCAAAGAGCATGCACAGAGAAGTCAACGTTAAACATGATTTAATGACTCGTAAATGTAAGTACACATTGGTGGCCTAAGACACGAAATGTAAGGTTTGTGTGAGAAAACGAACAGTATTTATATTGTTTTTACCTCTTGTAACCACAGCCACAAAGCGCCCGCGCCCTCGGATCACTTGGACGGACGGTTTGAACGGTTTGACCTAAAAATATCAAAATTGAAACTACTGTGGAAACAAAGACACCTACATCTTGGATGCCCTTGAGGTAAGATAAAACATACCAAAAATTAATTTCAAAGTTAACTATCCCTTTAGGTACAAATACTAGATTAGACTAGAAAGAAAAATCACTGAAAACACAATTGAGTTCAAATATTCACACCCGTTTCAGATATCAAACTAATTATACACTGTTTCAAGTACATGTTAATCATGGTAATGTGAAAACTTTCTCTTCAGATCATGACTAACATGTGCTTTGGTCTGTATTTCCTCAGTGGCTCCATTTTAAATGATGGCATCATGTTCTTCACTGAAAGACATGAAATATATATCAGCAAGGTTATATTATTGCATATGTTTATATAAAACATGGCTTGTGTTGTAATATGAGAGGAAAAATGTACATGGTTCACAAACGCATCACATCATATCTGGATATCCTTGTTTTTTTGTTTTTTTTTTAAACAAGCAATTATGTAAATGCAACAGCATTGCATAAAACATTAAGTGTGTTCGACTTCGGCTCGCGCTGTTTGTGCGTCAGATATGACACTGAATACAGACATTTCAGGCGTTTTCAACAGAAACCCTTTCCATTCAATACTTTAAGTACTGCGTAAAACAGCGCGTTTATAAAAAAAATAAAGTTCAACATACTCTTTAAATGCCAATTAAAGTGGAGTTTATATATTTTTGGTCATTTTATCAGATCTTTCTTGCCGTAAAGCATTTCGTTACATTGTGAGACCTGATATCATGATGCAGCGGCCAGCAACATTCAACCCGAAATTAGTCATATAACCATTGCAATAACTCCGAAGCTATTCAGTTAAGGTAAAAAAAAAAACAAAAAAAAACTGCATAGCGCTGCTTTAATTTAGACTTCTCTGTGCATGCTCTTTGAGGTGGTGACCATAGACCTGCATTATATGACTGACATACAAGAACGGTTGGACCTAAAAATATCAAAATTGAAACAACTTTGGAAATAAAGACACTTACATCTTGGATGCCCTAGAGGTAAGCTAAAACATACCAAAAATTAATTTCAAAGTGAACTATCCCTTTAAAGTCAAACACACCTAAAGAGAGCGCTCTGGTGATACCAGAGCCCGTCTAACGGAGAGCCTTGGCACTTCCTATTAGCCTTATTGTGTATCATCTTGGTTGCAGTTCCATTAGAATTCCACTGGAGGTGATCGCGGGCGAGTGCAGAATGAATGGGAGTCTATGGGGCTAAACGGCTAAATGTGTCTCTTTCACCTGCTATTCGTTAAATCAACATAGATTTTATTGTTGATTCCGCAAGTTCAATATAGATTATAGGTCAAAAGTCGAATGAACGAGTACTTATATCCTTTTGATTTCTTACAGGTTAGGCCATTGTTGGCCGGAACACGCTAGCATTCTGCTATTGTGTGACGTCATCACAGTTTTGAACGGATTTTTAGAACAGATAAGTGAACTTAAAAATACAATTTTCAGCTGAGTGTATTATCTTAGCCCTCCCTTTTGAATGCAACTTTAAAATTACTTGACAAAAAATTACATCCTGAGAAAAGTGGATTTCTGGGGGTGAAATCCCATTGACTTCCATTCATTCTGCACTCGACCGTGAGCGCCCCCGCATGTACAGAGACGCGTTACTGCAGCCAGTCCAGACCTCCTCTGATGATACTCACATGGCTCTGTAGCGCACCTCCCGTTGAGAACAGGCCAACCTGTAGCCCAGAGCCACAGCCAGTGTGATGATAACGGCCAGCGCCATACCGCCAACAAAACTACCCGCATGGAACCGAAAACCTGCAGTTGGGATACCAGGAGGAACGCCTGGTAAATATAATTTGTTAATGTGATTTGATGAAACAGTAGTGCAACAAATCAATGTAGGAAATCAGACAGTACCAGTAGATGCAGGAATCAGGGGTTTGCTCTGTGTTGTGATGAGCTCAGTGTTCAGAGACGGGTTAGTTGAGGAGATGAGTTCAGCTTTAGCTTTAGGGGCTAATGTTGTTTTGGACATGTCTGATCCAGTCACGGTCTCTCCTTCATCTGGATGAGTCTGGACAGTTCTCATGACTGCAAGTGGGAAATGTAATGGCGATCAACATACAGATCAGCAGAAAAGCATTTTATTGGTACGTATTACAATAAAAGCCACTTGTAGCCTAGAGTACTTTCTGTTGTGTAAGATGTTGCTGCAATTGCACACATCTGATCCACAACTTTGTGAATGTTGCAATCTTTGTTTTCATAGAAAACTTGTGATTTAAGAGATTCATATGGTGTACTTTTTTGAGAATATAATAGTCAGTTGTTGATTTTCCATAGTGAGCCGTAGACCAGCAGTCCTCAGCCAGGGGCCCTCCATACTATTGAGACAGGGTCAGGCCTTATCTTAGGATATTTAAGTTGCTTTCATAAACATGCCTTGGGAAAAAAATACATTACTGGTGTGCATCTTCTTCAGATAAAACACAGCACTGACATATTTTATGATTTTATCTTAGTGCAAGTTGCAGAGCCGATCCTCCCAATTCGCACACTACGGAAGCTGCATAGGGCCACGCAAATTACTCAAGGCCCCGCCTTCCCCTCGTGTCAAACATGGTGTCAAAGCGCGTCGATCAAACTTTACAACATCGATGATACTGGTCACAAAAAGAGAGACTGAGAGAAAAACAAACACAGTGTGAGTGAATTGCGCGAACAGCAGGACTTCTCTCCTCTCCAAGTTTGATGTCAGCACAAAATATGCATCTCTCTCTATCAGTCTGTCTTACCAGCCCGATCTCAGAAAGCGTGTATTATACATAGTATTATACCACGAATTTAGTTTATCGTGCCATTTATACACCAAAAAAAAAAAAAAAAAAAAAAAGTTTTTGCGTGCCATGTCCCCTTCGGGGCTCCGTACATTTTGATTAATGATTTGATTTAAATGATTTTTTTAAATGTGCACGGGTGAATCATTTATAATAAATAACCTACTGCTACAATATTCCATAAAAAATAAGAATTGTCAATTCTTAAGGCTTTCGGACTTTGGTTTAGATAATAAAAGAAAGGAGCAGTAACGTTTGGTATATTAGTGACGTTCTTTGCGATTACCACTAAAAAGACATATTCGGGACGGGACGGGAGCCTGTCTCTCGTAGGCAGCTCTCTCAGTTTTTGAGACGGAATCAAAATGTTCTCTAAGTTACACGTGTACAAAATGAAAAGCTCTCGCAATATCCGTTATATATCGCTGTTTCCACAGAGTTCTTATGCAAGTTCTTATAAACAAAATAAACAATAGAGAAACTTACCCAACGACAAAACCAGACAGGATTTAATGAGGATTAGACACAAACAGCGGTTCATTTTCTTTGCCAATAAACTAAAGTCCTGCAGTCTCACACCAAACGAGTCATAAATAAACTAAATAAGTTCTCCTATCTCGCTTCTCGTCAACGACTATCAGACTGCTTCCGGTGTCTTTCAGAGAAACGCGTTATATATAAACCTTAACTTAATTTAGGCTTTAATATCCAGTTTTAGTAAACACCAGCACAGCTTGATGCTGACAGCAACAGCGACTGAAACTATCAACTAGGTAGGTCTTATCTGGAGAGGTTTGGTCTACACGTGTGTGTGTGTGTGTGTGTGTGTGTGTGTGTGTGTGTGCTGTGCTCTAAAACAGCCTGCAACACAGAAACCTAAAATTCTCGGGACAGCATCATTTGTCCAAATTTCAATCTTAACCATTCGATTTAATCAGAAACGATCTTAAAACAGGGCTTTAAGTGTAAAATACCAAACTAACCCTTTAAAGGAGTAGTTCACTTTAAAAAAAAAAAAAAAACTTTGCTGATAATTTACTCACCCTCATGTCATCCAAGATATCCATGTCATTCTTTCTTCAGTCAAAAAGAAATTAAGGTTTTTGATGAAAACATTCCAGGATTTTCTCCATATAATGGACTTCAATGGAAACCAAAAGGTTCAAGGTCCGAATGAGAGTTTCAGTGCAGCTTCAAAGAGCTTTAAATGACACCAGGTGATGAATAAGGGTCTTATCTAGCGAAAAAAATCGATCGTTTAAAAAATAAATAAAAAAGTTTAAGTTTTATAAGCACAAATGCTCGCCTTGCTCTGTTCTGTGATGCGCGTTCGTGACTCTCCTGTTCGAACTCGTTCATCAAAATGAACAAATCTTTTTTCGAGTCATGACTTAAAGGGTCCTAGATAAGACCCTTATTCATCGTCTGGTGTCGTTTGAAGCTGCACTGAAACTCATTTGGACCTTGAACCGTTTGGTTCCCATTGAAGTCCATTATATGGAGAAAATCCTGGAATGTTTTCATCAAAACCTTAATTTCTTTTCGACTGAAGAAAGACGTGGATATCTTGGATGACATGGGGGTGAGTAAATTATCAGCAAAAGTTTTTTTAAAAGTGAACTACTCCTTTAAAATATTTGGAAATCAAGACAAAAACATGAGGGAGAGATACCGGCACTTTTCTAGCATGTGTATCTCCAACAATCAATGTTTGTGCCTAGTCTAATGTCCAGCTTTTCTACTTTTTACTCTACATTGATTTGTTAAAGAAGTGGCATTCACGTAAAACCAATCACTGCATGATGACCAAAACCAAACATGTTAATTATCACACACCATCAAGATTTTAGGGCTGTACGACACCAGTGTTTTTCAGTACAACCGACGTATCCCATGTTCCAGAAGAAAGACAATTTGAGCATGTTTGCAGGTTGTTCAAAACTGGTATTGATTTATTTGAAACACAGATTTAGCTAAACACAGAATTCCATAAAAACAAGGCTTTTCTGTTAAATGTGAATTTGACATGCATCAAAAAGCCTACATGCCAATTTTCACAAAAAAAGGCAAGAATTCATCACATCTCAGTAATTTACACTGAAAATACAGAACCATGGAAAACGGAGGCCACAGGATTCTATATTATACAATACATCTGTGAGCTAATCGCTAAAGTGCCTAAGAGAATGAGGGACTGAGACCCTAAACACAGTCATGTTGACGTATAAGAATGTAGTAGGCTGCAGAAAAAGGAGGAATGACTGCAAAAAAACATGAAGAACATTTTCTGTTGTGGTTGGTTGGTTTCGTTTGAAGTAAAATGATTCAGCCTGGGCTCAAATTAGCTGCAGAACTTTGGAATTCAATAATGAACAATCCACATGCAAGTGAATGCTTTATTTTTTTTTTTACTCTGATCTCGACTGATGTTCTCACTTTTGCCTTACTACTTCCAGTCGCCAGGGCACAGATGCATTTTAGATCATTTTCTTGTGTTTGCCTGCAGAAAATTAAAGTAGAATTTCCACTGATCTCTTCCAGACCAGCCTAAAACAAAATGATCTGCATTGACGACAGAAAACCCTCTACCGCAGAAATGTCTCGCTGCATGGAGTCAAGCGACTTGAAGAAAGAGGATCTTCCTTCAGATGCTCATCGAGTGAGTCTTACATCTCATCTAAACCATAGTCCTCTTCAGGGAAGTCTCCCACCGTTACTGAGAGGGGCTTCACGAAGGCGCCGTATTTTGGTTCACATTCAAAATAACGTTTCCCGTTCACACTAAATCAGGACAAACAGGAAGCATCAGTTAGACCTTCTTATAAGGTTAAAGTAAGGGTCACATTTTAGACCTTTTTTAAAACATGCTGGTCTTCTCATGAATATAAATAACTTGAGCGAGCACCAACCTGCCGTCATGCTTCCCAAGCGGCTCATCATATTTCACACCAACCCAGTGGCCTGGCTTGAAGTCCACCGTACCTGAAAACAAGCATGCGATCATGACAAAATAGAAGGAAAACCTGATACAACAATAATAATTACTATTACTACTTTTATTATTCAAAATATTATATTTTATTATTTAAATGATAAAAATGTATCAAATTAACTAAGAAATGTAAAACTATTGCCATACCACTGTTGTAATATAAAATAAGCTATTTTTGTTACATATTTAATAATAATAAAATTGTATTTACAGAACAATAATGAAATTACAAATCTTTGTCTTCAAAAATAGCTTAATTTCTGCGCATTCAAACATTAAAAGGGACACTCCTCCCGCGGCACTCACTCGTCCCGCTCGCCACAGTAAACATGATGAATGGCGACTGTAGAACGCAAAAGCCCAATCCCGGGCATTTTTGGGCGATCTCGAAACTAATTTTTGGGGCAGACTCACTAGCAGCCTAGACTTGTTGTTTAACTACTGTGCTCTGTAGGCGTGGCCTCCTAGGGCAGTGAAGCAAGTGCATTCTGGGAGTTGTTGTCTTTCGTCCACATAAGCCAAAAACACATTTTCTATCTTTTCTTAGTCTAAAAAGCTCCAAATTCAAAAAATAATTTCACATTTTAAACTAAAAAAATTTTAAACTAAAATTTAAACCATAGCACTTTTATTTTGGCTGGAACTCTCTGGGGGGGGGGGGGGGGTTAATGGAATTTTACAGTATTTATTTTATATTATTTGTCAGTACACTTTATTATTATTTCCTTAATTCATGTGCCTTCATGAATATCTGATGGTGCGTTAACTGGAGTGAGGGTGGGACAACCTGTCACTCACATGAGATCAACCAATAGGAAACCACAACCATCCAATCAGGTTCTGATGGACAAAATCAAGTCACAAAACTTCTGTATTATGCCGACTTTAAAAGTTTCTATTTATCAATTTTATACATTTCTCCAAGACATTGAAAACACAGGTTCAGGACTCAAATGCACAGCTTTAGAGTATATAACTCACATTTATTATTAGATATTTAACCCCACCAATGGGCTCTGTTATATGTAACAATTACGTGGTAAATCAGAGCAGTAGGTGAGATTAAATTAGGTTATGATTTAATAACTGACAGGGCTAGTAGAAAAAATCCTTAGGCCGTGTGTCCACCTTAAAAACGCTAGACGCTCTGCTGAAGACGCCGTGCTTTGGGCGCTTGAGAGCGTTTTGGCAGTGCAGCGTTTTTTCCGTTGAGACGTTTCGTTGCTATGATACAGAATATCCACAGCAGTTTGAATGTTGTGACAGTTGGTCGGTGTGGTATTAGTCCCGCCCCTTCTCCACTGTGATTGGACGGCTGGGTAAAAAGTGACCGTGATGAGTGCTGCGTTTTATCCAAAGTTGAACATTTTTCAACTCCCAGCGACCAGTAAAAACGCTGGGCGCTCGGCGGCCTTAGTGTTGAGGAGAGGTTTGATATGAAAATGATGGTAAGCTTACCCACAAACATGACGGTGCCAATCTTGGTGGGTTGCCCAGAAACTTCGACTTTACAACGGTTTCCAGCAGTGATGGCTTTAGCCGCTGCCTTCTCTTCCTCTTCTTTCTTAGCAAGAGCCTCTTCTTGCTTGACCCTGTTTTCCTCATTAAAACGACCCAACTTCATATTCTTCTTGAAGCTCCGTATCGAATCTGGCATGCATGAAAATTGAGAAGTTAGATATTTGCTTTTCTAACATATTTTATAGAGAACAGACATTACGTTAATGGTAAAGGCACTTTAAAATGTGTGTGATGCAAATTTCTTAGTGGTTTAGGGCCAATTCATTTTATTGGAACTTTGTATATCATGGGTTAAAGCAGTGAAACACTTGATTTTAAAAAAGGCAATCGGAAATGTATCACATATATATATATATAGTTTTTTTGTAAATCGATTCGACATTTCTGAATCGATTCAAAATCGCCCACGTGCATCTAAGAATCGATTTTGTCCCCCACCCCTATGTGTCGCAGGCAGAAATTTGATGCCATGTTTTGATTACCTGCCCTTTTTTCATAGGCATCATCAGAGATCTCGAATTTCTCCACCTTCGACAAATCAGTGAACTCTCCGCTCTGCGCACCACTGCGGTCTGTCACCTGCACACAGTAGAACAATTACATCTTTATTAATGTCCGCAAAACGGTTTCAAAATGTCCAAAGAATCATCATCATCATCTCACATCATCATCTACACGTTCCAATTCTGTACTGTCTCTCGCTCTCTGTGTAGATGGGGTGTGTCAGAAAAGGAATCGATACCCACATGTATTCTGCAGTCATCATCCACATGATAGGAGCCGAGCAGGGCTTCATTGTCGTCCAGCTTCTGTAAGAACTTGTCTGTGGTGCTGAATAGATCCAGGTCCATACAGGCAGCCGGGGTTCCCACAATCAGCTCGAGTTTACTCTGTAAAGCAAATGAACATGTTCAGTTAGACTTAAAATAAAAGAGCAATATGAGTCCAAATAGAACCTTATAGAATAGAGACTTTTATAAACCCCCTGGAACCGTATGGATTATGATCCATTATCTGACTGTGTGCCATTTTTACTAAATCATGGACAGTCTGCAATCTCAGCATGTTTTACTCAATTGTTGCAGATCGCAATTTCAAATGCTGTTATGCTGAATATTACATTTACATTTATTCATTTAGCTGACGCTTTTATCCAAAGCGACTTACAACTGCTATACAAACATGTCAGAGGTCACACCTCTGGAGCAACTAGGGGTTAAGTGTCTTGCTCAGGGACACATTGGTGTCTCACAGTGGATTCGAACCCAATGGCATGCGTCTTATCCACTGCACCATGATCACCACCCATATTAGCAATCAAGAGAGCAAGAGTGATCTTCTTGACTGTGATTTGACAATGTTTTGGGAAAATACGCACCAAATCTGTTTTGACATTTTTTAAGCCAAATATGGGCATTTTTAAGAAAGCAAAGCTTCACAGCCAAACATAATGTACCCTGCAATAGGCAATTTCAGATGTAACTTAGTGTGACGCATGACATTTCTACAAACTAGGTTATAATAAGACATGACGCATATCTGCACTGCCGCACCTTAAACTCTGCGATCGTTAAGCCACGGTTGAATCTCCGGTTGATCTCGAAGGAGCTGACGGTGCTGGTCACCCGCACGGACACCGTGGGGTTGCTGATGACTGTCACACTCCCGTCCATCTTCAGTTGCTGAGCAAAGTCTGGTGCTGGAGTGTGTGATCGAGCTGAAAATCAAATATGTGTTTAGTATTCATGCAGTAATGTCTGGACAGAACAGCTATCTTGTCATGTCCACTGAAAGCTTGGTTTTGCTACGGCTAAGTTAGCCAATGTTTACATGCACTCGCTCACGTGACAAGATCTTCGCTTTATTCACTGCTTCGGTCAGCTTCAGATATCATCAGTTACACGCGAACCAATATTTTAACGCCTGTATTCAGAAATTAAACACCCCAAACTATGATATAACGTTACTTCTTTGTTTTAGCTAGGAAAATATCTTCCGTCACAGACCACACCGCTAGATTCTGGAAGATTCTGCCCACCCATATTATCCTTTGAGCCAATGGCGGGCTTTTGAATTCAACCAATAGTAATCCGTTATGAGTCTTCAGTGGGCGGGGAAAACGTACTCTATCGAATCGGGCTGCTCAGTGAAACCTTATATTATCCAATCACAGTTTGTTTTGTTGAAAAGCAGACCGCTCCCAAATCTGCCAGAAAACACAAATGTCTGCAGTGCCAATGTGTTCCACACGATGCTGCTAGAGTCTCAGAAACTCCTGAAAAGGATTTTTAATCTTACGCGTAATTTTTTTTTAAACTGAAATATAAAGTAGCCATTGTGACTAGTTATAACATATTACAACTAAACTGCTTTTGTAACTGGTAAAATAAATGTGCGCCTACTGGTTTGGGAATGGGATGTTTAAATAGGCTACTGGATAGATAGTAGTTGCCTAACTATTGTAAAAACGAAGAAATAAGGACTGGTACCAAATTAAAATATTAAAATAGGTGCTAGGAACATTTGAAATACGACAGATCACGTGATTTTGCCAAGTAAGACATGTTCCTGGATCAACTATTTTGTTGATCTTGGAACAACATTCCTGTCTGAAAATGTAGTCCTAACCCTAAAAACCGAGGGAAATAAGTGAATAACACCGATGTAGAACTCGGATGTTTATCCAGGAACATGTTGCACTTGGTGAAATCAGGTTTACCATTTTATGCAAGTAAAAAAAATAAAATTAACGAAAAGTTAATTTTCACTACTGGGATTGTGACTAGACAACGCAATAAGTTGGCCTACTGTCAATGTTAAACTTCCTTTAAAATTGTACCATTTGTTAACAACATCACTTAACATGAACAGTGAAAAAAAAATCTAAAGCATTTATTGTTCTTTATGTGGTAGTGATCTTATTAAATATTATTTAATTAACCTGAGCTACAATTAACTAACATTAACACAGATTTATAAATACTGTAACAAATATATATTTTCATTGTTAGTTAATCCATTACTAATGTTAGTTGCACTTTCCATTTTGTTGAAATACTTTCAGACCTGGTATACAAAAGTTGTATACAGTTGTGTTTATACAATAATATAAGACATGATACCCTGAAATCCAAGGCAAATGTAATTTTGACTCCACAGTGGCAAATACAGTGATTGGGAAAACTTCTTATTTGCAGAGTTCTTCACTGCGAAACATGACTGGTTACGTTGAAAGGCAAGTGTGCACAGGCAGAAGATCAAAGGCTGAGGGGGTTTGGGCTGAGAGGTTCGACAGTTGTAGGATGGGGGTGACAGACTACAGCCTGGTCTCCCGCCTTCCTGAAAACAAAGTTTACATTCTTGCAAAGGGATGATATGGAGGTACAGAGCTCTGCTTCATCTCATTCTGTCCTTCTGCTTCCAGGTGTGCGTGTCCTCTTTCACATTTAAACCCTTTCTCTCCCTGTCCACCCAGCATGCAAAGTTTTAAAACACACACACACACACGTTTTCAAGTTCTATGGGGCCTTTTCATATAATGATTTTTATACTGTACACGCTGTATATTCTCTCCCCTTGCACTAATCCTCTTAAAGGGATAGTTCACTTTGAAATTAATTTTTGGTATGTTTCAGCTTACCTCAAGTGCATCCAAGATGTAGGTGTCTTTGTTTCTGCAGTAGTTTCAGTTTTGATATTTTTAGGTCAAACCGTTTGTGTCTATCAGTCAGTCAAAAGAGCGGCTTGTGTGAGAAAACAAACAGTATTTATATAGATTTTACTTCTTGTAACCACAGCCACCTCCAAGTGATCTGAGGGTGTGGGCGCTTTGTGGCTGTGGTTACAAGAGGTAAAATCTATATAAATACTGTTTGTTTTCTCACACAAACCGCTCGTTTCGTGTCTTAGGCCATCAATGTGTACTTACATTTAGGAGTCATTAAATCATGTTTAATTTGGACTTCTCTGTGCATGCTCTTTGAGGTGGTGACCATAGACCTCCATTATATGACTGATAGACACAAACGGTTTGACCTAAAAATATCAAAATTGAAAATACTGGCTTTAAACGAACTATCCCTTTAAACCCACCCATCACAGAAAACTATCTGAATTTTTACATTTTCCAAAAACAGTGTATTAGTAATATAGTAAAACATAGTAACAAAACTTAGTATTATTTATAAGCTGTTTTCCTCATTGGGGCCAAAAAAAATATCCCCACAAGGACAAAGATTTCAGATTTTGACGTCTTTGTGTGATAACATTTTGTGAGGGTTACCAGGAACACACACACACACACACACACTCACATTGGTTGTTGCTGGAAATCTCACATCTGTTGTCTCTGTGAATTTACCTAGTGACACACTAAAGCAGAGTAGGCCTACAAAAGTTAAGATTAATACAAAGACCTGATCAGACTTCTAAAGATCAATGGGTTCATTATCTTCAATATGTAGCCTATGTATAGATGACCATGTCCATGTGTGAGTCTGAAAGGAGTTGTATACAAACAAACACACAAACTTCCACAATGGTAAAGCAGCAGCAGGCCTGCGGAGGATGATGATGATGATTTTTTTTTTAATGCTGAGAATAAAGGAGATGATAACAAAAATAAATAAATAATAAAATAAATAAAATAAAAAGGTTTCACATGAAGAGATTAAAGGCAGTGTAGATTCTAATAGTCATATAGTCTTTCATATTAGTAGATGTTGAAATCACACTTAAATAATTTTCTATCTCTTTTAAGAAGACAGAGAAAACAGGTTTACAGTTTGAGAATTTGCATTATTGAATGTAAAATTTGCTTAAGAAAAGAATTAAATTAATAACAAAGCAGATATTTACATTTTTGGGGTCTGAGTCAAAATATCCAAATATAATGTTTCTCATCTGTATTGAAAAGCCTGGCCAAATCTTACACTTGATAAATACATCAATATCCTTCCAAAGCGATGATGATGATGATGATGATGATGTCTGGATGGGGGAGGTTGACGAAACGCAGGGGCGTGACACGCACGCCTCGTTCTGAAGCTGCGCTCGCTCGCTCGCCTACGGGAGAATGGGAGAGAGAGACACACAGAAGGGGAGGGAGGAGGAACTTGAAGGAAAAAAGTTAAAATAAAAATGGCTTCCTTGTCTTTGGAGTCCTCAGAACAAACTGAAAACGGCTCAAAGGAGTCCACGCAAGACGAAGCTAAAGTGAAAGAGGAGACGGATCCAGATCCGGATCCGGACGAAGTTTCGGAACAACTGCTCCAAAGCTTCCAGAACTCGGCGCTCAGTTTTTCCACCGATCAAGTCGCGTGTCTGTGCGAAGCGCTCCTGCAAGCGGGCAATGTGGATCGCCTGTGGAGATTCCTCTCCACCATCCCTCCTTCGGCAGATCTGCTACGTGGCAACGAGACCCTGCTGAAGGCCCAGGCTCTGGTCGCTTTTCACCGGGAGGAATTCAAAGAATTGTACGCCATCCTGGACAGTCACGACTTCCACCCGAGTAACCATGGGTTCCTTCAAGACCTCTACTTGAAGGCGCGCTACAAGGAGGCTGAGAGGTCCCGGGGTCGCAGTCTGGGCGCCGTGGACAAATATCGCCTGCGCAAAAAGTTTCCTTTGCCCAAAACCATTTGGGACGGAGAGGAGACGGTGTACTGCTTCAAGGAGAAGTCGCGCAACGCTCTGAAGGAATGCTACAAGATCAACAGGTATCCCACTCCGGTCGAGAAGAAGAATTTAGCCAAAGTGACCGGACTTTCTTTGACTCAAGTGAGCAACTGGTTCAAGAATCGCCGACAGAGGGACCGGACCCCGTCCGGCACCAACAGCAAAAGGTGAGTGCTTTGCATTTCGATTTTTAGGCCCAAGAGAGTCATTCTTGAGCCAAACTGAGAGAAAAGAGTTGTAAACAAATCACTATTGTGTGGGAGGTTAACACTAGGACGTGGGTGTGAGCTACAAATAGTGAGTGCCCAGTCATGTTACTTTCTTACTTTGTTGGATACTCTTCATGCAGCAGGCCTATTTTATTGTTTGGGTGATGCAGCTGTGGAAAAAGCTAAATATATTTTGTGCACTATCATTGTTAGCTGAAGTTTTTGACGTGTGAAAATGACATGGTGATCTTAGAAAACAAGGCTGAAAGCATGTTGCTTTGTTGTGAAATGTGAGATAGGGGCGCAGGAGTGGCTCCAGTTTCCTGAAACTCTGCACCACAATGACTTTCTGTCCATGGATGGACTGTTAAATCTCAGGATGGGGAGGACATTGAGGGGACACACACACACAAGCAGAAATAAGTAATTGCAGAAGCCACACAAAGATAGCAGATAACAACATGTCAGACAGTGTAGTGTTTATTATTATACGGTTTGTCAACTAGGGCTAGAGAAACTATTTTCAAGCTCTTTTAATAAACTGCTGTTTTGTTCCCTAAAACCACATTTCATAATATAATGCAAAAATACATTAAATCTTCAAAATAATACTCTAAACAAATTCAAAACATACCAAGAACTAAAAAAACAATTGAAATCATAATGCTAATATTAAATGCATTGTTCTATAAAAATATTTTTTTAACAGATCAAGAGATGGTACAGATCCCATCATGTTAAGTAGTATACCGTGAAGCTCATTCCACTTTTACATATGATTGGTGAAGACCGGTCTACCCAGCTCTGTGCAGGGAAATGGTCTTAAGTAAAAGTTTTCCGTTGATCTGGTTCTATAAATGCTAGCAATAGTAAGCAAAATTACTATTTTATATGTAACGTGCCTAATTTTTAAAATAAAATTTAACCTGATTTTTCCTCAAGCACAGTGAACGTGAAGTCCACTGTGTCATTTCATATAAATTACAAAGATGTGTACGGACACTTGCACCAGTTACAATTTGTAAAGCAGAATGATAGATTACATGCAGTAAAATAAAGGTGCATGCAATGCATTATAAATTACATCACTATAGTCCAATACTGACAAGAGGGTACTAATCTATTTGTTGCATTAAAAAACACTTTTAAAAAAATGAAAATAAAAACCTAACCTTGGTCTATGAATATGAATACCAAAAGTCAATGTATCATCAATCCAGATACCAAATTATTGATAAGAGATGTCCCTCTCAAGAGAAGTGTCATCAAATCTTTTAACCATAATTAGTGGTCGACCGATATAGATTTTTTTTATTTTTTTTATTGTTGATGCCATTGTTTTAGAGAACGGTTGGCCGATGGCCCATATAAGGCGGTTATATTTATAATTTATTTGACTTAATTAATAAATTAGAACTTTATGATTCTGAAATGCTTTTACAGTATTTTCACAAATAAAGAAATTGTTCAAAATATACGAATAAAAAGGAAGTAAACATTAAGCAACTCCTATTTTTCAAATAAAGACAAGGCAACTAATTGTACATACAGCACACAGTGAAAATGACTTGAATATGACAGTGGGCAATTGGATATAGCGCAGCATAGGTTTGAAATCAAGGAAGTTTGGCGATTGTCCAGTGACAGCTGAACTCTCCTGTCAGCTTTCAGTTCACACGGACAGACTGTTGCGCACAGAGTACACGTTTTTATGCCTTATAAATGTCCCTCTTCTGACACATCTGCAGGGCTGGACTGGAACAAAAAATTGGCCTGGGCATTCTGGCCCAGACTGGCCCACTACATATGATCATAAACTCAACCAAACGTTGCACGCCCTTGAATATGTGTAAGAGAATAGGAGTGAGTAAGAGTTAACAGATGAAATAACTACGAAGTTGAACACAGTCATCCTAAAACAAGCTATAAGTTGCATTGGGGGATAGCAATACCAAATTTTTTTTTTTTTTTTTTTTTTTTTTTTTTCCCCCACAGTATTTTGTGAAATCTGTATTGAGTGCACCTCTGTCCCTCTAGGGGGGTTCTAGGGCATGCTCCCCGTAAGAAAAATGTTTTGCTTTTTAATGTCATCATCAATCTGGTGTACTTTTGAGAGTTCAAAATTAAGAGCTCCAACCCATATTCAGTGTGCAAATTGAACAAAGAAAAACTCAAAACTCTTTTAGTTGTGATATAGAGTCTGCCAAGTGGTGTGGGTTTAAGAACAGCACATTATAATTAAAATGTTTATTTACATTAAATTATTTACATTATTTACACTTCTACATAATACTAGTTTTAATATCAATCCCATGGCAGTTATAGCCATATGTTGTAAAACAGATGCACTGAAAAATAAAAGCAACTTTCATAATTAGTTTCGTACTAATTTCTATACTTGAAAGAGATAAGCACATGATATCTTATTTTGACGGAAACGGCATCGATCTTTTATTTTGGGCAAAAAACATGGTTTACTAACTCATCTCATTATAATTCTAATAAAATGCGTAATCGTGAAATATGCAGATGTGGAAATAATGCGTAACTGGTAGTGTGGGTTCCTAAATACCATAAAACTTCAAATAATAGACACTTGTCTCTTTTACACGCCCTGTGTGGTTGCAGGTTTGGGTAAATAAAAGCCGGTCTCAAATAGAGCCGTCAGATCATCCGCTTTTCGGTGGCCACCAAAGCAAATTTTTGTCCGGCCAAAGCCTATTTTGATCGTTGAGTGATGTAGAATATGATGACTGCCGCTATTGACAAAACTCTTTACGTCCATTATAAGACTGCTGTTAGGTAATGAAGATGCACAACAAAACGACATTTTGGCATAATTGTGTGTATTATTGTTCGTTCAAGCGCGAAAGAGAACTGTAGAGCCATGAAAACACCCGCAAGGCCTGTGCATGTGCATGATACGTTTGACTTGTCACGCATGAATGTTTTAAATGCATTCGCACGAATAAGAGCGGGATTATAACACTAGCCAAAGGATGAGCAGAAAAAAGAGATGCCGTGTTAATTGCGTTAACTGCCCTCATTTGTTTAATTCATATAAAATCGCAGCATTTTGTGTCATATAATCGCATACGCTTGACATTGCGATATGATTAATCGTGCAGCACTAATTGATACAGATGTCTAAAGGTTTTTGAGGATTGGAGATTGATGGTAGACATTGATCGAACCTACATTAAGACTGTTTGACCAAATGTAATACTTCTATCTCTTCTTTAGTGAATCTGATGGGAACCATAGCACAGAAGATGAAGCCAGCAAAGGAGATCTGGAGGATATTACTGACAAACCTGCTTCTCTAGAGACAGGCAGCTCCAATGCTTCTCTCATATCCCTCACTAGTGCTCCTTGCAGTACTGGTCAGCTTATTCTCAACAGCACCGGGGGATTCCTCACAAGCTCTCATCCACTGCTGCTCAATGGGAGCCCTATACTCTCAGGGGCAGGAACTGGAGTCATCATTAATGGGTTGACACTGAGCGATGGCCACACAGTCACTCTGAGTCCTGTTACAGCTAATGCACCATTGCTACTTAATGGGGCTCAAGTAGTCTCCAAAGATGAAAGAGGCATCATTGATATGGAGGCCCAAGGCAGCCTGCCCACTGTGGTTCTGAATCCACAAGCCAATCTAAACAGCACAATACCCCTTTCTCTTAGCGAGGACGCCAAAACAGCCAGCAGCAATGTTTCCCCGCTGGATTTCATCAGTTTTCCAGAAGCCTTGAAGAATCCAGATATTAATCAGTCAGGGCCTACAAACTCTATGTCCTCGTCCACCATCTCTACTTCTGTCATCTCTTCCACGTCTCTTCCTTCGGTGATACTGGCCCCAAATCGTATTTCTGCATCAACAACTGGCTGTGTGAGTTCAGTAATCTCCAGTCCTATGGTGCCAATACAGCCAACACATCCACCGGAAATTGTTGTATTAGGAAAGGGTGACCCTCACTCACCAACTTGCAGCTCTATCTCCAGCCCTCAGGTGCTGTCCTTACCCCAGGTGGTACCATCGATACAGGGCGTTCCAGTTTCTCAACTGATGCAGCCTACATCTGGGGCCACGGTGTCATCTAGCCCCCAGCTTGTTCCAGTCTCCCCGGTCAATCCACAATTACCCCAAGTCCCCATTTCTCAGTTTCAGACCCAGACCTTGCACATTGGTCCAAGATTTGCTCAAGCTCAGCATCAAAATGGATCCACCACACTAATCACCAGTAGTGCTTTATCACTCCCCCAGATGGCTGATGGACATGTTACACAAGTGCTTACACCTCAGCTAGGAGATGACCCTACTTCAGCCACCCTTCAACAGATACAGACCTCAATGGGGACGCAAGTCATTCCCATCTCCTCCCCGACTCAAGTCGTTCCCATATCCCAACCCAAAGACTTAGGCCAACCTCAGCTGGTCCCCCTGTCACTGCCTCAACTTATGCCTGTGACATCTATTGCGGGAACTCCAACTGGAACCCTTTCCTTCCCTCAGGTGGTCCCAGCAACACCATCCCTTTCCATCCCATCCCCAGGAGGTGCTTTCCAGATTTTGACATCTGGAGCTGGAACAGGATTGAGTGTTGCCCAGGGACCGATACGCCTTAGCCCGATAGGGCCTCCTCAGAGTGTCCCTACTGGAACCATCCCGGGTGTTCAGCTTCTCAACTCTGGGGTGATTCAGCTTCCGTCTGCCCCTCCAGGTATGTCACATATGTTAATTTCACAAGCAGTGGAAAACGGATGTTTTTTTTCTTTTGTTCTGTAATGAGATGTCTTTACTCTGCTTTCGTGTCCAGGGAATTTCCTCTTAGCAGGTGGCATCGGGGGCAGTCCAATCCTAAGTGTTCAAAACGGCAAACTCATCCTTACTATCCCAGCTGGCATCCAGTTTGCCAGCATGCCTGTCAAGTCCGTCCCAGACAATTTGTTTCAAGCAACAGCACCTTTGATCCTCAAACCTCAGCTGTACATCCACTCGAGAGTCAACCAGCACCTTTACTCACGGCTCAAACTTTAAATTCACTACAACCATCTCCTTTGGGATTTGTTGCGCCCTCTACACTTTACTGCAGCCCTGAGCCAGGGACCATTGCCAACCCAACCCCAGGAGCCTCTCCGAACACCCCAGACTCATCCAGCACTCCCACTCCTACAGGCATCCTACAATCCCAGCAGACCCTTAGCCCTGAGAGCATGCTGCCACTCAGTCCAATCTGTAGCGGTGTGGCATCTGGGCCCAACCTTTCCCAGCCAGTCTGGAGCCCTGTCCCACTGTCTTCCTCTGCTGGTCTGACATTATTTGACATACGTGGGAAAGGGGATCTTCCAGAGGACCCCGCTTTGTTGGGCCTGCCAGGAGGAGAGTCCCTCCTGTTGGGCACTCCTCCCGGTGAGGACATAGAGAGAGATTCTCAGCTGGATGAAGTGGAGGACATGGACGGGGACTCGAAAATTCTTACTCAACTGCAGTCTGTTCCTGTGGATGATGACCTGGGCTTGTAATTACCAATTCTACTGACAGCCTGCTAGATGCAGTTCGTGTTAAATCTCAGCCTTGATAGAGTTGCATTCAACCATGTCCCTGAAGCGAGAGGAACTATGATTTACGAGTAGTGGAAGTATTCAATCTAATAACTAAGAAAAGAACCTCTCTCATATATCTTGAATTCATTTGTGAAAACAATGTATTAAGCAAGGGCATGACTAGAGATTTTAATTTCAGTAGAGGTAAAGGCACTGCCATTTGTCAGAGATGACATTTGTATAACCAATATTCACCTCTAGAAATTTAAGTTTGAGTTAGCCCTGATTTTGATGAAACAGAGCTTGTGGCTTGATACAAGGGCTACCATGGCTGGTTAAAAGGCACTAATGTGTACAAGGCAATCAAGATTGTTTTATCTGGGAGTGAAGAGCATGCGGGAATACCTTCTATTGTGCCTTACATTTTTGTTACTTCTCATTTTTATAGATAAAATGACTCTGAACAGAACTTTTATCATTTAAGCCTAAAAGTCATATTCAGTTTTCCTCCTAAAGACTATGTAATGGAGGTAAATACATCTTTATGGCTATCCTGGAGTGAAATGGGTCTGAACATGAGCTAGGCATTGGGAGCTTTTACCACAAACCCCTGTACAGGTGGCTCATAAAGATCCATAGATGCACCGGCAGCACCCTGCACTGGGAGAAGGAAATCCGATATAATGGTTCAATAACGCACAGCACTGGGTGGAACACACTAACCTTTAAATGTGCCTGCCACAACTGCATTGGATAAACTACATTCAACAGCTTGGTTCAGGTGCTGTTTTAATTCCTTTTCTTTACCTTGGTGAATGGATGGTGCATGTATCAGATTTGTGGATGGCAAAATGCGTGTGATGGTCCTCAATCACACAGAACATGAAATACAGGGGGAGGAGTTGGATCCAGATCCAACTCTTCCTAATTTACATATACTAATCCTACCCATCTCCACCCCCTGATCCCTAACCACACCCCTAATCCTACCCAGCTCCACCCCCTGATCCCTAACCACACCCCTAATCCTACCCAGCTCCACCCCCTGATCCCTAACCACACCCCTAATCCTACCCAGCTCCACCCCCTGATCTCTAACCACACCCCTAATCCTACCCAGCTCCACCCCCTGATCCCTAACCCCACCCCTAATCCTACCCACCTCCACCCCCTGATCCCTAACCACACCCCTAATCCTACCCAGCTCCACCCCCTGATCCCTAACCCCACCCCTAATCCTACCCAGCTCCACCCCCTGATCCCTAACCCCACCCCTAATCATACCCAGCTCCAACCCCTGATCCCTAACCCCACCCCTAATCCTACCCAGCTCCACCCCTTGGATCTGGATCCAACTCCGCCCCCTTGATCTCGTGTACTGCAATGAGGAATGCTTGGACATACTTGTGAACACGTAATGAAGCACTCTTACAATTTTAGTTATTTTTATATTCTTTTGTATACAATAAGTTCATAATGGTGCACTACGCTGACCATGGAAATCCTGTACGCTTTGATACGACAGATAATTGACATTGTTTTCCGTAGATAAACTATTGAGCTTACTCAATCAAGCATTACCATGAAACTGTGTATAAATGTATGTAGGCTCTAGTGTTTGAAGGGAATTGAAGTACTGAATATTAGTCTATGCAACTGTTCTGCATGATTACTGAACCCTAAGATTTGTTTACTGTTAAAAACAGCCACTTCTTACACTACAGATCCACAATGTACATGTACAGTGAAATGTTTCTTTTTTTCTCCCCATGTTTTTCATTTGTCCTGTTTTTCCTCTTTTTCTATTCTGAAACAAATATTTTAATTCTAGGATTTCCACATAGCTACAGGAAATGTCTGTTTTTGTCTAACTTTAATCAAATGCAGTTTAGTCAAGTATGACTTTTTTTTAACACAACTGATTTGCTTAATGCAGAGCAGCTCTGTATGTTTTGCACATTTTAAAGTTTATTTGTGAAGCATTTTCATTTTATTTCTGCCCCTACAATATTTGGTGCTAATTTTAAACCATTCAACTGTATATTTAGGGCTTTTGTGGAATATTAGGCCTGTGAGATTTTGATGTTTTTCCTTGGTGGACCGTAGTCAACCTGTGTTAAACTCTAGCCCAAAGTATACCTGTATTTTTTGTCTTTAACAATATTTAATGCATTTACCAATCATTTTTGGGTCATTTTATGATAACCTTAAAGCAGTTTCCCTCGTTGTTGTTTAGGTCTACACTCCATTTTGTGAGTTCTTGCTTTGTGTAGCATCTATTTCACATTTATGTTACATAGAATGATGTTATATTGACTTGTTATATTGCCCCCCAAAGAACCTGGACAATGTTTCAACTTTTTTTGGAAAGTAAGGGAATGTGTGCGTGTATATGTGTTTGTCCCTGAGTATTGCTATTACTCTTCCAGAATGTAATGATTATTATGTTAATGCACATGTATTTTAGTCAGTAGATTTCTATTTGTTTGTTCTGTTCACTTTTTAATACTTTCCGTTCACATTCATGTGCAAACAGAAAAATATGCAGCTGATCAAACCAAAGACTTTTTTTTTTTTTTTGGATCATTTCAAAGGGAGTTTTTGTCCTTTTTGTAAACCACGTCTCTTTTTACAGAGGTGTTTTTGTATCGAATAGTTATTTTATTTTTTATATTCCATTTTATTGTGATATGTAATAAACATATATAATGCTACATGAATGCTCTTTGTTTAAAATTAATTTAAAGTTACATGTTTTTAGAGGCACTTTTACTGAAACACCTTCGTCTTAGTACGGTGACATTATCGTTGTCATTGTTTTCCCTCTAGAAGGTAACAGACACACACTTTCTTCATATCACACAGCTAAATCCCCAGTGTTAAATTAACACTGAGAGTGTGATTTATATAAACTCTGAGTTGTGTATTATGTTAAACCACAACCAATACCATCAGATCACCTTGTCCATGTGTTCACCTGGCTGTTATAACTAATGTACGTATTAAGGGTCAAGAGCCCAGCTAAAACACACACTGATCACCATAATGGTGACACAATTCCGGTTTTCAATAATGTTCAATCATCACTCAATTATTCGTTTAATTATCCCATTAACTTTAACACTTCTTCAGTGTTCATTTAACACACTGCTCAGAGTTTATATAATTCACACTCTCAGTGTTAATTGAACACTAGGGATTTTGCTGTGCATTACTCGCATATGCATTAGATAGATAGATAGATAGATAGATAGACACTTATTTCTGCAATGCAATGTCTAACCAAATTGTCTTAACAAATGCTGCCACCATGATTTGATTAGAAAATAAGATTGCCTTCACATTTAAATAAGCTCCATTGTGCACCTGACATTTTCCCCAGGTAATTGATACAAATACAAACAACACTTAGTCTGATAGGTCTGTGTGTGTGTGTGTTGGTGCCCGTCTGTTTTTTTAACCCCTATGCTCTCCGGTTACCTGCATGTACCAAGTTGTCTGGGCGGGTCTTTGCGGCTGAAGGTAAAACCTGCTAAAACAAAAAATCCGACACACTCGTCAGCTGCACTTATTGGGAAACAATAAGTGCAGGCTTTTCATGTCGTTTTGTTCATACCGGACAACGAAAAGGACTATTGTGAGGACTCCTACTCTGCATTCACATCAGAAGGTACTTTGGTTTTGCTCACTTCTTCTGTAGTCTTGTAAAGCTTGCTGTACTGTAGTGTGACATTTTACAACTTGTTTTGTAGAGCAATTCCTCAGTCTCCCTCCACCATCCTTGGTTGGATCATGGCGATGGGCTTCTCCCCAGAGCAGGTGGCGTGTGTTTGTGAGGTTCTTCTCCAGAGTGGAAGCATGGATCGCTTGTCCTCTTTCTTGTGCTCTTTACCTTCTGTTTCCACCTCATCCCACGTGTATGTGTCCATGGGCCAGAGTCAGGAGAGCGTGCTGAAGGCGAGGGCTGCGGTGGCCTTCCACCACTGCCGTTTCTCTGAGCTGTACGCCCTGTTGGAGGGGAACGTGTTCTCGTTGCGCAGTCACCCTCTCCTCCAACAGCTCTGGCTCCGCGCTCACTACATGGAGGCTGAACTTCAGCGGGGACGCCCTCTTGGAGCCGTGGGGAAGTACCGCATTCGTCGCAAGTTTCCTCTTCCACGCACCATCTGGGATGGAGAGGAGACCAGCTACTGCTTCAAGGTTTTCAAGTCTGTTGGTGTAGCACACTGTTTTAACCCTCTGGTGCAAAACTGGATCTTTTTTGACCCCCCAAAAAATGGATTTTTTACTTTATCGGAATGCTACGAAATCTGGTGAAGGTTTTGGCATTGGCATGGCTCGAAAAGGTTAAATAGTTCTGAAAAAAGTCACTTGTATTGTTGACCGCGTGATTGGGAATTAATCATTTCCAATGCTGTTTTGCGGCCCAAACAAAATCTCACAGAAAGCTATTTTTTTTTAAGATATCAACCTACAATTTGGAACACAGCTTGTTTAAGATTTATGGCTTTGATTGTTTAGATTTAGCTTTGATTTTATTTTATTTTTTCAGTTTTAGTGTGTAAAATATATTTTTCAAATAAATAATTAAATTTAAAATGCTATTTTTTATAACAAATGTAACATTTTATAACTTTGTTCAAGCCCACTTTATTTTCACTTCAGCGATAATCACGGGAATTCGTACGAATTTTACGAGGTGGCTAATTCATAACAATTCGTACAACCTCACTCGTACGAATTAGTAAGATTTTTGCTAAATCGTACATATTTTACGAAGTGGCTAATTTGTATGAATTCATACGAATGACCTACCCCTGACCCCGCCCCTAAACCTACCCATCACGTGGGTTTGGACAAATCGTAGGAATTCGTACGAGCGAGGTCATATGAATTAGTATATATTAGCCACTTTTAATCACTCATACAAATTTGTACGAATTGGTCGTGAGATAGCTTTGGATAATCTGCCAAGTGGCTTCTTTAAAAAGAGACCAACTTTAAATTGCAGAAGCATTCAAGATTTATAACAGTTTAAACTGGACATTTAATTTTCAAGCTTAAGTTAATTGATTATAACTACTGCAGATATAATTTAGTACCACAGAATCCTTTAAAAATACAAATTATTAAATGAAAAACGGTTATCAAATTGGAATTGGAATCATTTCATTGGGGGAAAAAATTTGGTAATTTTTGACCGACATGCGGACAGCATCAGAAGGTTAAACACAAGAGACGTCTGTTTTTTTGCTTGCTTCTCTTTGGGAGAGATTTCAAGAGGTTTTATCGCCCCCTCTGCTCGCAGGAGAAGTCTCGCAGTGTGTTGAGAGAGTGGTACCGCAGAAAGCCTTACCCCTCGCCGAGAGAGAAGCGAGATCTGGCCGCAGTCACTGGACTCACCGCCACACAAGTCAGCAACTGGTTCAAGAACCGGCGACAGCGGGACAGAGCAGCGACCAGCCGACAAGAGTAAGAGAAACTCCCTCACTTAAAGGAGTAGTTCACTTTAAACACAAACTTTTGCTGATAATTTACTCATCCCCATGTCATCCAAGATGTCCATGTCTTTCTTTCTTCAGTCGAAAAGAAATTAAGGTTTTTGATGAAAACATTCCAGGATTTTCTCCATATAATGGACTTCAATGGGAACCAAACAGTTCAAGGTCCAAAAGACAGTTTCAGTGTAAACTGTTCAAAGGGCTTTAAACGATTCCAGACGATGAATAGGGGTCTTATCAAGCGAAACGATCACTCATTTATTAAAAAAAAGTTTAAGGTTTATAAGCTCAATATGCTCGCCTTGCTCTGTTCTGTGATGCGCATTCGTGACTCTCCTGTCGAACTCGTTCATCAAAATGAATGAATCTTTTTTCGTGTCATTTGGATCATTCAACGAACGAAATGAACGAGTTGATTCGGGAAAAGATTCGTTCATTTTGATGAACAAGTTTGAATAGGAGAGTCACGAACGCGCCTTACACCCTAACAGAGCAAGGTGACCATTTGAGCTTATAAAACTTAAACTTTGTTATTTATTTTTTATTTTGCTTGATAAGACCCTTATTCATCATCTGAAATTGTTTAAAGCCCTTTGAACAGTTTGCACTGACACTGTCTTTTGGACCTTGAACCGTTTGGTGCCCATTGAAGTTCATTATATGGAAAAAAATCCTGGAATGTTTTCATCAAAAACCTTAATTTCTTTTCGACTGTAGACAGAATGACATAAACATCTTGGATGACATGGTGGTGAGTAAATTATCAGCAAAAGTTTTTTTAAAAGTGAACTACTCCTTTAACACACACGAGGAGCCAGCAACATAGTGGATCCCCGCTGACACACTCTTACTAAGCACTACGAAAAGTTTGGCTTTAGACCAGTGGTTCTCAACTAGGGGATCTCAAGAGGGACTTAAAGGGATAGTTCATCCAAAAATTAAAAATTCTGTCATTTACTCAACTTCAAGTTGTTCCAAACCTGCATGCATTTCTTTCTTCTGCTGAACACATGAATGAAGATATATTTTTAGAATATGAGTTACCAGTTGGAAAAAAATACTATAAAAGTCAATGGGGTCCCGTCACTTTTTAAAGGGTAATTCCACCGGTGGAGACATGAATATGTATTGAAAGTGGGTCATATATGTAGTAGAATGGGATCATAAATTTCTAATTTGGGTCCTTCTTGGCAGATAAAAGGCAGAAAATGACTTTTTAGTGCTGGTGGATTGTAGACAACAATCCCCATAGTGGATTGCAATGCTCAGCTCCGCAGGCCACTCCCACTACTCCACCCATCAATGTAGACATCAATGTAACGTTTTGGAACTCAAACGCACTGGCACTGATCTGTGATTGGTCTGTTAGCGCATTGGGCCCAACTGGGCGGGTTTTAAAGGGTGGGATCTAGTGCTTGTAGTCTTTACAGAAATCCCCCCTCTTACACTTCCTCCTACAATGATGTAAAATGACATTTTTTGCGTCTTAGTAAGAGGAAGTGAAAAAGGTAAATAGCGGATTCCTCTCGTCTCAGGGGAAAATGAGAGAGTGTTGCACACGACCACTCAATAGTATGACTGGGTTTCTAACAAATGGAAAGCTTAATGCAAATGACCCTTTAAGTTACCAACACATTTCAAAATATGTTTTGTGTTCAGCAGAAGAGAAATTCATACAGGTTTAGAGAACAACTTTAGAAGCATTACATTGAGCTAAAACAACAAAATCAATGTATTTCTTATTCTAATTCACCCCTTTTAACAACAATTTTAGGGTTTTCAAACTTTCCACTGGATATATGAATGAGCCTAATTTTGACAGTATGATTTCTAGGTCTGAAAAGTATATAATAACTCTAGTGGCATCTCTATAGTTTTCTCTTTTTCGAAAACTGGAAAAGTAATGGAGCCTGATTGAGAACCTCTGGCTTGAATGATAAAAGAGCCTAGAAAGAAAAAGTTGTGTTCTTTTGTTTTTCTCTAACATCGGCTCTGTGCTGCCCCCTGCTGGAGGAATCACAAACAGAAAGATTCAGCACAGATCTCTAACTCTAATATTTGGTCTCAGTTGGACACATTTCAGATGTGATATCCTGTGCTCCAGCAGAACATCATCGGGAGTGTTCCTGAGCTCGGATGAGGATCTCTCTCCTCCAGGAAGCCCCAGCTCACGGTTCTCCTGCTCCCAGCAGCTCTCTGCGCCCCCGCCTCCTCTCAGACACCTGGGACCAGCACACTACTGAACCAATGCAGTGCACTACAGGGCAAAAGGCAAAGCTCGGTCATTTAAAGGTGCTGTAAGTGTGTTTGCACATACATAAACTGTCTGAAATAGGTGTCTTTATAAACACAGCTAACTCTGTTAGCCGCTGTAAACTGTTGAGTCAGGGGAATCTGCGGACTCTTTTTAGCCGTCCCAGACAGCAACAGATCCGGCCCACATCTGGGCCGTGTGGAATCCATGAGTACCAGATGTGGGCCGACACTGTTGCTGTCTGGGGTCTCTATGTGCTTGTGCTTTCTGAAGTAGTGGTGGTGGCACAGTGGATAAGACACATGCCTTTGGTGTGAGAGACCCGGGTTCGAATCCACTGTGAGACACCAATGTGTCCCTGAGCAAGACACTTAACCCCTAGTTGCTCCAGAGGCGTGCGACCTCTGACATATATAGCAACTCTAAGTCGCTTTGGGTAAAAGCGTCAGCTAAATGAATAGGGTTTGGATGACAGTCAGACAGAAATCACTTACAGCACCTTTAACAAAACAGAGCATCAGCTGTCAGCATATGCCATTTTTTGATTTTACTATTTTTGTAACTTTTGAAAACTTGGTAACACGTTATTTTAATGTGTCATTGTTACATGTATTAACTATACTAAGAACTATAAATTATGCACAATTCAACTAACAACTGGGGCTGTCAAATGATTAATCGCGACTAATCGCATCCAAAATAAAAGTTTGTGTTTACATCATATATGTGGGTGCGCTGTCTATAATTATTTAGTATATATACTGTATATAAATACACACACATGCATGTATATTTAGGAAAATTTTTTATTTATATATAAAATATTCATATATAATATAAAGTATATGAAGAGTTCAGATGCAAAAGCCTCTAAATGCCATTTGAAATTTTCTTCTTTAATGATGATTTTTATTAAACTTGTATATTTAAGTTCAGTAATTTCACTTAAATAACAATTAATAGGTAATTATCATTGTCATTTAAGTGAAATCACTGAACTTAAATATACAAGCTTGATAAAAATGATCATTCTAGAAGAAAATTTCAAATGGCACTTAGAGGCTTTTGCATCTGAACTCTTCATATGTAAATCTATATACAGTATAGACCATTTCACAAGATGTAAACAACACTGGTCCAGAAGCACTTCCTGTTTCAGTTTTTTAACACTACAAAAAAGCTGGGATAAAATACAACCAACAGAACATATAAAACTGAATCAAAAAGTTAAACAAACACCTTTAAGATGTTTTCTTTACATGTGAAATAAAGAAAACAGTTACAAACTGAAACAGGAAGTGCTTCTGGACCAGTCTTATTTACATCTTGTGAAATGGTCTATATACATGAAATTATTTTTTAAATGCATACAAGCATGTGTGTGTATTTATATATCTAAAATAATTATACACAGTGCACCACCCACATATATAATGTAAACACAAACTTTTATTTTGGATGCGATTAATTGCATGAGAGCCCTACTGAGAACTAACCCTCACCCAAACCCTTATCCTAGCTTAACACTATAGTATATAATGTATTCCTCGGTACTTAAATCTATACAGGGACACATTAAAATAAAGTGTGAAAGTCTGAAAACTTTTGTAAAGTTCAGTAAAATTCTCTTATTGAGAATTAGAAAAGTAACCTTTGCGTTCCAGTGCATACTGTAGTTCAGGAAAACACGTACATTTTACTTATTCCAATGAATTTATCTTCATAAACCCGTTCTTTCTTACAATTGACAGCAAGCTCACATTCAGATCTGCCAACTTTCAATTAAAAAACCAATGGATTGAACCAAGTCCCACGTTTTTTTCTGTTTCACTCGGATATGTTACACTACAGAAAAAAAAAGATCTGTCGCTACTTCCGTTTCATTGCAACATAGAAAAATGTAACTTATTTTTGTGGTCCCAAAGAGTAGCGTATCAATACAGCGGCAGACTGTGATCTGTGCCGAGTTACAGCAAATTAAACAGTGTAACAACTTCCTTAAGTTTATAAATATCCATCAGGATCTTCGTTTGGATTTTTGGTTGATAATGGTAACAGCCGGGAATAGAAAAAACGAGGCCTCATGAAATTTTCCTCACAGGTTCTTCAAACTCAATGTCTTGTAAAGTGCACCGAGAGTGGTTTCCCCAACACAGCTTGAATGCAAAAGCATTTCAAATGTAGTTCATAAGCACATCACATGATTTCTAGTTCATTATTCACAGTCCAAAGAATAAAGCCTTTTACCACAAAGTTATGGTGTAACCGTGTCTTTAAGGATGGCAAAAGGGCTTACACAGCTGCTGTAACATGAGTGTTTGTCCTATTATGACATATGGCTCTTTTCAGCAGAAAAATATCATCAGCATGTACCATTCAGACTCCAAATAAACATCATTATGCTTCATGTGTGTCTCTTTGGTGGTTCTGATATTATTAGCTCCTACTGCGCTGAACACGTGGTCATGTGAGTAAACGTCTGCTGTATGATGGTCATGACAGCATGTTTAGAGGCTCAGGTACTCCGCCACAAAGATGGCCAGGATCCTAGTGAGGTTTTCCACCGTGGGCCTGTGCATCCGCTCCTCCACATCATCCAGTGTGTGCCAGAAAACAGGGAACGGTGTGGGGATCAAGTGCAGTACTGGAACACCTGGCGCAGGGGCAAAGAAAGAAAGAAAGAAAGTAAGTAAGACAAGTATGCTTTCATCCTAATCAAGCTTTGGCCTGAATTCACTGAACATGTTCTGTTCTTCTTTCAGGTAATTCGTTTGAGACCTACACGTCCCATGTTGCATCTTACGGAAGATGCAGTGTTCCATAAGTTTATATGTGTCCATGACTGAAATGTACTGGTAGTTCATTCAGGCAGTGGCTGTTTTTACATGTGTTGTGCTTTCACTTTTTGGAGTTAAGTTGGACTTGACCAACTTAATCTCTTGCATGTTTGAGGTCATTCGCTGTTGCTGAACATCTTTGACTAATCTGTGTAAAAGGAGGGTAGAAATTCTTTGTTTTAATTTGAAAACTGTTTCGCTTGCAGGGAGATCATTTCCTTGGCAATTACAAATTTGTACTTTTCCAACCATGGTAATAAGCGATTATATGTGGATATATAAATATAGGTCTTCGACTAATATCGAGTGCAGCCTGCTCCTTGTAAAGGATCATTAAATCTCTTCAGTGACGTAATTCGAGAGTGTGATTACCGTCACATGCAATTCATTGATAGATTTTTCATTGATAGATAGAATAGCATATTGTGATAAAGTTTCCATAATGAAATGATAAAAATGAAACTTTCA